>CM065657.1:1132155-1404756 GCA_033220385.1 Triplophysa yarkandensis
TTTCCATGACCCATTTGTCTGAAATCTACACACTTTATTAGGATGACAGCGGAGAGAGGAACAGTCACTCACCCCCGACTCCAGCTGCTCTGAGTTTGGAGTTCGGGGTATTGTCCGGCTCCATCGCGCTTACTTCATTTCTCCTCCGTGATGTTTGCTGCAGTCAACACATGGCGATGTTCTCTCATTCCGTCCATATCAGTCCGGCTCAGAACTCACTGTTACAGTGCAGAACAATCCCGCAGTGTCTCAAATCCCAAATCTAACCCTTCCAAAGAGGGAACCCGGTGACGCGCCAGTTCTCCATCTGATCTCCGCAGACGAGATGATGCTGAAGACGGTAAAGTTCCGTCCGATGCGCACACACATAACTGTCTGACATGGAGTGCAGGCTCTGCTTCGACTGCAGACTACATCTCAGGATTTTAGAAGCATGCTGAAGTTGTGAGGACCCTCGAAACCCATTTCCCTCTGTCGCCCCCAGCTGTCTTTGGGAGAAGAAACACTCAGCAGCTATTTAGTGGAATGTGCGACTCCACAGGTCCAGACATAAGGAAAACTGAAACAACATGAAATCAAACATTTACAGTGTCTTCATTACAAAGATATTCAAATAAAGATCTGTTTGGGAGTATCTTCATCATTACAACATTTTATAATGGATAAGCATCCTGCATGTCTTCCCAACCTTAGGACTCCTTGATCTGTAACTCTTAAAGTCGGCTACTGTATTTTCAAAGCTTAACTTTTTATTCTATAAAAATATGCAGAGTGTGTTTTGTGTGTGATTTAAAATGAATTTGTCCTCAAAACAACACAGTTGGAACTTACTCCCATTCCTGAACAAAATCTTAGCATTTACATTTACATTTATTCATTTGGCCGACGCTTTTATCCAAAGTGACTTACAAGTATTGTGCGGTTGTACATCATCACGGCAGAGCAAACAGGGGTAAGATGTCTTGCTCGAGGACACTTCAGTTATTGTCTGCTGACACTGGGATTCAAACCTGCAACCAAATCCAACAATCTGACCACAAGACCCCGACTGACCCCCAATATTTGAGGAATGAAGTATTCGCATTTTACATTGGTTATCATAATAAGGATGTACGTACTGCTTTAAAAAGTCAAGAGTAGACACAGGAGCAAGAGATAAAAAACAAAGAGTAGATACTTTATTGAAACTGCATTACACTCGCACAGGTTGTTTATCAGCTGATTCAAAGTTTAGGCCCATAACCTTAAAAAATATTAAAACAGGCTTTCATGTTTTTTTTTTCTGGGCAGTCACGTCCGAATGGCAGGATTGTTGAACTGCACAAGCAATCAAAACGCATCATTGCTGTTGAGGTTGGATGCCGTAAAACCGTCATTTTCAATTTATTAAAAGATCCCGAGAGATGTGAGACTTAAAAGTCAAGTGGTTGACCTGAAAATTTCCCCTCACTCCGCCAGACGATCTGACACGCTTTCTGAAGAAGACAGAGACAGATGGACAACACAAATTGAGTCTCTCGCTGATGCTGACTGCAGCCATAAGACGGCATCTTCGAAAAAAGGCCTCCAATTAAAATGTCTTCAAAGGCCACAAACTCTCCTGATTAGAATCTGAAAAGGAACACCAAACATGGGACACTGAAAGGTGGAAGAAATTGTTATTGTCTGATGAAATTTAACCTGGAGGTTCCTGATGGCTTCTAACGTTTCTGGCATGACCAGGAGAACCCACAGAAGATGTTTCCTACACAATACTGTGAAGAAGGCTCCATCCATATCTGGGGTGGTTTTTTCTTCTCAAATTGAACTTCAGCACTGCGGGTGGAAGCCGTGATTCCTCTTGACAATGCTAGAATTTACAAACCCTGCTTGACATAATATTCAACTCATATTCCAGGAGATTACCGTTGCCCTTTCGGAACAAATTTCATGTTCTCCTGATTTATATCTTATTAAGAACATTTGGGATGGACGGCATGGTAAGTTTACAGAAACTGAAGTCCGTTTCAAACTGTGGATGCCCTTCATGAAGCCATCTTCATCGCATGGAGTAGACGTTGAATGCATCAAGCATTCCACAAAAAAGAGTTTGAAGTGATCGATAACAGCGGCGGGCTCTTCATTGGTAGTTTTTTTTCAAATGTAAGTGCTTTTGTGAGTTTTTTTAGCTATGGTTAACATTTGATAGGCTGATGACCTTTTACATTTATTCACTTGGTAGATGCTTTAATTCAAAGTGACTTACAGGGATTTTGCAGGGACCAATTATCACTGCAGAGCAAACAGAAGTAAGATGTTGCACAAGGACACATCAGTGATTGTTTGCTGGTACTGGCATTCGAACATGCAACCTTCTGCGTACAACTCTCTAACCACCAGACCACAACCAAACCGCATGTTTAAATTAACGTGCAGCTTTCAAATAATTGTCTACTGTCTGTGTTTGTCTCTAGCTTCTGTATATTCTATTGGTATTTTAAAGATTCCTGATTTTGGGACCCTGACTCTCGATTCATTTTTTGAGTCATAGGAAGAAAAACAATACAACCCCCTTTCTTGATTTGATTAAGAGTTAGGATTGAAAAATGAAATGGTTCTTTAAACACCTAAATTAAACTCACCTTCTAAATGTTTTAGTGGAAAGATGTTGTAAACCATTCATTGGTTTTCGAAATTCATGACAAACTGATAACTCGACACATTCATGACTCACAAACATAAACATGGAGTCGATTCTGACACTAGGGCTTTTGAAAGTCGAGGAATCAACTCTTTTGGAGTTGACTACCCATCCCTAGTCTCAGTTTACTCATTTTTGGAAGTGCAGAGAACTCTAGGTCATACATAATCCCTGAATTTTATAATTAACATAAATTTAGAGAATTGACAAAATAATCTCTGTTTCAACCTTCAGTGTTTTAGGGAATGGCTAAAGGATGTGAGTCACACGTACTTTAATTTTTCTATAAAAACTGTGTAGATATTTCTGATGTTAATTATTTGTATTTTAATGAAAATAATACCCCAATAAGGCAGCCGGGCGTCCTTGGCAAATAAATAAACGTGCCATGCATCGTCTGTGTATGTCTGTTTAGACATTACACTGAAACTTGTTGGGCTTGCTATTGACTATTGAACCATTTAATTTTAACATTATCTTTGCTGTTTGGAGGTACACTAGTAAAATTTGGAGATGTCGTGTTTTAGTCAAACATCAGTTAAGGACCCACTTTGGAAAATCGTAATCGTATAAAAACCCCATACAGGTCCACAGACATAGGCCTACCTTAAATATGAATCTTGATGCTCGTTGAACTATTTTGGCTGCCATTTCAGGTGCCAAGTCAGTTTTTTATTTTTGGTTAATGTAAGGTTAATTTCTTTTATTAAAATGTTTTTAATAAAAATTAATGATTTTAATTGATTTTTTAAAGTTCAAACTGTAGCAGAAATTAGATGATTTTCCACAAACAGACATGAATAGAGCCAAGTAATAAGTCTTTAACTAAATGGTGTTGTGCTATCTATTAGTAGAATGGGAAATTTAGGTTCAGAAGGTTTCAGTAAAAAAGATCATGAGTATTTACACTTTACTCATTTCATTTGAAATGTAAAAACCTTTTGTACTTCAGGGTGATGATTCTTTTCTGTTCCTCTCTCTGGAAATTTTTACAAATAATTGTAATCATACAAATTGTGACTTTGTAGGCTTTAAAAAAAAAAAGACTAAACACTTTTTTGCATTCATAGTCTTGTGTTAACTGTTTCTAAAATGCACCTTTCATCCCTCCTGCGCAGATACTGGATGTTTATGATGTCAGCTGAATAAGAAAGGCCTATGAAGGAGCTGTTCGTGAGAAAGGCATTTCAGGTATCTAGGTCTCTAAAGTATTTGCATCGTTCCTACTTGAGAAGGTGAAAACTTGGGTCTTAAAGGCAGGCTGTGGGGGAGATCGATCTCTTTTAAATCTCTTTTCTAAAATGAAAAAGAGATTCCAGATAGAGCTTAACTGTTCGGAATGACTTAGACATAGACACATCAATTGTCTTATGTCTGTTCTCTGCTACACTTACAGGAATATCTAAAACATTCCTTTAAACACATCCAAGCTGCTTAAGATGTCCAAATATATTTTCTTAATAGTAGTTTGTTTATGTTTATCATTGTTCTGGTTGTTGATGTTAAATCTGTTTTACGGAGACATTTTACAGTATGGAGGGAATGAATTGAAAAATTGACAGTCTGAAAATATGCAATAAGCAAACAAGAACCATTTCATTAGAAATAAGTTCATACTTACAGTATCCATAACTGACTGGCAACCATAAAGACTCGAATTTCGAGAAAGCATTGTGTTTTTTCCCCTTAAAAAAACACCCATTAACACCCATTTCAACTCCAGGAAACGTTGTTTGACAGATTTAAATGGGCATGGGTTCTTTTCTAAGTGATCTTTCGTTTTCTATTACACAGATAGAGAGAAATCTATTTTACTAGAGTTTCTTATTTAGAGACTAACCCATGCATAACCCAAAATCAGTATCTGAACATTGTTCTGCCACACAAATATTTTCCAGTTAATTGAGCTGTCTGGGAAACCTCTGCCAGGATTTTCCGATTGCAGATTAGTTGACTTGTTGCTGGCAAAGAAATATGCAGCATCTATCAAAAATCAGACCATTTTTAAAATTAGTCGGCCCCATGAAAATGTGCCAGCAAGTAGCACCAGGCCAATAAATATCACATTTTCACATTTATCTTCAACCGAGCCCAGTTTAATCCATGATTGATAGAAATGTCTGGCAACAGTCACCTGTGCTTCCAAAGACATTATTTACATACAGTATTCCTTCCCATAAAATACGTTTTCAATTAAATATTTTGCTCTTGTGTCGCTACGCTGTTTATAATATTGAAATGTTTCACGTTGTTTTTGAGTAATTTCGTCTTTGTCTTGATGTAAGTTAAAGCGATAGTTAACCCAAAATTGACCCTCACCCTATTATCCTTTCAAACCTGCATTCCTTACTCTTGCAAAACACACAAAAAAGATTTAATTATAAAGTTTGTAACAACCATGGTACCTTTTCACGTCGATTGTATGGAAACCAACCCAATGCAAGTCAATGGGTGTCAGTTAACAACATTCTTCAAAATAACTTCTTTTTGTTTAGCAGGTTTAAGACTAAAGGGTGAGTAAATAATAACAGAATCTTAATTTTTGGTCAATTAATACTTTAAGGCAGCAGTGACCAACGAGTGTCTTGTTCATTTTTTGCCAAGGTTTATCACATATCTTGAAAGATTTTAAGAAAAACCTGTTTAAATCTTGCTGAGTAGGAAAAATACTGGCAAGGACAATGAAAAATTGTAAAAAGCGCTATATAAATAAAGTTGACTTGACGTTTGCAGCTTGATAGTCACCCGAGGCCTTTAGCAGATGTTTGCAGCCAAAATAATACACAATATTGTGAATTTATGGGACTAAGTGCTGTCACACAGATTCCTATGACATTTGGCACTAATTGTGAAAAGATTTACTTTTTCTTCGAGAAGGTTTAACTATCACCCCATGGCAGTTGCTGAGCTTTTAAAACATTTTGACCAATTTGAGCTGAAAGAAATGCGTTTGTTTTGACAATTCTTTCTCTATTTCTCATTTTGGAAATTTAAAGCAGTCTTTTTCCGGACATATGTTTCATGCAATGTATTAACTTAATGCTGTTCATATATTTTTCACCTTTATATTTTAGACTTTCTACTTAGTCCATAGGATATAACGTCTTCCAACCTTACTTCACATCAATATCATTTCTTTTTTTAGGTGTTACCTGGGATCAACACAATGACCTTTGCATTGCTGCAATGGTCTAATAATACAGTGAGCTACAGCAAATATATCCTATTTGTATTGATTTTATTCTAGAATTTCACATTTGAATTGTATTTTGTTTTTAATCCGATTTTTTTCTTATCTTGAATTAAAGCAGTAGGTTTGGCAAACTGCCTTAAGCTGACTGGCTTGTTGGCTGGGGATGTGTGAATTGTAATGTGTCCTGGAACAGAAGTTGAAAAGCTTTCCTAACAATCTTTTGTTCAAAGTGGATTTTTTTATATTAGGATCAGGCTACTGAATCCTGGAATGTCTCAGAAGTTAGGATACTCTTTCAGTTTTTGTAATATAACGAATATAAATGATTTTTGGCCATTTTTATTGGATCGTTCCTTCAATAAATTAACAGGTAGAAGTACCAAAAAGACTAAATTATTTTGCGAGAAGTTGTTATGAAATTCTCGGTTGTGTTTCATTTAAGTATCAACTTAGGAGCTGCTTTGGAGACAATTCTTAAAGTACATAAATGTAGATTGTAAAGGAAAAAGTCTGTATTTAAGTAAATGCTATTCTTATTGAACTCTATGAAAATCTAAAGTTTTACTGATGATATTATTAATGTGATCTCCTCTGAACCGGACATTTAGGTTATTCAAAGCAAATGTTATCATTTAATCTCAGGGATGTAGAAAGAAAATCTAATAATGATATATTTTCTGTGTATTTTCCTCTTCTATTATAGTAAAGTAATTTCCTTTGCAGTGCACCTCCTATTGGAGTATTTAAAAATATATATATTTTTAGCTTAAATGCAGGGTCTATGCTTTAGAAAACAATTGTGCAGCCAATCAGCAGTAAGTCATACTTAGTGTCTTTTCTTGATGTGGAGAGGAACTTTAGTTGAGAACGCCATATGACGTATGAGGTGCGGAGCTATCAAAAAGGGCAAAGACCCTTTCGATGTAGGGGTGTTTAATTTGGTGATGTCTAATGTCAATAACCGTCTCCAAGAAATCGTAGACCCTGCCTTTAATCTCATTTCCTCAATCTCAATGTTTATATTTGGCTCACATAGAAAAGTCTAAGCAATGTTTGGAAAGTATCACGCAGGCCACTGTGTTGAAACTCCTGCGAAATATAATTGACCAATGGCTAACATATCATTAATCTAGAAAAAATATCAACATGCTTATTTATTTTTGGACACAATGGCTATTAATCCTCAATGCATTCTGGGAGTAACAGACCAAGATTCTTAATACCATGAAAGTGACTATTATGTTGTTAGTGAAAAATGTAATTTGTCAGTTATTAGAGCTTATCCGTCTCTCAACTCATGAAGACCTGGAATGAATCTTATCACAGAAAAAGACCTCCCAAACAAAACACAAAGGGCACGCTGGCGCTTCTTCCTGGCTCGGCTACAACCTACAGCAGAAATAAGTTTTGTAAAAAAGCTTTGATCAAGGTTTTTCCAAACGGCTGATGGAACAATTCCATGCCAGCGTGACGAGAAAGTCTGGAACTGATTTATTTGTCTATGAATCAAAGCATTGTACTCCTTACTTGCGTATGAATTATATGTTGATGGAGCCTGATCATTTTTTCCAATACTTAAATTACACAGAATGATCATAATGGAGGTTTTAAAGCTTGGGTAGGCAATTTTGTAATGGCATGTTATAGGAAAGATCACCCTTTTTTTTCAAAATGCTGCAAATTCTTCCTTTTTGTTTTAAAATGTTGGTTTATGTCTTACCAAAACAAAAAAATGAAATGTATGATATCAGGGACTCTTACTATGAGTTATAATAAATCAAATAAATGCAAATATCCATTAAGCCTTTTCTTACCCCAGACCATTTAAAGTGTTAATAGATTTTAAAAGATGAACACAAACATCAGGTTCAGGATTTTATCTTGAAACTTCCAGCACACTTCGAACAAGAAAACATAGAGATTTGGAATGAAACATTGATATGACAGAGAAAAGGTTCACTACTAAAATTATTTTTTACATTTGTTCATTCAATGTATGTTTACACTAAAAAACTAAAAGTCATTTTTATGCCATCAAGTTATGTTTATACTAAATCTATCACGTGATCTTGGCTGATGAATGAAAATAAAATATATATTTGTATAATACATAAAGTATGCTAAACTGTACAATAATGTATAGCATACAAACAAAAATTACCTGTAATAGAATTGATTATAGTTTGAGTATTAAAACAGATCAAACTTGTTTTTCTCTTATTTGTCTTGTTGCATATGTAGTATTGACATGTTAAAGCCTAGAGCTTAATCATGAGATGACCCAATTTTTTTCAGATCTATAGACAGGGAACATGTGGTCTTGTATTCGGGATAATAGAGTAATTACATTTAAAGTATCAACTCAGTCCTAGATGCTTCTCCTTAATGAAAATAGAAAGCAGGTATAGAGGTGTAAAATGAATTTACAGTATATTCAAAATGATGATGAAAGTGAAATAACCTAGATTTTGGTAAATATCATGGTGAACTTTTAATTGACTTTTAATTAAAGACCTTTTTCTTCTGGCACTATAATAGGGACGTTTGTCAAATTTTTGGCTCATTTTCTGAAAAGAAATATATCAAACACATGAGACGTAAGCATGTGTTACCATTTGTCCCTCATTTCATTGATGTGTAAATAATATTTGCATACTTGACTTATTTTTGTGATTTTTTTCCTATGGGTGGTCAAATATGCATAAATCATCATAAAAAGAAATATGTTGAGATTGAGCTCAGCTTACACATCACACATCATTAGGGTCTCAAACAATCCTGAATGAAAATAAATACCTTCCAGCCGGCCATTTCACAGACCACAAAGATAGTTGAGAGAGTGGGAGAATCTGTTGGCTTCTGCATTAAAGAGCGGTTCAAAAGCCCAAGCAAATATTTCTCTGATGCTTTGCCTTCACTGTTATGCTGAACTCCTAAGTAGATGAATCACTGAATAAAGCCATTCATTTGCAGTTATTGGAAGCAACAGGCATTCAGGTTTTTCTCCTTCCTGCTCTTAGTTTACACAGGAGCTGACCTGCTAGATTCAAGCTCCTTCTGTATTTTGCTCATCAGTGTGGTACTGACATAGTTTCCCTCCATGTTGAGATCTTCCAGAGGACACTTCACTCTAGAGGTCAAAGCGTCAAGGAGACCGTTTGCTCCGGCATCACCGAATCCATTATTGTCCAGGTCCACCTTCCTCAGGGACTCATTTAATCTCAGCGATTCAGCGAACATTTTAACACCATGGTCTCCGAGGTTGCATTCGTCTAAAATGATGTGCAAGAGTTCAGCGTTGACTTTCAGGCCTTCAAAAAAGACCATCCAAGCATCCAAGTCTGGGCAGAACGTTTGTGCCAGGCCCAGATACAGAAGTCTGGAATGATACCTCATGAACGTGGCCAGGACCTTCAGGGCATCACTTCCGATACCGTTTCCGCCCAAGTCTAATTCTTTGATCGCCACAGTGACTGCAGAGAAGCTAAAGTGCTCAGAGTTTCCACGCAGCGTTCCCGTTCTATCCTGAAGATCAGCCAATCCACTAAGCAGTTTCTGCACTCCAAGATCACCAAGCTGGTTTCCGAATAATCTAAAAGTTAAATCAAACATAATGATTTACGACAGCCTTTTAAGAGTGTCTTCATGTAGAGATCTATTTTAAAAGGTCTGATGCCATGCATGAAACTTACAGTAGTTCTTTGATCTGTGGTTTGGCATGCAGGAGGTCCAGTAAAACCCGGACTCCAGGGGGTCCAATGTGGTTCAGGTTTAGGTTAATGACCGTGACCTCAGAAGGACTTCTCTTCAGCGCTGCTGCCAAACTCTCCAGTAGCTCATCGGTCAGACCTGTGTTCCTAAGGATGAGCTGCTCTACCTCATCTGAATTGTTCAGCACCTCGGTCATTGCATCCATCTGAAGCAAAGACAGAGAGTTTTCCAAATCATGATGATATGCCTTCAGTTTATAGAGCTTTTTGTAAAGTTTCAGGATTTCAGGACACCATTGAACAACCGTAAGAGTTTTGTCTAAATATTTGACTGCATAACATGCTTTAAGTGTCAACGAATAATAACCAAAGTGTCTAAACTTTTAATATGAATTCTTTTAAATGGTTGACTATAAACATAATCTTCAGTATTAAGAATGCATCTCTAGGTGAGATCACGAGAGATGTTTGGAGGGAAAAATCTATATAGTTCCATGAAGAAACTTTTTTTCCAAGGACTTTCTCTTACACAAAAAGTGATTTGTGGTTACAAAAGCTATTTTTAAGATTATTAAAATAAGATTATTAAAAAAGATTCAAATGGTTCTTTGTGCAAGCAAAAATGGTTTGTGTGTGGCTTTGCTTTGAAAGGGAAAATTCTGTCATCTTAATGCCGTTCAAAACCTAGAAAATGACTCTTCAGTGCAACACAAAAGAACTTTTGATTACCATGAGAATATGTTTTTTTACAGATCAAATATACAAAGAATGACCAAAGGTGCTAAAACATACAACCTTGGTTTATTTTGTGAACTGTACTGTCATTTTCATTTTGAGGTTTTTTGTGTTATTCTTATGACAATTATAAGAAAATTGTATATGACTTCAGTCTTAAAAATGAATGTCCTATAAAATGTTCTGTACAGCCATGTAACAACAAATTTGGTTCTTTGTGTAACCTCTTGGGTTTTACAGTTTTTCCCTTTTGTTTTCCCTTCATCCATTACAAAGAAACTTTTGCACGTGAAGCAAAAGGTTTCATGAAGATAAAAGGTTTTTGATGGGACCATGCAGTCAAAATGTAGTTTCTGTGGCATCATTTAGCAACCCTTTTATTTATAAGTCTCATGTGGCTTCTTCATTTTAATTCACTTGTGATGAATGAACATTGGCATGTTGGCTTTGTAACATAACCTTTACATAAATGAATTTTGTATTGACTGACTGTGGGGTCAAGTACAATTTGTCTTAAGGAAAGCCTGTAGGATTCTCTGAAACTGTAGGAATGTTCTTAATGGTGAGAGCAGCTGGATTGATTTAGTTTGACCATTTACTCTCTTAGTATGAAATCGTGAACTTCCTTTCCTAAACGGTTTAAGAACAGAAGCAGAGTAACAGAGGTCTTCTGATACATTACAACCAAATGTGGTTACCCTTCGCATCTGATATCTATTAAAAGATTTACAGTTTAAGCTGCATTTTTATGGTTAACCTCACCTGTTTCAGTAAATCTGGTTCTTTGCCAGTTGATTCGTCTTCTGGTCCTGTATAGTATAATGTATTATATAAGCACAATAAATGTGTTGTAGATACATTTGTAGATGAATGGATACATTGCTCGTGTCAACCTTTCTTGTTGTTCCTTTGAGGTTTTCTTGCTTGTGGATGGTTGTTCCCGCTGTCGCTTTCTTCACTCAGTTCCACTTCTGATGCAGATCCAATAGCAGAAGGTCCTGATGTAAGCTGATCTTTGATTCTGTTCCTCTCAAACTCTAGAAGGAAACACATCTTTTTCACTTTCCAACATGCTATAATATAAATAATCTTAACAAATTAGGTTTTAAAAAATGTCACTTGTGATTTCTCAAAGCGGTGTCTGATTGGAAAAATGTAATGGAAAACTGGCGTGTGTGCATGTCAGCAAAAATGACTTTTTGTCAGTTATGGAAAAAAGATGGACTTACTCCCAATCAGGCTAAAAGACCCAAGGGAAGCCCTGTTTGCGAGCAATGAGCCATCATAGTTCTTCACTCACTGTTTGCTTTGAACCACCTCTGTTGGTCTAGGCCTGATTCCAGACCAGTGCTCAACTCAACACATTCCTCATAGAAGTCCCTCAGCTTTCCCCGGCTACTGCTTTTTCCGTTGGATGTCCAAGGATCCGTCTGTTTCTCCCCATTGTGCTTATTCAGTGTTTTTCCTTCCTGCAATGAATCTTGAGAAACACAAGTCTTGAAAGTGCCATCTACGGGATGAAACAACACACAACCTGATTTATAGAAACCTCTTTGGAAGAGACCTTCACAGGCTCCACAAGCCAGAAAAGCACTCACCGGGCACGGTGGTTTTATTTTCAGCTATGAAGTTATTTTTGTCTTCCACGTGTTTGATTTCTAATCTTTGCGGTTGTTGTTTGATGCTGGAAGCAGGTTCAACTTCAGGTTTATTTGGATCTTTATGTGGTTGAGAACCTTCTTCTGATCCTTTGGTGTCTGCTTGCCGACTGCGCTGCCCTTTGTGCCGTTTGGGCCTTTGTCTTTCTTTCACACTACCGTTCATGTCTTCACTGTCTGTTGACAAAACACTTCCTTCTTTAGAGATCCTCCTGGTTTTCTGCACGGATCTTTCCATTCCTAAAGGCAAAAACAAAGGAGAGGAGCACGACTCCTCACCTGCAAAAAAAACACCATCAAATGTAAATTTGGAAACGATGTTTCTATTTCCTGAGTCATTACTTTAAAGTTTGCAGACAGAAATGTCTAATCGCAATAGATTTTACAGCAACCTTCATTAGAATGAATGCCCCGCTGCAAGGTAGGAGACGGATTATTGATCGCTGGAAAGCCAATACCATGCCTTGAATTCACACATCTGTTAAAGGAGAAAATGTGCTTTTATGTCAAATGTATTGCTTAATCTTATTTCGATATTGAATGCCATCTGATCGCACTTATAGCAGGGTTTTCCTCCGTTCAGCCGGGTCAGTCTGAAGCAGCTCCCACGGCCCTGCTGGAAGCCCGGGGCGTATCGGTACTCACAGCACGAGCTGATCCTGGCCGCCATCATCCCATTCACAAAGATAGAAGCACTGAAGGGGAATCCCAGATGTCTCTGAGATATGAACTGAAACTGCTCTGTAGAGCAGAGGAATGAAAATACTGGTCGTAAACATATATAATAAAATGCTGATTGATAGAATACACTGTGGTTAATAATTGTTTAATTATAATTGTGATATTTATTATTCGAGATTAAATGAATAGTTTTTATACTATTCAAGTAATATTTAAATATAATTTTTGGTTAGGATTACAATTAAAGTTTGTGTAAACAGATATATATTATGTAAACACAAAACTTTTATTCTGGATGCGATTAATCAGGATTAATCATTTGATAGCCTTAGTTACAATAGAAATGATTGATTATTTAATATTTTTAAATTGGCATATCTTTGTGTGGAGTTCTCATAATGACATAAAGATAAAAGGATTTTAAAAAGAAATAAATCTATATTTTTTATAACAAATGTACATATTTCTATTATGCGAAGCTTCAGAATGTGTGTTTCTGTCTGTAAAATCAAAGCTAAAGTTTAAATATTGCATAAGGAGCATTAAAATAAAAAGTCATCAATTTATGAAAATAAGTCATACGTGTTTATCACGAAAATGTTAGAATTGATAGATTTTGAGATGCTGTATTTGACTTATTATTTAAAAGAATCAAATTAATACTCTTTAATTATGAAATTAAGGATTTTATGGACACAACGTAAATATAAGATACATTTTCCTAAACATTAAACAAATTTCAATCTTTGTTAGGGCATGTCAATATAACAGTAGTAAAGATATAAATGTTATATTTTACACAATGCTCTTTAAATGTCTTTAATTTTTTCAAAGTAAGTTTCATATTTTACTATTGTGGAGAATGGACACATGAACTAAAAATTTGGATATCCACTTATTAACCATAATGTGTAAAGTTGTTTAACCAACTTCCTTGCTGTCTTAAATACTATATGTAGTGCAGTAAAATGATCCGGAGCTGTACCTCCAGTTTGGACAAATCCTTTAAACACACAGATGTTTTCTCCTCCACAGATCTGCTGAAGGACTTTCATCTCATCTGGAGCGCTTCCGGGAAGGCCCTGTCCCAGGTACATCATCGTCACTGTAACATTTGATTTCTTCGACTCTTTGTGTGCTTTCAGGTAACTCTGGGGACCACAATTTTTTCGTAAAATATCACAAAAACTGACAGAGAAACTCTCTCATGTCAAAACTTAGAACTCATCACCGGCTCCTGTAATCTCTCGACAGTGTTTCAGCTCACCTGCTTGCTGAAGTCTGGAGCTCTTTGTGAGATGATGGAAGAGGTGGAGCCGCGCCGTCTGCTTGTGAACAGATAAGGACATGAGTGACTGAGTTTGGATCGGGCCGCCTGCAGGTTGGACATCTTTCCGCTGATGGCGGGAAGGTAAATGTCACTCAACCCCTGTCTGATGATTGACTGCCTCGGCTTGGACGTCTTGCAAGGATTAAAGCATTGAATTTAAGTTAGAGGAACATGGGGGAAATTCTTTGTATTAAAGGATCTGTTTGGCACTGTTTCTTTACCTTGTAGATTCCAACAGCATTGTTTCCAGTTACATGAATGGGATTTCCTTTATGTGCTACGATATTCCCCAGAGAATGATGTTGTGTGGGTGTCACTGCTCTCTCACCTCCAGGACCATTTTTCTATAAATATTTAAATTATAAAGTTTATTAAAAAACATGTCGTTTGTTAGGGACTTTATTTTGCAATTAGGATAACAATTGAACATATAGATATGAGTCTGACAATTATAAGTCTGTGCATATTATGGTAAAATATATGAGTATATTCAAATTAAAGATGATCTTTTTCCAAATAAAGAGCCGGTTTTCACTTTAAAGAACATCTAAAGATATATCATGCAAAACAACGTTTTGTTGCTGATGCCATGGTTTAATATTTCGCCTTATTCACCAACACAGAAATCGTGACTTACCCTCCCATGAGAACCCCGGCCTTCATCTTGAAATCCTTTGATGAGGTCTTGAAGGACGCTATGACTGTGTCTGCGAATGCGCTTCATGGAGTTTCTTTGGTACACCTCCATCTCTGTCTGAAATCCCGATAGACTCCTTATTAGATGCTAATTATTATTGTTTACATCGTCAATGTACAGCCGGTCTGAAAGTAACAAAATGTTGCCATTATAGTATAACAGTACTCATACTGTTGAGACATCTGGTGCTCACAGAGCGTGCAGCCAAAGACAGGATAACAGTCAAGAAGCAGTGAGGTGGATAAATAATGCAAGAGCATCTAGAATACACCGACGAAAGGTGTACATGTGTTTAAAAGAGACGAGTGTTGTCCAGGGAGAATGTTTAAACTTAACCGTAGCTTCCCGTTTGAGTCAACTCCAGGAGTTGAATCCAATTTAGTCTGCTAAATGCATAAATGCATAATGTGCCGTTGCGTCCATTGATCCACATCTTGAGTTATGTACATGTTTTTACCAATTGTTGAGTATCTATAAAAGATCACATGAGCTAAATTACTTAATACATGCGCATTATTGAAAGTTAAAATAGAAGACAGGTCATTATGATAACTCGACCCATTACATTTAGACAACATTAAGGTGACACTATACGTCTATCTGTGAACACCGTGTTTGTAGTTTTACGTTCGCCAGACAATTTCTTATTTCTCATTCTTCTCTGTCATCAAGGAGACATCTGACACTCGGGTGGATTGACGCCCAGCCTTTACACTCTACCTTACAGTCTCATGCATTATTAACAGCCGTGACCTGACCGCTTCCACCGACTGTAAGGGCCGTGCAAAGGACAGAGAGAAAAACCATGACGCAGATGTCTTAGTCTATTTTTCCATCTTTGAAAATGTGTGAAAGCAAGAAAGAAGATGAAAAAATCTCTTTTGTCGTTTGTTGAGATGCGACACTGTCAATAGCATTATATTAAATATCATTTGGTCTTTCTGCATTGAAGGTAACTCTAATCTGAGCACGGTTTGTCCAATGCTTTGTGTTCGTACTATCAAAGGGGGACTGTGTGGTTTGCTCAATGTTTCTCAAAAGGTTTTGGGCATTCTAGAAAAGAGAATCTGTCCTACAGGTATGGAATGTGAGGGTGAATATAGAAGAAAAATAATTCTATTATCAAGTTTATAGTACAGTTTTTCCCTTTGAGTATGAAGAACAACAGGTGCTGGTTTAAGCTATGGTTTCATCCTACATCGTACTCCTCGTTCCTCGCGTGGGTTCAGAATAAAGAAGCTTTATGTTCTTTTCATGCTATTCAGCTCAGCTTGGCTTTACAGACGCCTTCTTTCACGTCAACGCTCCGGTTAAATGTGGTTACAGTAGGTTCACCCCAGGCCTTCTTATGCACTTCATTCTTGCAGTGAATGGATTGAATGGATAAGCTCTATTACCTTAGGAAAGCCTTCGCATGGGCCAGCTGCTGTTCTCATTATGTGCATAAACAAGCCCAAGTTTCTTATTGTGTTTGGCAGAGCCCTGTTTGCTTCCTGCCAATCCCACTAAAACAGCTTGTCAATCACAGGAGATGCTGGACCGGCCTCAGCTCCATGTACTGGTTTAAACATTCTTTTACTTTTAGGGATGTTTTTTGCTTGTTATTTATTAGATTAGGTAGCTAGAACAGAAGGCCCGAGATTTCCTAAAATCGTCCGATTTCATTGGCATGTTTAGCATGACAGAGATATCAGTGATGGTTAGATTTTGAGGTTGGGATTCAGTATGGCTTTTTCTATCAAATGTACACTGATGTACAATCCTGATACATATAAATTATAATGTAAACGGAAGAAGTCAACATTTGAACATTCATTTGAAAAATACTTTGTCTTGATGTTAAGCATCCTTAACAGAAACAAAAAAAATACATACTGGAAAATATATTACACTGTGCATAAATGATCCATATTAATAGTTACTGTTTTAATATTGTAATATTTAAACAAGCAATGCATTATTCAATATATTTGCAATGTACTGTAAATATTAAATTATTTAACTCACTCACAGTTGGTATATACGAAAGTATTTTTCTTTGTGTTAGGGATAAACTTTATAGCTGCTTAACTTCTGACAACAACTTTTAACAACTATTTTAACAGATCGCTCCTTCTTTATTCTTTATTCCAATACATCAACTTTATTCTCAGTTTATGTTGCAAGCAAACCAGTGAAGCGAGTCAATTTTAATTTAAAAAACAGGTAAAGACTTTTAACATTGAGCTGATGACAAATTCACAAAGTTAATTTTCAATAATTTAACCCTTTTCACTTCACTGAGGATAATTCTTAATTTATTTCAACATTTACATATTAAACCTTTAAATGCAATTCACAACAATTATCCAAATTTCTTCCCAACAAAACTATATGATGAAATCTGACTTGTAACATTTTATAGAACAGTTAAATATTTTGGTTTTTCAAGGAATTTCAAATGCAAGATATATAATCTTTAAAACCATTGCAATAACAAATGTGACCACTGGAGTCTGCTAGAGCTTCAAGCATTTTTTTTAATCAAATTGTCTTTTTCTGGGAACATTCTGTTGATGTTTCTGGTTGTTTGTGCTGGATTTAATGATCAGTTCTGCCAAGAAAATTAAATAAAACTCATTTAATGGAGATATCTCTTTCACAAAAGATAAGATCTATACACACAAATCCAGTTCTTGTTTTAACAAGAGTCTATTATTTCAGAAATAGGGCCTTTTGCATCATATCCGAAAAAGCCATGATAATGCAAAGAAGCCCTTAAAACGGATTATTTTGATTCGGTCTTTATGTGAATCAGCAGTCTTCGTGTGACGTAGGATCTGGCTGTCCTTCAAGCTCTAATGTCCCCTGCTGTCTCTAACACATGGCACTGACTGTAGCTTTCTCACCCACGGCAGACACAGAGAAATGATGTAATGACTTATCCACATTGATCTGATCTGACATTTATATTTCTGTAACATTGGATTGTTAAAACATGTGTTCAAGCTGTTAGTTAGAAGTCATTGGAAAAGCAACGATCTGCAGCTTTGTGTACAGTGGAAAAGTTGCTGTGTTTCCTTGAGATCAGAAATCAAGATTGAAATGTAAAACACATTTCGTATTGTTTAATTCTCAAAGCAATGATGCTTCTTTCAGCTCTGAATGTCGCCTCTGGGATTTATGTAATGGCCTAATGTTATTGTGTTTCGTGTCATTATGATCATAATCACACAGCAATTATTGCATAACAAAATTAATTTGTAATTTTAGATTAAGGGTTAATATTATCTGAGTATTAAGAAAAGAAGCAATGAGAGTTATATTTCAGTGCTAAAGTACCCTGAATGAAATCCCAAACCTTTGCATTTTGTTATCTCCTTGAATGGTGAAAAATGAAACTAAAGAGGCTTTTTAAATCTCAATTATGTTTGCTTAAAACAATGATTGAGATCATCATTTCATCATAATTGTTCAACGAAATAAAATTAAAAACTTCTTGAAGAAAGTTTAGTGTTTCCCCGCCTGACTTAAGATGTCACTCTGATGTGAATGTCATTCTTCAGCTGAGCCCATCTAAGGGGAATTCCAAGACGGCCAGAGTTTCACACATATGACCGTAGACCAAAATGGACTTTATGATGTGAAGTATCCTCTTTCCCCGGAAAAACATTGACATTTGTCCCGCGGGAGAGTGAGAGGTATCGTCTGCTGATCATCATATTTCAGGAGCCTCTTGTTCCGTAATGCTGAATATAGACTGTGTCCATTGCATTTAATGACCTCATAGAAGAGATTCCCTGCACACATTTCATCATGAGACCTATTTCAAAAAATAAGGACTCATATTACGGCAGCATAAGATTTGACGACTATAAAGCAAGTATTATAAAACCCACAATTCCGTATAAGTATCATCTTTTCTCTTCTGTGAAAAATATATATTTCTGGATTTTATGTGCATATATTAAATGAATATGTTTTGTAGAATTCATTTTTCATACATTTACTCTTTTTAGGAATAATTTGACCCAGTCCTCCCATGGATTACATATTGCCCCTATATTTTTGCATGCCAAAATACACTTTCCATCCCCATAATGGATCGCTTGTATAGTCAAGTGTATGATTCACTTACAGTTTTATTTGCAGATTGATATCAATAATGGCATTCACACACAAACCCTGTTATGAATTCTGTCTCCATGGCTTTATTCTCGGTCTCGCTGATGGCCTTTTGATTATACTAATGAATGTAGGCCTTTAACAACACTCACCAGTTTGTCTGTTTGACAGATTGACTGTGAAAATAACCGCCTGCTGACATTTCGAGCCTCAGGTTCCTCAGAAGGGGCAGCTGAAGATTAACGTCTATTTGGCTTGATGGATGTGCTTGTGTGAATCACTCTGTTATTATTAATATGACTCATGCAATATATCACATCTATTGCATTGAGTCAGTGACCTCTATTTTATACGGGGACTGCCTGAACACCAGCCTTAAAGTGTAATGTTTAGCTCATGTGCATGTTTTCCTGCTGATGTTGACAAGACTCTTCACCCCTGTCACCTTAAGTGCATGCAAAAGATGTGAATCATCTCCATGGGACGTACATCCAAAATTAAGAGTGGAGTGATTCAAGGTTGTTTGACAGCTGCTCCTCAGGGGGTAGAAATCATATTCAGGATGTTTTGGCTTGAGTTTGTCTCATCATCAGTCTGAGCTGTGGGAGGCGGACCCAGCTGTTGGGCTCTTTTGGCATGAGGGCTTCAGTTCTCTGGTGTTTCTCATGTCCTGTGTGTCTATGTATGTGTCAACTGTGCTGTGAGGATGCAATAATCAATGATGGTAGGATGCGTCTCATAGGGATGCTGTATTTTGCTGTATGATGATGTCGTACATTTACACAATGTATGGGGTCGTCATAGAATTGTAGGGACATTTCATGTCTATTTTATGCATTTTTTTATGCAGTCAACATAGCCAGGTCTACATCCAAAATTCAGCGTTGAACCAAAGCACAAACCGGAATATTGCACTAAATGAATTGCGAATAAAGCAGAAATTACATTCAATATGTATCAAAATGCATTTAAGATGGGTGAATGGAATCCTGGTTAATTTAAATCATCAGTTCATCTTGCTCTTTTCCCCAAACACTTATTACTATTAAATAATTATAGAAAAATAAATTACAAGGTACAAATATCATAAAAATTCTGCATAAACCCTTTAGTTGGGTTAGATAAACAGTGAATACAGTAAATACGATAAATGTATTGTTAGATACAATTAATAGATTTTCATTGTGATTCTTTTGTGCATGTCCAAGATTGTCAACCCTGTCACCCGCTAGGTAAACCTCTCTCAAAGTTCTACGTTATTTACATGGTGTGATGTCATACACCCAAAAAATAGGTTTTTGGAATTTCTTAAGTTCATCATGAACCTGGGTTTCACATAATAAAATATTTTTTCACTATAATTTCTCTTGATTTAGGGATCTAGTTATGTTATGACAACTTACTTGGAGGAATGTCCTCTTGTCTTCCAAATATTGCTTAGAATAGTGTCAAGAGTGGTGCAACTTTAATAATATCGTTTTACTCTTAATGTTGTTGAAATTTTGTCGAAAACTTGAGAGTTAGAATGTATTTCCAAATGGAATAGACGATCTGCAGTTTTTGGCTTATGTCTCGAGCAGGCTTAAAATGTGAATGGTATCGCATGCTGTAATGTTTATGTTAACTAGTTCACCCTGAGATTGTTTAACAGAATATATGTGAGGATAAGTGTTTTATGTAAGGAGTATAAAGTGTTATCTGTTGTGTGTGTCGACGCATGAGTACCCAATAATAATCTGTGTACAACATTATATTCTTCAAGGCTTTTATGGGCTACAAACACACTCAACAAATAACATGGACTCCAGTATTCCTATAATATTGTCGCTTATATTATAAGAAAAGTGCAAACGTTGATATTTTTTCCCATTAATTTTTTGAAGACAAAGCATTTCTGTTGGTAAACACAATTTATGAGTCAGGATAAATCCCATAGTCAGTCACATGCCCAAAAGCATGTCTGCCAATTGAAGCACATGAGACAGTGTTAATGATGATGATAGAGATCTAGAGACTAACTTCAGGACCAAAATAACTCAAGGGGCAAACCAAAATTATTATGCAATGTTCACAATGTTCTGATGCTCTAGATGAATTCAATGATGAGGCTCAAAACTTTACAATCTCTGAACTGGGGCCTGTGAGATTTCACTTTTCTGTTGTCAACCAAATGCATCTTAGAATAATGAGAAGACTTCATGGGACATGTTAAATAGTTCATTTACTGTCCAGTGTGTTGTGTTCTGAATGCAGGTAGTGAACATTTAAATGATCTTAATGAGCAGGATCACAACGTTCCATCAGAGTACATACAGTCATGTGTCATGTCTGGTTTATGGATGTGTTTCTCAAGATTCCTTAAGATTCCCTTTTCTTTTGTATCTGATCAACAATAATTGTAATTCTTATCGATATAGTTCTGTTTTTTTCTGTATGTAAGTGACAGGTGCATATTGAAAAATTGTCTCGAAGCGTTCGAGGCAGGTGCCTGCCGAAACAGAGCACATGTGGTGATGCTGTCAGAACAGAAAGTGATGAATCAGCATATTCATTTTGCCCCCGGCAAAATCCAGCATTGCCAACAAATGTCAGCACAAACTTGTCATGCATAAAGAAACACAAAGAGAGTGTGTGTTGTTAAAAAAACAGCAGCAAAATGGGTAAATGTCATAAAGTTGAGCTGAAAACATTACATGAAGAGTTACAAAATATTGTGGCAAAAACCATCTGCAAAAAATATATAAATCTATAATAAACATTTGAGTTGCTAATATGTGACTGGGGTTAACACATATTTACTAAAATATATCTGTTATATATTTGTTCATTTTAGACCTCTTAATTCTGTAGCATTCTTAATTTCCATTTTATCTTTGTATTTTTTATTTTTTATTATCAATTTACAGAATATTTACATAATACAGAATAAGTTACATTCTACTGTAAAACACACTGTATTTATAAAAAAATGAAAAAATTATAATTATAAAAAAATGTTATTGTAATTCCTTTATTTAATTTAACAATTTGGTCAAATTATTGTGATATTTCAATATCCGGAACCCAATATCATGCATTTTGTTGAATCATGAAGTTTAATTCAAAATATTATTGAAATATTATTAAAAATAGTTCATTGTTGATGTAAAATATTTTAATTTTGCAACATTATTTTAAACCCTGGAATGTGTATAAAATTGGAATTTAATAAAGTACTTCTATATAAAGAACATATTTTTCATTAAATCATTTATATTTGTATTTGCAGTGTTGCACCTGTTTGCTTTAATTTCACACAGTGTTGGCTATTTATGCCAAGATGCACTGTATTTAATTTTATTTTGTCCACTTTTATCTGTTTGGGAATGTATACAAAAGAGAAATTTTTATAACACGAATTTACTGACACTTTCTTCATTTTGCAGGTGATGACAGAGTGACAAGTGATTGATATTCATAAAATGCTCCCATTATATTTTGTTAAAACAAAGTAAAGCCCAGGTGGTTGTCAAAAATATGCAAATTTTAGTTTTTCATATAAAGTGAGTAAAATGTGCCTATCATGCTTTTATGTAACCCTGATGTTCCCCAGAGACGGATCCATAGAACATATCAGAGGACTTGAGTTTTACGATTCCCTCACTGTAAACAAGTTGCGTATCTTTAGAATTTCTCCTGCTGACCCAAAGGGCAAAACCTCATCTGTGGGGGCGTGCAAAGGACAGATCCATAACCACAAGTACATATATACCTCTTCAGAACACTGACTGCCCATACATGTGTCAGCATGACACACAGATCTCTAGCAAATATACAGACACGCAAGACAGGGTAATGTCGGCCGTTTATCAAACGTGTTTATGTGTCTAATGGTTTTAAAGTGATAGTTCATCCTAAAATGAAAAGTGTGTCCCCATTTACTAATCCTCTCCTCATTTAAAAACTGTATTTCTTTCTTTTCTTCTTCTGCAGAACAGGATAGAAGAAATCTTGAAGAATGTTGGTAACTGGGTACAGTAAATGGGCCCCTCTGCTGTTTGGTTACCAACTTTGCTCAAAATATCTTTTTCTTTTGTGTTCTGCAAAAGAATTTATACATGCTTAAACTAAAAAGATGATTTTTGGACAAATAATCCCTTTGAGGCATTGTTAATTGAAATATGTAATTTGCATAAGAAACTCTGAATCCATAAGTAATATATTTACATGTCTGTTGTAGTAAGTTATGATCACAATGAAAAGTGGAAATCACTTGAAAATCTTTGCAGGTGATTATGGGTTGTTTTGTATCCTCAGGGCTGTGATGGGAGAGCCGGCTACTGATCTCATGCACATGAAGAAAAGGTCGGATCAGAAAAGCTCACCGGTTCATCGCCCACACATCACCTGCAGCCACTTCACTAAACTCCCTCCTGAAAAGCAACTCAGGGATGCAATGTTCATTGGTTAGTTTTCTTAAGTTTGTATGCATAACTATTTGACATCTCTGCATCAGGTGCAATAAGAATTTATGCATCTACAAACAACATCAGAAGTCACACTTTGTATTAGTGGGCTTTATGTTTTTAGTTTTTTTTAATTGCTTTAGGTTTTAATACTCTACTGAAGATGAATCATGGTAGGTTGTTAAGATGTTTTGTGAACAGTTATTACTTTCCGGCCTGAAAAAAGTTGAGTACTTAAAAGCAACCCAACTATTTTGATTGTTATGGTCAGTATTTGGAACAATATTGTTAAGTCTATTTTTTTTATATTTCAAGCATTTTATGATTTTAATAGGAAATGATACACTCTATCTTAGCATGAGAGGGTCTAAGAGATTCTGTGTATACCCTTGAAATCAAACCTAAAACGTTTTCCACTTTTAACCGATACATACTGTAAAGAATGATTTATGTGGGTAAGTAAATGTAAGAAAAAAACATTTAATTCTTTAAAAACATGACATTTTTCCAGTGAAATTTTTTTTTGAAGAGAAACCCAGCAGTTATATTCTCCAAAATGTACAAATATTCTTTTATGTTATGATAAAAAAGTCTTTATTTGACAAATATATATATTTGTAATATATTAACATTTTAGGGAATCTAACATTAATATCGGTGCTGATGAGATTTCCTTTTTTTTAACTTACATATAGACAATATGTAAACAGTATATTTGCTTAATTTCAATGCATTTAAATTCACTCATCTTTTTTAGCCTGAATTGTTTCAAGTAAACCTGAGTCAAAAAATTTTGAGTGTATCTTAAATCTGTTTTTTGTTACTTTTAAGTTCAACAGGACATTTTCATGCATTATGTCATTAATGTGACACTATTTAGCCCAGAAATAGAAAGAAATGAAAAACATGGAAAAATTGTTGGGTTTTTCACTTACAGACATTCAGTTCTTCTTTTCTGGACATTAGGTATTATTAAAAATAATTTGATAATAATTGATGCTTATTGGTGATTGATTTAACAAATTATATTTTTCTTTTAAAGACTTTAATGAAGTCAGCGTTATTGGTCCATTAGCACGATGAGGTCTAGTGTGATTTATGAATGTGGAGATGTGTTTAAATGCAGCTGTGATCAAGTGACAGGTTACAGTATCTGATTATTTTTTCTCTCTCCTGGTTTTACAGTTGGCGGCTGGACCCAGACAACTCCATTATGTGCCGTGGAACGGTTTTCTTCCATCTATAATGAGTGGGGAGCGATGGCCCCAATGCCGAAACGTCGTGGTGATGTAGCTGTCTGCTCATTGGATGGAATGATCTTCACCGTGGGTGGACGTGATGATGCAACATGCATGAGCAGTGTGGAAAGGTGAGAACCTGAGATGCAGTGGTGTGTCTGTTAATATTTTAACATGAATTGTTTTGCATATGGGTTTGTTTATTCCTCGTTTCATTTACAATCTAAAGATCTTGTGAAGGCAATTATAATTATACCCCTGGGTGAATAAAGGAGGTCACCAGACCTCAAAACTCAAATCTACCGGAAATTGTCCTGACATTAGTAAAGGTGCAATACGATAAATGTGCTGGTTGTAGGAACGCAAGGTGTGAAGCTGAAGTATTTTAACAATGTGATCTGTTGTGAGTCGAATCTCACTTTTATCAAAAGATTTTGTCTTATTTAGTTTGACCTAGGATCATCCAGCTTGATAGTGTCTTGGGTTTAATCCACTGGATTGCATTTACCCAGAAACAACGTTTAGTGCAGTATGTTAACATAATGTATAGATTGTATGGCTTAATGGAATAGAAGTTGTAGCACTTGTTTTAAAAAAAAATATCGAGTGGGTTATGTAAGATGTTTGAGCAAGAAAAAGATTTGCCAATGGATTATGGTTGGCACTCTGAACCATACGTCAACAACCACAAAGCAGAGTTCAAAGCCACACGATTTGGCCAAATATCTTTTTTGATAGCATATATTATATATTGGGTTGGGGTAAACATAATTCAATGTAACATTGATCATCACTTACAGGCATACCATTGAAAATCTATAAGAGATCAAATGTAGCTTTGCATTGATGAAAGCAACCGTTTGGCAAACATAGGTTGCATTTCTCCTTTCATCAACTTCTTTCATCTTATCTAAAGGAAATGAAATTGAAGGAGCTGAATCCGTATCCAACATCCACCCCTGGATGTTGTGTTCTGCAGTGAGGAGAATCCTCAGTGTTGAGTCAAATATGAACATTTACCGGATTCATTCAAACCAGCGTCCAGGTTTGACCCAGTGCTTGGTTGAAAATATACCGGCATTTTTGGGTGTAATAGTTCTTAAATATACATTTACTTGAGAACTGGAATGAACTGAGATAAGTATTGTTTTAAAAGAAAAACATATTTCCCATTAAAATGTAAACGTTTTTAAGCAACATGAAGCCTTTGGCTAGGCCATTGACCAATTTGCTCATAACAAAGCATGAAAACACAGAAACAACATGATGCACAGAAGCAGTGTGTGTTTTGAGTTTGATGACTGAGTGATCAAATTATCAGATAATGACATCCTGCCATGTTTCTGGATGAAGATCATTTACTGTCTCATAGCAAAGCAACTCTCAAAACAGATTCAACACCATCTTTCAAATCAATGAGCCGGCTATAAGATGCATACCATCTTACAAGTCATCTTAACAAGTCACAAGTAATGAAGAATAACTGGAACTTTAACAGGTATGATCCAAACACAAACGTCTGGAGCAGTGATGTGGCGTCTCTCAGCGGCCCGCGCAGCGGTGTGTGTGTGGTGGAGATGGATGGGTTCATGTATGCCCTCGGGGGTTTCGATGGAATGACCTGCACTAACGTTGTGGAGAGGTATTGCACAGCTGTTACATGTAGACATTAAAATCTGCTGTAAAAGAAGAATTATCATCCAACGACTGTACCGATTAAATGATCAAAGTTATGAGTATAAAACAGCACTTATTGCACCGTCTGCTGTAGGTATGATCCATTCATGGACACCTGGAGAAAGATGAAACCCATGCATCAGCAGCGTTCCGGAGCGACTGCCGCGGTGCTGGACGGGTATTTATATGTGATGGGAGGCACGGATGGTGATGTGCCTTTGACTTCAGGTCAGTGAGAGATGATGTGTAGGGTGTTATTCATCCCCTGGTTATACCATGAATTGAAATGTCAAGGTCATTTAAAGATCAATTTTCTTTTAAGGATGATTTGTCTACAGACTCACTTTTTATAGCCAACACAAATCACAAGAAAGAATTCAAATTAGGAATTAGGAAATGTGGTCATGAATCAGACATGACCTTCCATGCCAACCTCTATGATACAGTGAGTTTTCTTCTGCAGTGATGCCAAAATTTTTATTTTTTTTTTGTAACATGTTGGAAGCATCGAATGTTGTTCATTCCTCAAAGTGATGTGAATTCCCTCTTGAAAGGGAACAGAAACCCACACAGTTGCATGAAACTTGAAAGCTGACCATGGCTATTAAAAGTTTTTCTGAGAACAGGAGTACAAATATGAGTGCCATACTCGAAGAAAGAAATCCCCATTTTGGTCTGTGAGAAGTAAGGGTCAAGAGAGCTCTCACAACCTTTCATGGGATATTTACTTTTCTGCACAGACTGCAATACTTACTACAAGTATTTTCAGAAACAACAGACAAGGACACACACATGTGTATGTACATATAGTACTGTCCAAAAGTCTTGGGCACCTTAGACCTATCTATCTATCTATCTATCTATCTATCTATCTATCTATCTATCTATCTATCTATCTATCTATCTATCTATCTATCTATCTATCTATCTATCTATCTATCTATCTATCTGTCTGTCTGTCTGTCTGTCTGTCTGTCTGTCTGTCTGTCTGTCTGTCTGTCTGTCTGTCTGTCTGTCTGTCTGTCTGTCTGTCTGTCTGTCGATCTGTCTGTCTTTCTGTTTGTCTCTCTATCTGTTTGTCTCTCTATCTGTCTCTCTATCTGTCTCTCTATCTCTCTGTCTCTCTATCTGTCTCTCTATCTGTCTGTATCTCTATCTGTCTCATTATCTGTCTCTCTGTCTGTTTATCTATCTATCTATCTATCTATCTATCTATCTATCTATCTATCTATCTATCTATCTATCTATCTATCTATCTATCGATCGATCGATCGATCCATCGATCCATCGATCCATCGATCCATCGATCGATCCATCCATCCATCCATCCATCCATCCATCCATCCATCCATCCATCCATCCATCCATCCATCCATCCATCCATCCTAAAATGGATTCATTACATATTTAATAAATTAAGTACATTAAATTGATTTGTATATTGTACCTTTTAAAATGATTTAACCATTAAATTACACAACCCCTTTTTATTTGGTTCAATTTCCTTGCTATTTATTTCGAAAAGGAATTTGAATTGTCCTTTTCTCTGTGAAACAAAATGTATGCAAATTGTTGTCAGTGTAAGCCAGGAACAACCACCCAGAGAATCACAAAGCCCTTTCCTCTGTATTTTTCGGACCAGTTGAGCGTTTTAACCCACTGGAAGGGACATGGCAGATGTGCGTACCCATGCGCACTGCCAGAGAGAGGCCGGGTTGTTCTGTATACCTTGGACGGATCTATGTGGCGGGGGGTAGAGATGAATTACATCTTGAGCTCAGCACCGTGGAGAAGTTTGACCCTGACACCCACAGATGGACCCCTGTCAAACGAATGACACACAAACGATATCAAGTGAGAGCAGTCTGTTATTTCTAATGACAGTTTAGTACAAACCCAATAACATCTGCTGACATTTTTGATCTAAACAGGACACACTCAGCAAAATCTGTAGTTTGTGGACACAGCAATATATTTTGCCTCCTGGCTAACAGGGTAAAGTTTTTGTTCTCATCTTTCATGTTGACTGGAGGTTTCACTGGCAGTATTTGGGGGGGTTTTGTTGGGCCTAGGGGGCTCAGACGGGACGTCAACTCTTAGAACAATCGAAGCTTACAACCCGGACTCAAATACCTGGAGGTGGGTCTTTTTTGCTTAACTCAATCTTTACAATTATCCAATTATTCATTACAATTCAGAAGTGTAAAACAATAATCCATTCTTCTTTTGTTCTTGTTCAAGACACTTTGGGTGTATGAAGATTCAGCACACTGGAGGTGGGGTCGTCTTGTTAAAAACACAAAAATAAGAATTTGCTCTTAGAAACAAGTACATTATTTAATTTAGATTGCGATCTACATAAACCTCAAGTTTTCTGTAGGAGGTAATGTTATGGATGGTGGTGTTTAAATATGTTAGCTTGTATAATTTTATGATGAGCGGTAGAACTTGTAAAACGTCATGGAACCTGTGGAAATCACAAAGTTTTGTTCACAAACATAAAAACTTGAATGCAGAATGGATTCAGACTTATTCTAAGTGAATCGTAATGGACACTTGCTACTGGATAGTCCCGCTGGAGCAGAATAGAGAATGATGGACTGTTTTAAAGTACTGTAGTGAAAGGAGTCTCTGTTCTTCAGTCAAATAAACTGAACTTAAATATAACATAAATATAACACAAATGTAAACAGAAAAAAAAGAAATAAGGAAATAAAAGAATTGACCAGACATTGGGTATTTAATGGTAAGAAATGTAATATATTTTACAATTCACAGATATTTGTATTTTCTTTATCCCAATAAGGATGAAAAAAACATCTATTTGCTTTAAGTTCAATCATATAATTAGAGTGTGATCATTTTTATTTCCTATTATTGCATTGTTCAAAGCAACAAATGCATATTCTATATTTATATATTCTAATCTCTTGGTTTGTGCCTTAATGATATCTCATTGTGTTAAGTGCAGTGGTTTTCATGTTTAGTTTAGTCCAGGGACTTTCAAACACATATCTAATGTTATATACAGTATATACCATTATATATTATAAAATAAGCATTTAAACCACCCAAGATAAATAGTACGTTTTATGTTAAACATAATATCAAATAATTTGTTTATAATACAAGTTGCTGGTTGTATGATCCTAAATAGACACATTTCAAATGGATTTATCCTGTAGCAGTATTCATCTGTAAATATTATTTTGAGAAAAAATCTCACTGGAAAGATACAAACATGTGAATAAAATGTATAAACATTCATAAACAAAACAAAAACAATGTGTCCATTTACAATGTTAATTTGTCATTTTTTCTTTTTAGTATTTCTTAAAGATTTTCTGCTTAATAAACCCCTGGTTTAGGTCATTTTATGACTCACAATAAGCTAAACAGTAAAAAAATTACAACTTTTAAAATTGTGTATCTACCCCCTATTTTTTCTTAATTGAAAGTCTTGATCATATCATATTCAGGAACCATAAGATAACACATGTATACATTGTTAAAGAAAGTTGCTTTGAGGTTATTTGTCTGTATGGTTTTCTTTAAAGGACTTAGATATGGTTCCTTTATGTAACTGAACGGTTCCTTGGGGACGGCCACAAAGAACATTCTGTGCAGTAGCTCATTTATTGTGAATAATATAATGTAGGGTTCTGGAATGAAGATGTTCATGAACTGCTGGGATAATCTCATTATGGTTTAACAATTTTGCTTGAATAGTGTAAGCGCAGGGCATGGGACTCCATATATAACTGAAGATTTGTGAGAATCCCCTCTCTAAAACACATATATAACATACAGTATATAACATTATATATCATAAAAGAATCATTTAAAGTATGTCAGATAAATAGTGAGTTGAGAATCTGCTAGGATATTAAAACTTTTGTAACTTCGCTCTCTGTGTAACTCGGTAACCTTGTTGTAGCACTTGTTCACCTATTGTTGTATCGGCTATTTACCGCTTCATTGTCTCCTCGACTATTGTAAGTCGCTTTGGATAAAAGCGTCTGCTAAATGACTAAATGTAAATGTAAATGTAATATTAAATAATTTGAAATATTAAATAAGTATTGCTGGCTGTATGATCCTAAAGAGACAAATACATTTATTCTTAAGAAGTTTTCATCGGTGAATATTATTTCGAGAACAAATCTCACTTGGAAGATACAAACATGTGAATAAAATGTATAAACATTAATAATTAAAAACAAAAACAATGAATCCATTTACAATGTTAAATTACCTTTAGTGTTTTTTTAATTATTTTTCACAGATTTTCTGGGAAGCCCTTAGAACCCTTTGCAGGGCCCTATTTGAAACCCCTGGTTTAGTTCTTTTTATGACTCACAAGTGAAACAGGAAAAATCACTTTGTTTTCGTAAAATTGTGTATCTACCCCCTGTTTTGCATTAATTGACAATCTCGTTCATATCATATTTAGGAGTAATAAGATAACACAAGTCTGAATTGTTAAAAAATATTGCTTAAAGGTTATTCGTCTGTAAGTTAGAAAGATTTGCTCTTATATGTAACCGAACGGTTCCTCGGGGACGGCCACAAAGGACATTCTGTGCAGTAGCTCATTTATTCTGTATAATATAATGTAGGGTCCTGGCATGAAGATGTTCAAGAACCGCTGGGTCAATCTCATGATGCTCTAACATTTTGCCTGAATTATTTAATCGCAGGTAAATAATCGTCCCCTGTTCTTTTATAATCCCATATTTCTAAAAGTAAACGAGCTGAGGTATGATTGTAAGAAATCACACAGCTTGAAATCTGTTTTAATCTTTAATGGTGCATGGCAAAACTCATCAGGATTACAATCTGTGGAACATTTCTGCTGCTCCAGGAGATGGCGATGTAAGCTTTGAAAGAGACAACTTCTGTTAGAGATGACTTAGTGGCTTTACCTAACAGATGCAGAGGTGAGAGCATCTTATCTCCAGATGCGCCTCTCCATCTCATCCGGAGCGCCTCCAGACTGCGCTTCAGAAGATGCTGAGATGATGAACTTCTGGACGGTGAACCTATAAAGAAAACCACATTAGATCAACAATATTCAAGAATTCCTACCATCTCATGGAAGTTCAAGGTGCAAAACAGGGATGTGTTGTGTGGTGGCTTTCTATGAGATGAGGGTTTAGACAGGGACAGTCATCAGAGCCTTCAACGCAAGAGTCCATGGAGCAGGAGGACATCAGGAGGACTCTTCCATCACAGTCCTTCACGGACACTTCACGGAGGCTTCGGGTTAAAGATGCGCTGCGCTCGGATCGCCAGCAACGCCGTTATTGACAATGATGGGACCGCGCACCCCATCTCCAGCAGGTAGGACCACATCTCCAGTCTTCCTTCATTTCGTTTGGACTTTTGTTTATTGTAGGTTGTTTGTAATATCATGGAGTCAAGATTCTTGGATGGTGGAACAAGCATTCGTCTTGTAGATCTGGGTGTGAAAGTATGTAAGATGTGTGGTCTTCAGACCATGTCTTTTCAAAAAGCATACATCCAAGGTGTAAGATGTTTGTGTGGTCTTCAGACCATGTCTTTTCAAAAAACATGCATCCAAGATGTAAGATGTTTGTGTGGTCTTCAAACCATGTCTTTTCAAAAAGCATGCATCCAAGGTGTGAGATGTTTGTGTGGTCTTCAGACCATGTCTTTTCAAAAATCATGCATCCAAGGTGTGAGATGTTTGTGTGGTCTCCAGACCATGTCTTTTCAAACAGAATACATCCAAGGTGTAAGATGTTTGTGTGGTCTTCAGACCATGTCTTTTCAAAAAGCATGCATCCGAGATGTAAGATGTTTGTGTGGTCTTCAGACCATGTCTTTTCAAAAAGCATGCATCCGAGATGTAAGATGTTTGTGTGGTCTTCAGACCATGTCTTTTAAAAAGCATGCATCCAAGGTGTAAGATGTTTGTGTGGTCTTCAGACCATGTCTTTTCAAAAATCATGCATCCAAGGTGTGAGATGTTTGTGTGGTCTCCAGACCATGTCTTTTCAAACAGAATACATCCAAGGTGTAAGATGTTTGTGTGGTCTTCAGACCATGTCTTTTCAAAAAGCATGCATCCGAGATGTAAGATGTTTGTGTGGTCTTCAGACCATGTCTTTTCAAAAAGCATGCATCCGAGATGTAAGATGTTTGTGTGGTCTTCAGATCATTGTCTTTTCAAAAACATGCATCCAAGGTGTAAGATGTTCATGTGGTCTTCAAACCATGTCTTTTCAAAGAGCATGCATCCGAGATGTAAGATGTTTGTGTGGTCTTCAGACCATGTCTTTTCAAAAAGCATTCATCCGAGATGTAAGATGTTTGTGTGGTCTTCAGACCATGTCTTTTAAAAAGCATGCATCCAAGGTGTAAGATGTTTGTGTGGTCTTCAGACCATGTCTTTTCAAAAAGCATGCATCCAAGGTGTAAGATGTTTGTGTGGTCTTCAAACCATGTCTTTTCAAAAAGCATGCATCCAAGATGTTAAATGTTTGTGTGGTCTTCAAAACATGTCTTTTCAAAGAGCATTCATCCGAGATGTAAAATGTTTGTGTGGTCTTCAGACCATGTCTTTTAAAAAGCATGCATCCAAGATGTAAGATGTTCATGTGGTCTTCAAACTATGTCTTTTCAAAAAGCATGCATCCGAAATGTAAGATATTTGTGTGGTCTTCAGGCCATGTCTTTTCAAAAAGCATGCATCCAAGATGTAAGATGTTTGTGTGGTCTTCAAACCATGTCTTTTCAAAAAAACATGCATCCAAGATGTAAGATGTTCATGTGGTCTTCAGACCATGTCTTTTAAAAATCATGCATCCAAGGTGTAAGATGTTTGTGTGGTCTTCAAACCATGTCTTTTCAAAAAGCATGCATCCAAGATGTAAGATGTTCATGTGGTCTTCAAACCATGTCTTTTCAAAAAGCATGCATCCAAGATGTTAAATGTTTGTGTGGTCTTCAAACCATGTCTTTTCAAAAAGCATGCATCCAAGGTGTAAGATGTTCATGTGGTCTTCAAACCATGTCTTTTCAAAAAGCATGCATCCAAGATGTTAAATGTTTGTTTGGTCTTCAAACCGTGTCTTTTTAAAAAAACATGCATCCAAGGTGTTAAATGTTTGTGTGGTCTTCAAACCATGTCTTTTCAAAAAACATGCATCCAAGATGTAAGATGTTCATGTGGTCTTCAAACCGTGTCTTTTTAAAAAAACATGCATCCAAGGTGTTAAATGTTTGTGTGGTCTTCAAACCATGTCTTTTCAAAAAACATGCATCCAAGATGTAAGATGTTCATGTGGTCTTCAAACCATGTCTTTTCAAAAAACATGCATCCAAGATCTATAGTAAATACGTCATGTAGGTTTCAGACAACCACCTTTGGAAAAGCATCTTATGCAAACTATTGTTATTTTATTGTATGAAAATGTTATTATATAAAGTCAGACATAATGAGTTGTTGGTAGTATTTTAAACATTCACTTTCCAGACTTACCATTGTTCAGATGAGGTTTCATATGTCTTTTAATGTTTGCCCCCTACAAAAACATCCTTTTTTGTCTTCTCTTCATCAGTCCTTGAGAATACTCATTTGGGTCTGAAAGATTTATGCACTGCACTTTATTTTATCCCTTGGGCACTGAAGTCACCCATAAACCCAATCTCAGCGATGTGCACAATGTAGTCCCTCACACTCTCACATCATTCCCAGACTCAGAGATGACAAACACAATCAATGCAGAGAGAGAATATCACAGAATGTATAGGTCCGTTTTCCACCGTGTAGAAAACATATTTTTATCTGTCATTTGCAATATTATATTTTTAAGCATGAATGTGAATATTGTTGAGATACACAATCCTAATCTCAGTGTAAACCTTCATAATGGTAAACCTGTTTTGGCCTTTCTGGTGGACAGTGTTGACTTCACACTATTCAGACTCATTGTTTCTCATTTTCTCCAAAAATTGTCAGAGCCAGGCATGACTTCATCACGACGCTCCTCCACTACCGCTGACAGGTAAACCAATTAAAACTACAGCTCTTGACGTTTACATTGGGGAGAGATTGTGGTAGAGCATGCATTTGGTTTTTTAATTCATTTGCACTGCAAATAAGAGGCTTGTATTGGTGCAGACTGAAAATGTAATTATTGTAATGATGTTATATTACTGAAAGTCATTAAACAAATGAATGGCCTGATGTCATTTGCGTCTTTCTGGCATTTCTTTCTGAATTTATCTTTTTAAACGTTAAAATTGATGTGAACAGCATTGACACATGAGTTCCAGGCAGGATTACGTGGAATGTGTGGATGTGTTTTTTAGATATAATCGCTTGACTGTAAAAATTTTTAAAATTAATTGGTAAACATGACAAAAATAAACACTTTTATTTACTTAATAAAATCTTTGAAAACATCAAATAGTTTTGGGGTGGAAAAATATGTATTTGGGTATAAAAGTCCATCAGTCAAGTATTTCTTTTTAACAAATATTATTTTGTAATATACTATATTGTGGAATACCAAAATTAATGTTTGAGTAAATCAGGTTCACTTAACTTCACTTAAGTGTATTCTGTAACCCAAAAACAAATGAAGTATTTAAAGCTCCATAAGAATATGAGCATTTGGTTTAACATTATTTTTGGGAATAATCCAGAGCCGGCCATCAGTTCTTTATAAGTCTGGTAAACACAGACCTTGTAATTACAGCAAACATGTAAATTGTATTCTGAATCACACTCCTACAAGTCCTTAGATGTAGTCTGAACACTATTCATTAATTATGTATTGTGTTTTTACATGCATAATGCATTATAGATGATTGTCTGTACTTCTTCAACACAAACCTCTGTTCCTTCAAGGTCACCCACAGAGACAGTTCAAAAGAATAACAGCAGTAACACCGGCGTCATTCTGGACATTTCCACGCTGAAAATGGCCGATGTGGACTCTGAGGTCCCTCCTCTACCCCCACGATACCGCTTTAGAGATCTGCTGCTCGGGGATCAGTCATTTCAGAATGATGACAGGTAATACAGGGAAACTGCTGTATTCCAATGCAAGTTTAAAGCACAGCACAGTGTGTTCACAGGACATTAAATGCTATTGGTTTTTCATTTAGAGCTGATGCAATGCTGACATTTGCTGTGAACAGGGAAATCTTGGAGCTACGTTTACCTTATCTGACCTAAATTACATTTCCTTTTGTAATGTGGTTAGGTTAATATACAGAGGATTTGGGTCATTGAAGATGAAGCACATTTAGGTTACACAAGAAAAAACTAGAACGTTTTTAAAGTGATAGGTTCCCCAAAAATATCATTTCTGTCAGGAATTTACCACCTTCAAGCTCCTTACCTGTTTTTAATGTCTCATTTTTGCTGAACACGAAGGGAGATATTTGTAGAAATGTTAGTGAGAAGATTTTTTGGGCACCATTAACTTATTTCGAAAAATTAAGGAGAACAAACAGTTTCTAGGGGCATTAGACCAACATGGTATTTTTCCTACTATGGTAGTTAAGGCTGCTCCAGAAATCACAGTTGCTAACATTCTTCAAAATACCTTTCTATGACCTGAACAAAGAAATGTATACAGGTTTGGACCAATTGAAGTTGATTCCTTTATTACAGGATTTTGGTCTCTCTTTAAGCAGTATTACACAACTATATATCACAGCTTTGCTAAATTTATAACATCACGACTGGGAGTGTGCTACTCTTCTCGCATACTGCTCTCACTCAAATGCCATCCCAGATCTCGGAAAAAGGTCAAATATTTCTTTTACAAATCTCGTATTATTTTGCTTTGGAAGACATTTATTCACCCCCTGATATCAATTGTATTACCTGCATGAGTGCATGTCCTTTTTGGAGCTATGTTGAATATAACACGATGTTAACATACATTTAACAGTAAATATTCTTTTACTTATATGTTGTATATGTGCAAGTGTTTTTGTTTGTGTTAGAATGACTTGAGGTGTGTGTGTGTGTGTGTGTGCGTGCGTGCGTGCGTGCGTGCGTGCGTGCGTGTGTGTGTGTGTGTGTGCTTGTGTGTGTTGGGTTATAGGGAGCTGTCCTTCACTGTGGTGCTGAAGTCAGAGGCTGAAACACATAAAAATGTTTCTTGTGCGTCTTGCTCAATGACTCAGTTCTTTGTGTTAAACTCAAGGCTGTGGAATAAAGTCAAGACTGCCTGGGTTTTAGAAGGCCATTATAACTTATGTAAATAGCTGTGGGCTGTTGTCTCAGCCTATGTACAGAGAAAAAACCCTGGTGGAATTCAGGTGAAGCCTATAGGGTTTTGTGGATGAACTTTATGCATGTTCAAACTTTGTGTTTGAGTGGGATCTCAGCTGTTTGCCTCGAGACTTCAGATATACATTATATATATACATATATACAGACATGCATTCTGAGCGTTTAAAAGACATTATGGCCGCTCTTAGTCTTCAGGGATTGTATGTTTGTTTTCCTTGTGGTCACAGTATCGGTTTTCTCTCTAGTATGTACTCTATTATCCAGCAGTGGGTATGAAGCCAAAAATCATTGATCGGTTTTCATGAAATCCATCTGCTTCTGTTTTTAAATTGCTCCCCATTGCTTCTTTTTCTCAGTTAGTTGAAGCAGGACTTTGTATGAATGATAAGTTTGGTTTTATTTTTCGTTAAACTGTGGTAAAAAGTTGCACTCTTAGTTTGACATGTCAAGCAGGTCTCAATGTAATATTGTATAGTGGAGGTTACAAGCGGTCCTTATGGCTCACTGCTAACCTGGAAATCTTTTTTTTAGTTCGGGCTAGGCCAGTTTAATGAGGACACTCCATTATTTATACTCAATACATCATAACCAAAATGACAGCAATGAAAGCTTCTGGGCCGGTGAGTTGGGGGAAAGTGGGGGTACATGTGTCACTTTATATTTGAGTTGTCCTCTAGGCATGGAGAAATGAGACTCATAATTATGTCTCCAGTCATTTTAAATGAAAGGTAAGTTTACATTACAGAGGGACATAATAAGTGTAATTTAAAACATGTTTCTTAAATTATGGACATATGGAAAATGAAGCAGCATAGTTTTACTGTATTTAAATGCTTTTCAACCCAACTTAGGGTTTAACAAGTACAGGGTTAAATGAACCCAGAAAATGTTTACATTTGAAATATCAATATGTTAAAATGTCCCAGGATTGCTTTATTTACAATTAAATCAAAGAGCATGGAATGAACCACTTCAATGGCCACTCAAGCAAAGCTTATGGGATGGGCTTCTCTTGAGGGGTTTATCAGTGTGCATATACAGTAACTAAAGCCTCGAAAAGTAAATTTTTGATAAAAATATTAGTCTAAATATGTCTTTTGATTAGAATTTTACCTGGTGATTGTATATCAGAATTCCCATTCACGTCATGCTTGAATGAAGTAATTACTACCCAAACTTCCTGTTTGCAGCTTTACGGCTTTGTTTACAGCACAAGGATTTTCAAGACATATGTTTCCCTTAAATATGAAAGGACAGTGGAGAACACACAAAAAAACATTGGATAGAGAAGAGAGTGGGATCAGTAAAGCATATTATGTGTTGGGGAAATATCCACGGGGCTATCCGCATCAACCCAATGTTTTAATCTTATTCTATTATAAAAACTAATTGGAACTTTGTAAATAAATATAAAAAATCCTGCATTTAGGATGTGACATAAAAATACTCTGAATAAATGTAGGTATTTGTTCCCAATACACATTATACATTATGTTTTACAAAACCCCTGATGATTAAGTTTAATCATAAGGAAAAATAGTCTATGGACAAATTTTCTGTTTAAAAATGAAAATAAAGATGCGTGATGGACGTTACTAAAAAGGAAATTTTTTCGAATGGCAAATCTGTGAAATCTCAACAATCCAATGGCTTCTTTCAACCAAATGGCTTGTCCTTTTTTTCATTAAAATGTTTTAATTAGTCAAAATATTCTAGCATTTTGTGTTAAAACAAACCGGGCAGGGTTTATTCTAACCCAATGCTGAGTTGAAATATATTTCATGAGCTAAATTTGCACAGTTAACTAGATTTAAATGAGCAACCAGCTGGCATATTTAGACCTTGAACCGCAGATCACAGGTTTGTCTCTCTGATGTCTTGACTTACATTTCCTCTATTTTCTCTGTGTTTGTGAGGATATAGTGGGTACTCTGTGTTTAACAGCGTACAGGCTGTCGGTGTAACAGCATGGTTTAGTAGCGACGGTAGTTGATTATCAGAGATTACAGGCTTTGTGTGTGTGTTTAAGTCAAAGGCTAATGCTTTCATGTGGGGGCGAAGATGGGAATCTCCACACTCTGCTGTCCTTTCTATTATGATTTCAGATGTGTGTGCTTGTGTTCACTGTTTGTGTGTACATGCATGCTCGTGTGCCCTTGTGATTATCTCCAAGGTCTTTTGGTCTACATCCCTTGAGCATTCAGCAGTTTTGAGTGTATATCTGTTTTTATCAGTGTGTACGGCCTATCCTTGTGGGAGTGGAATGGGACAAATCATGTCAAAATGACTCTCTAGGAAAATATATGTTTTTTAATGCTTTCCGGGTATTGTGATTTTGCTCCAGATGGTATAGTACTGTAGTTTTAGTGTTGTAATGTTTTGTTTTATTCAAGTGCAGAAAATTGCTCTAAAACAGAATTGGATACAAAATGTCAGTTTAAAATGTAAAGGGAATAGTTGCTCAACCTGATTTTGTTCCAGATCATAAAAACTTGCGTTCTTTTTTGGAGCGGACAAAGATAATTGTTGAAAATGGACTTTTCAGTTCAGAAAATGAGGATCTGGGATATGACTTATGAACAGTTTATTGTCTGCTAAAGCCAATGTTGTGGAGGAAACTTTTCTAAGAAAGGATGTTTTTCTCAATATGCCGTTTTAATTGACTACTTGCTTTTAGAGGAAAGTACGCATTTCTGCCTCATTAAAGGAAAAGTAGAGTACAAATAGAAAAACACAACAGCATTCCTAAAATCATTCGGGGAACTTAAAAAAAGCATAAATCAGAAATATTGCTCTTGATTTACAAGTGTTTATGGGCGTATTATTTATTAGTTTCATATTTATCTTTTTCACTTATCCTTTGCTCAACTTGTCATTTAAAACAGGGGTATCCTGCTGTTTCATGTTAAACAAGTTAAGTTGTCATGTTCAACGTGATCCATTTGTTAAAAATCAAGTTAGATGCATGAAGTCGTATTTCTGTGTTCAATTCATTCGTCCTGTACATACTGTTCAAAAAGGTTCTTTCAGCCTATTATCTATTATCATTGGCTCACAAGCTATTTATCCCGCCAACAGTCCAATCAGATAGCGCGGAAGAGCACGAGCATCAGCGTGTACTTTCCAGGAGATTGTTGATTGTTGATGACCAGTGATTGATCACGAGCGCTGCTCATGGTCCGCCCGCATGAGCTGGGTTTTATGCCAAAACAGTCATAAAGCTGTAACTATCTTGTGTAAATGTGAGTAGACCAAAGTCTTTTGCGAAACATGAACAATTCTACACATAAGGTTCTCAAGATTACCATAAGATTGACTGAAACCTGTGATACTTCTCCATTATAGTGCATCTTTACATTATAATATGATGAACTCATGATGCGCATGAGCACAACAGACAGACAAGCAGTGAAGTGATTTATTGTGATAGATTGAAGGACCTGCTAATGGTCAATGAAATTATCAGTCAGTACAAATGTATTGTTGTGTAACACCGGTGTAGGGTCCGGAGGTGTTTAAAAAATCTCGGCACACTGCGTCAATGTGGAGGCGGTTTAAGTGTGCTAATATTCGCTGCTTGTGATTGAAAGGTAAGGGAGCTTTCCGGGCAGTTCTTCAGCTGTTTCTACTGTGATGCAGTCTAGACTAAAGGCCAAAGTGGCCTCTGTATCACAGAGAGTGGGCGACATCCATTTATCATAAAAATATCAATCGCACGCCATACAGCCACTGGCAGCAGAGAACTATGTAAAGTAAAGTTTTTTCCTTATGTAAATCATAATCCGTTTATATTAGTTTTGGCTTTGAGTGCCCAGAGTGTTTAGTGCAATGCTTGGCTTCACTGTTAAAACTGTTTAGACTGTTGAGATTTATGAGTCATTTCAAATCCTGAGTTCTACAAATCATGTTGATGAGTAATAGTGTGAAATAGAGAAAATAGTGTAATTGTGTACTAAAACTTTTGTTTTACATAATAAAACTTCAACTGATCTCAGTAGAGACATTTCTCAGAATATCTTCTTCTGTGTTAAGCAGAAAAATAAAAGGCATGCTGGTTTGGATTGACATGAGGCTAAATAAAAAGAAATATGTTTTTTTTTGCATCAATTATCCCTTAAACATTTGACACTAAGTAGTGCATCTAACAGTGTCATTGTAATGTATTGTAAAAGTACTGTTAAAATATGGTTAGGTTTACAGCTAGGAGGCATTTTTGATTATCATAGATGCAATCCTTCTAAACAGATTTTCTAAACGATCCACGCAGCAATATGCAGAAAAGCTTTTACCTAAATGAATTGAATTTGGCAGTAATGCAAACCGCAAGTTCCAACATGCCAATGAAATGAGTTGATATTGTTAAAGCCCTGGCAAATACAGTATAGTATAATGTGAAGTCATATCTCAAAATAAATATATTTTATCTCACTGTTAACATTATGACCGCAAAGCTGTTTGCTTTTATTAAAAAAAAATGCTTTAAAGGGATAGTGGACCCAAAAATGATGTTTCCTTAATTATTTACGCATGTAGTTTGTATGACTTTCTGTCGTCTGCGGAACACCATAGAAGATATTCTGAAGAATGCTGGTATCTAAACAACATTGGCAACATTGACCTGGACATGCTGTGTAATAAACCTCTTTTAATGAAGGTAGAGAGAGACGAGATGTGTTTATGTGTGTAAAGAGAGACGTCTCAGAGGTTATCCAGAAGTGACAGTATGGGACACATGCTGTTTAGCGGAGGAGGAGATTCAAGTCCCTCATTAGACCATCAAATAAAAGAGCCACATTTAATCTGATATTACACTGAAATCTCTTATTACACAGCAATAGGCCTCGACTTTAATATTCTTCACCATTGAGAACAATCTGCTTGCCTTGGAAGATTTTCAAATAGCTTCATCAGATTACATTTTAGCTTTGGGACAAAAAATTAAAGCAGCAGTTGGTCATGTTAGACCAGATCGACCAAAATGCTTTGCACAAATTAGTGAAAGATATAAGAACATACAAATCATTAAAAAGTGATATTTCCTTCTACAGGAAAAGTCATGATTTCAGCCACATTTATGAAATTTAACCATGGTTTTTCCACAGGAATTGGTTTTGTATGTGGTGTTTAACCAATGTCACAATGTACCATTGTCTTGCGACCTGACACATATTTGAACCATCATTTTTGTGATGAACTACACTTTAATATGTAATAATGATATCAGTCTGCCAAAATAGTTACTGTACTTACACCATAGTAAAAAATCTGCACATAAGGACAACAGAAGAACATTTTTCAGGTTTTCAGGTTTCATGGGTATTGAATAGTGAACCAGTTCTGTATAAAACTGGAACTCTGGAAGCCAGTGGAGAGATGCCAAGACCAATATAATATTTTTTCTTTTTATTGTTTATCAGTAACTATTCCCCTACTTTTTGAACAAGCTGTAGAAATTCCAATGGAGAAATATATCTGTATAGAGGTAGGGATTTAGGGAAATAAAAAACAGTACATGTTTTTCAAATACCTGATTTTTATCATACAGCATGAACTCTTTTCCTTTCCCTGGTCTGCCATTGTTAATGTCACAGCTCGAGCACAAGCTTGGAACAAAGATTAACGCTACTCGAGTCCTTTTTCATGGATAAGAGGATATGTTAAAGAACGTTTATAGACAAACAATTGAATTCAATTGATCCTGTTGACTCCAATATCTCAGAACAATCTTCTTTTGTGTTAATCAGAAAAAAGAAAGCCATGTTGGTTTGGAATGACATGAGGCTAAATAAATAGAAACAATCATAATGAAATAAAAAACAGAGTGAAGAGTTTCACCATATCTGTAGTCTGTTTCCATGGATATTGCCAGATTTCTGTCCTATTGGTAAATTACTGAAATGTAAATTATGGTAATATGCATTAGGTTGATTGAGCAAGAAAGTTTTTGGAACCGAATGCCCATAAAACTAAGATGATGGAAGTGAAATTGGTGGGTTGAATGCTTTAGCCAGGATACTGTCATTGAGATGAATGAAATTGCTAATGGAAAGCTGACTTAAGGTATAATAGACAAAAAAGAGATGTTTTATTACCTCCACATTTTACAGTCTACCATAGAAGCAATCCCACAAATGGCTTATAGTTGTTACTTTACATGAAGCAGAAATATGAAGTCACAAACTCTTTAAAGTTCCCCTGTGGTCAATAATTGTATCTTTTAAAACCATTGATTTATATAATAAACCAGCTGTAAAAACAAGATTTGAAATTTCAGCCATAAAATTTACGTTACTCTACATTCAAGCATATGCAGAATCATGAATATGCCCCTACTCAATCACATTCCGTAGTTTTAGACGCTACTAAAACTAAAAAAGAAACTGAGAGCTGGCACAATCAAGTCAAGTCAACTTTATTTATATTGTACTTTTTTGCAATTGTTTCCAAGCAGCTGTACATGAAACATGTTTTATTACATCTGTAGAAAAAAAGGGAATGTAATGCACACTGATGAAAAAAGCATCTAAATATTTCAAAAGTAAGTGCAGTTAAAGCTGATGTCAGCAGGCACCAGATGGGCAGTACAATGGCATAGGAGTTGCAGCCAATGTGAGGAAAACAACTCAAAAAGGAGAAAAGATCTCAGGAGAAACCAGGCCCAGCCAAGAGCAACCGTTCTCCTCTGGCAAACTTCTGCAACTCTACAAGCTCACCAGTGCTTGGGTTTTCTGGCCCAATAAATAGCTTTTATTCGAGGTTAAAGGTAGAAAATGATTTGTCATCCACTGTTTTAATGTCTTGGATGTGCTCTGACGGTTTAGGTAATTGGAAAGTTTCTTCTAGTCTTGAGGAAATATATAACTGAGGATCATCTGCATAGCAGTGGAAACCGATTCTCTTTCATGCAATTCGGAAAACCTCTAATTGAGTTTGTCTCCAGCTTCGCTCCAGTTGACATACAAGGATGCTCTGCTTTTTTCTTTAACCTTTTTTTGTCCTTAATGGTACCACGGTTTCTAGTTGGTTGGAATATATAGTGCCCATGTTGCTGGTCATGTTGTCGAATATTTTGTTATTAATTGGTATGGCAACTAGGTGGGCCAAGTCTTGGAAATTTTTCATGAATTTCGCATGTTTTAAAATGGTGATGGGTGATATCTTTGCCTCGGGGATAACATCCTTGTTGGTGAAATCGACTGTACAATATAGAATTAAGTCAAGTGTTTTGAAAATGATGGGTTGGTCTGTTGATGTGCTGAATTATACCAAATGAATTTAGCAGCTCTGTCAATGTGATTGCAAATGCGTCAATTGAATTGTCTTCATGGATATTAAAGTCTCCTACAATCAATACTTTATTGGTGCTAAAAAACAGATGGGATAACTCTGCAAACACTTTCAGAAAAAGTATTGGGTCCAGGGGGTCTATAGACAGCGTACGATAGGAGCGAAAATTCAGTTTCTTGCTTTTGTTTTAAAAAGTTACTTTTTGTGCAAGTACTTCAAATGTGAAAAATGGGGTCCTTTTTTCTGAGCTACAGTGACAGAATCTCTATAGATAGCTGTATTGATGCCACCTTGGCCACCCAGAAGGGGCTCATGCACATAAAAGAAGCCTTTGTGGGGTGGACTCATTTAGACTGAAATAATCGTCTGGTTTATGCCAAGTTTTATTTAGACAGCGTGTCAGATTTAAAGTCTGTGATCATTTAACTCTTAACAAATGCCTTTGAGTTTAGTGAACGAATATCAAGTATTCTGAGCTTTAGAAAGGCTAATCCATAGAGTCACATCATTTGACATGTAGGCTTATGATGTATTGTTCAAACTGTGTGAGCTGGTATACGTCAGTATAATATAGAACATACTTAGCAGTGGTTAAAACTTATATAATAAAGCATATATTACCACCACATAAACATTATAAACAACATCAAAAAAAATATATAAACAACATTAAAATACTTGATTTTCACCATAGGAGGTCTTTAAGATAGCATTGATGTTTTCAAATATTTGTACACCATTAATATTGTGGTGTTGAGATAGTGAGCACAGGATATACAGGATTGTGTGTACACATCACATATCATGACCATGAATAAACAGTGTAATGGTCATCAGGTGTGTGTTGTGGCCATGACAACTTGTATTAGGGAGATCCCTATGTTTCCTGTTATCTCCATTTAAACAGGGCACCTGCCTCGCAGATTGTAAAGATTGTGATGAATGCGACAGGGATAGCCGGCCTTTCTTGTTGTGCAAGCGGTCGTTTCAAATGGATTTTGCATAGACGACAGCGCAATATCAAGTCCCTGATTAATTATTCAATCCTACTTATGAATAATAAGAGCCTGAGAAAAGATTAACCAGTAAATCTCATAGGTATATTTGGAATATCGTGACTTTTGCATAGCAATAACCGGCAAACATTTCTGCACCACATAACAAGGTGTAATTTCATTTCTGTTTAATATTCACTTCAAACTCAGTTTGCTTCTTTATTTCCTAATGTAACACTGTTAAAATAAACTTAAACCAAGAGTGTTTGCTCCGATTATGCAATAAGGCTTTTAACATCTTTTAAACCAACCAAGACAAAATAAATCTTGTTGACAAAGCTTAGATACATTAAATACAGCTGTGAAAAAAACGGTTCAAAAACCCCTTTCCATTTCTTTTCTGTATTCACTTTAGAGCTTAGCTACAATTCTTATTTCAGTTTCATTCTGTTAACCTGAAACAATATTTCTCCTAAATTTCAACCCCCCATTTTTTATTTTTTGTATTTGTCTGCAAAAAATAAAACCCATAAAAAAACAGGCCAATAATAAAAAAAAATGCTATGTATTTTTAAGGCCTCAAAAAATTTTTTATTCACTTTTAATCCATAAAACAGTAATATTTGTATTGTAAAATTATTTTATGTTAGTGCCTTGATTTTTTATCAATGTGTTGTTAATTTTGCTGAAATTCAAGACACTAGACTGAAATGACCACAAAACATCTAGACATGCAGATTAAATTGAATTTGCAGTACTCCGTGATTTTTGCAGCTTCAGAAATGTGTACTGTGTCTACGGTATATAAACACTAAAATAAAAAAATATATTGAGAAAGATCAAATAAAAATCCCAGTGAACAAAATGAACATTTTTATTTTTTATTTTTATTTCATGCCAAATTATCATTCAAAAACATTTTCAGTACTTCTTTTGTAACAGATTGGTCCACAGAATGATGCCCAATTCCCGGTTGAAACATGGCATGAAACCTCAGGGATTTCATCCATCAACGGTTCTTCTTTTTTACATTTTTGCTTTTAATGAAAAGCAGTAATGTGAAACTTGCAGTGCAATATTCTGAATCATCCATGTGTTACATTCTCCCTCCAGATCTCCTGACAGTTCATAATCTTACACATGCATTATCAAGACTCCTTGTATGCTCAAGTTTGCCTTTTACGACGTTATGAAAATGAATTTTGTGGTTATGCAATAGCAAAACAAGCTGTAGAACAGCGTGAGGAGTCTTTGCTGGTATGAGCTCTCATTTGACTGAACCCTGTAGGGCTGTATCACTGATTTAACTGCTGCTGTGGGAATCTGGAGCTCTCTTCTAATGGGTTCCAACAGAAAGTCCTCCTCACACTCCAGACTTCCATCTGCTGTTCTTGATGAGGAAGTGAGGAAGTGATCGGTGCTCGGTTGTGCCACCTGACTGTGGCTTTGAAGAACATTTGCTCTGAAATTTTGTCATTTATGACATGTTTTCATATTTTAGATTTGACTATTAAATAACATAAACATATAAAAGTGAAAAATTTGAATGTATTCTCTGAATCTTATGTCATCGTCCCATTCAAGCTCTGTTTGATCATAGTAATTAAAATACAAAAAAGCATAATGTTTGTTCATAAATAGTTTGATTTTAAGAATGTTTTAATTTAATCTCTATTTGTACATAAGCTTAACAAAAATAATGATTAAAACATAGTTTTGAAGGGTTGTTGAGGTGTAAAAAGTTAAAAGCAGATTTCATTTTATAAAAGTTCAAATCAGGTTGGCTTGAAATTAAAGAAAATATTATAATGCTTTACTTCTAAGTCTAGTTAAACAAATTCGAAATGCATTGTTGAAATCAATTAAATTTAGTTAAAGCGATTATAGGTCACTTTGATGAAACGCTTTAACTAAAGTAAAACTATCATTTTTAAGTTTAAAGTAGTTGGTTACATTTATTGTAGTTTCATGAATATTTGGAGTCAGGTTTTATTTTATATTTATATTATATTCATGTATTATATTATAATGACTTACAGAATAATGTTACTCATGTTTGCTTTTGTCATCTTGTTGTTTCCTACTGATGTATAAGTAGATTCATTTTAACTTTGTTATAAATATGAATAGTATAGGCTACAGTCCTAGTGCTGGCCACATGGTGTCGATGTGATGTTTCACTAGAGGAATCCCCTTCTGCCCATCTCATAATCTAATGTTACATAACAGAGAGAGAGAGAGAGAGAGAGAGAGAGAGAGAGAGAGAGAGAGAGAGAGAGAGAGAGAGAGCGAGAGAGAGAGAGAGAGAGAGAGACAGCGAGAGAGAGAGAGCGAGAGAGAGAGAGAGAGAGAGAGAGAGAGAGAGAGAGAGAGAGAGAGAGAGAGAGAGAGAGAGAGAGAGAGAGAGCAGAGATGGGTAAGTACATCTCAGTGAAGACAGGGGACTGTACTCCCCATCTGAGGACTCTTTCGTTCTAATTATGAAGGTGTGTGCATTTGCATACTTGCAAACAGTGGACAATGCCTGGACACAATGAGTATAGAAAATCCAACAATAAACAGTGACATTTATAACTCACGACTGTCTAAATGAAAGCTCAAAACTATTGTCGCATTGACATCTACACATTCTTTACAGTATTGGCTCATGTTCTGCAAAAGAATAAGCCACAATGGTATGGTAACCACATGAGGGTATTGTAATTGATGACTGAATGGTCTTTCTTACACTGAACTAACCTGTCATTTAAAATGTGTGATCTGTAATCTCTACCTTCTTTAAATCCTCAACCCTTTGCTTCTATATCTTCTTCACTATATTGACACTCACAAAACATGGAGCGCATTATATTGTACGCTGTGAAATCCTACAGATTTAAGCAGGTGACACTCAAGCATCTTTAAGAAAGCATCTGTGCATTAGATCAGTAAGGATTCACCAACCCAAAACACTTGTTTGATCAGAGATGGGTAGTAACATTTACATTTATTCATTTGTCAGACGCTTTTATCCAAAGCGACTTACAAGTATTGTGCAGTTGCCATTTATCACTGCAGAGTAAACAGGGGTCGGTGTTGCTCAAGGACACTTCAGTTATTGTCTGCAGGTACTGGGATTCAAACCCACAACCTTCTGCTTACAAGTCCAACTCTCTAACCACCAGAACACAACTGACTAACTAATTACATTTACTCAATTAGAATTAAGTACTTTTAGAGTATATTTAAAGATACTCTAAAGAAGTTACTTTTACGCTTACTCAAGTAAAGTTTTTGTGAAAATACATTTAAACATACATTTAAAAATTCCTCCAAAATTGTATTAAATGTGTGTGTGTGTGTGTGTGTGTGTGTGTGTGTGTGTGTGTGTGTGTGTGTGTGTGTGTGTGTGTGTGTGTGTGTGTGTGTGTGTGTGTGTGTGTCTGTCTGTTCGTCTGTGTTTCTGTCTGTCTGTCTATTTGTCTGTCTGTCTGTCTATTTGTCTGTCTGTCTGTCTATTTGTCTGTCTGTGTGTGTGTGTGTGTGTGTGTGTGTGTGTGTGTGTGTGTGTGTGTGTGTGTGTGTGTGTGTGTGTGTGTGTGTGTGTGTGTGTGTGTGTGTGTCTGTCTGTCTGTCTGTCTGTCTGTCTGTCTGTCTGTGTGCGTGTGTGTGTGACTGGATCCCAAGTATATATTGTGTATATGTTTACTATAAATAACTTTATGATTATACACTTATAATACATACAATGCATATGGATACATAATGACCAATATGTGGATTTTTTTAATATATAATGTATAATAATAATTGCTTCATATCAATCAATTCAGAAGTAACTAATAACTAGTTAAGTACTTTTTTTTACCCATACTCAAGTAACTATTATTACAGTTATTCCTGCTTGAATAACTAGTTCCAAAAGTACAAGTACTGTCCCCAGACTACAGATGTTGGGTACTCCCCCCACCTCTGTGCACACCTTGACATCTAACTTCTAAGGATGCAGAATAAAGTGTTCTTTAATGAAAACGATCCATACTCTTCACACCTGTCATCCATCCTTTATTCTGTGTATTATGTAATAAGATTAAACACGCATGTAAGTGTTGGATGCGGTGATGCAGCATCATGTCTTGCGCAGTCGATGCTGTAGGCTGAGTCGCATCATCAGCATCCGCGTGCAGAACCGAGGTCCGGCGGCGGATGCGCAACGCGTACGGACGCACGAAACATGGGATCGCGTTGACAGCTGTCATCCATGCCCTGTTTGTAACTTGCCAACGTGAAGAATGGCCGGTGCCAAAAGAACCGAGTCGCCGTCCGAAATCGACCCCGACGGGAAGACCGAAGCGGGCAAATCCTTCGAGCACATATGGCTTAACACGGCGGTGCCGGTTCGGACGAGGGGCTCGTTTGAAAGCGATGCCGGCCAAAGGTACCGAGCATCATGTGTGAGCGCTGCTTGATAACAAGACTGCAGCATCCTCCTGCATCCGCATCACAAGAATGATGAAAGCATCAATGTGTTGTCATGTTTGGAGCATGCATGGGAAAGGTGAGATGCTTCTGTGCATGTGAAAAGTGGATGGATGAGAGATTCTGTGTCATGCTGTGTGAGTTGCACTGGTGCTTTAGTTGTTCCTCTCATGAGAGTTTGCATCATGAATCATGCACACCGATGCAGGAAAGCCATATCTGTCTATACCCTACATACTTGCTGTTACTGTATATGCCAAAAAGGTTACATAAAGCCATGTGAGGCGTTTGTGATTCAATAGGACTGAGCGGAGGATGCTGCAGCTTGAGTCTTTTGCCTCTGCTTGTCCGTCATCTCAACAGCTTTTCGGTTATACTATGGAACATGGGTTTACTTGAAGACCGTGGATTGTACCGTGCATCCTGTTGCGAGTTGGGGGAAATTCTGCACAATGGTGACCTGATTTATTGTCTCTGATTTGACAGTCAAACACGGTCTCTTGTGCAAATGGTGCTTTTATTAACAAACGACTTGGGCATTTGAGAAAGAGTAAACAAGGAGGGATATGGCTTTCATTGTGCGATTGCTCTGTGCGGCCTTCGTTCGTGTAGAATGTATACCTTTCATTTTCAACCACTTCACTTCAATAAGTTTGTCCTCTTGATCTCATAACGCCTATTTGATGATGAGGTAAAGCATTGGAGGCTGTACACTCTTAGGACCATCACTTCAGACATGAATTATTCAGGCGATGACATCAGTTTGTGTGCCAAGGGTTATCATTCGCATGAAAAATGCATATGCCTATTTATTATAGTTTGTCGAAGCCGATTAATCTTCTACCATTAGATCCTTTATACTCAGTCCACACCCAGCTCTTATCTTCCTCTAGAGCCGTTGTACGGAGGGTCCGCGGATGTAATGCAGGGTTCTGCAGAGTCGCTCTCATATCTGTGTATACTCACTCATGTTCTCTGTGCCATCCACTTCAACTCATTCATCCTATTGTGATTGCGGTGCACCTTTGTGTTCACAGCTGAACTAACATACAGTAACAGAGCAGGGAGAGATGGGCAGAGTTTGAAGGGTGGGAAAATAATCCAGATGTGATTTTATTCCTTTAAGGAGGGGTTCGTTAAAAATTAAATGTTCTTAGAATTTACTCAACTTCCCAGTATCTTTTAAAAACATTGGTTTAAGTAATTGTTCATCGATTACTTGTCCTCTCGTCATTTAAAGTTTGGGGTTTTGTTCCTCTTTAGTACACAACAGAAGATATTTTGAATTAGGTTGGTGGGGAAGCTGTTTGTACACATTGGCATTGTTTTTCGTCAATGGGTAGCAATGGTTGGTTTTTTTCAAAGTATCTTCTTTTGTGTTTTGCAGAAGAAAAAAGCCATAGATGTTTAGAATGACAAGAAGCTGAGTAATAGATAACAGGATTTTCATTTTTGATTTACAACTAGCATCAAGACCAATAAGTTTTAAATATAGTTAAGTACGATATTTGTATAATACAGAATTTTCATTTTGTTTCCGACCCTTTCAACTTTCCTTTAAGATTACAGAGCATGTCTATTGATTGTCTTGATGCTTCTCGGAATTACCAATTAAAATCTGACATTATTTTCCAATCAGTAAAAGAAAAAGGTAAACACTCCACGGGTTCGATGACTAGTCATTAGCATTTATTGCTCATATAAATGAAACGCGGTGCATGTGTGACATCTTTGTAGACCTCCAGGGCTGAAAAGAATGAAACGTATCTATCCTTCTGTCTTTCTGTATTGATCTGGACAGAGTAGATGCCTTCACACTGTATTGTAAGTCTTTTTTGTCAGGCTATAAATAGGAGGAAAACAGAAGAAGGATCAGGAATGTTAATGAACTGTCTTGGTTACAAACATGATGAACGCTAATTAAAAGATGACTTATAAGATGTTGCTGTTTAGTCTGGTCCAGAAAAAAAAACTGAAAAGACTAATGCAGGACCTTCTCTGAATAATTTTGAAATCCTGATCTCTGGTGTTGCTTTTCACTCGATACAAAATTGTTTGTGTTTGTCTTTTGCCGCTTTTAAAACAATAAACCCGCAAAAGTGTGATATCATATTTCTTGTACTGTATGTCCGGATGAATTCAACTAATCATGCAAGGCTACAATGTGTTTGTCCTAAGAACCATGAATTGAACAGATGTTTGGGAACAAACAAATGATTTCAAATTATTATTTGATGAAAGCATCACATTTTGTGCATTTAATATTATGTTATTTGATGATTTTGTGTGTGGTACTGGAGAACGGTCTTGTTCTCCGTCTTAAACCTGTAATGTCCCTTAGTCATCTATATAAACAGGGTGAGCATCTTGGCCAATTCATGCCCGCTGTACTGTAACCAGTATGGTTCATTACACATGGTCTTTTAACCCAACTGAAGACACTGTTTTGTATTTAATATGGAGTTTTTTGTCAATAGACCTTGCTAAACATTAAACATAGCAATATTTGTAATAGTCTTGTTCTTTAAGAAATCGAGTATTCATATGTACTTGCTCAAATAAAACTGGAATGCAACATAAAATGTGCTTCATATGACCCAACTTTTATTTAATTTGGACTTTTATGGTTATGTGGCTCTTTAAGATGAGTTTAAGTTAGGCTGGTTTGTTCTTGACTCTACTTGGTCTTGTTTGTGTCGGCCCTTTATAGTCTTTAGTCTTGTTTTAGTCTCTAAATACTCTAGTCATGATCTTGTCTTGGCCTTGGTGGTCTTGACAACAAAATTATGTAACTCGTATGGAAATACTTGTTTTGTTTTATGAATTAATAGATCTAAACTAATGCCAGAGATTTATTGATCAATGATGTGATGAACGTCCTTTAAGTATGAGTCCAAATGAACTGGAGGGACGTGCTTTCAGAGTGATGTGTACTTCACTCTCTTCAACGCTGTAATTTAATCCCAATGGACATTTCCCTGACCTGTCAAATCTTTCAGCACTTAGTGGTGGAGGGAGGAAAACGTTTGTCTCTTCTTATGAGAAGATTTACTAGTATCGATTTGTGATTGTTCTCATCGTCTTGAGTACTTCTCAAAATTATGATGTATTTTTTAAATCCCTGATGATTTGTCTGACCTATGCCAATGAAGCTGGGATTAAATTTGACACAAAAAAACTGTATTTGTGCTTTATATTACCAGTCTGATATTGATACATCAATTACAATCGAGTCATTTCGTGCGAATGAATATTCCATGAGCTCTAAATAAGTGATTTTTAAGCACTGTGAATAGAAGTATGAGTTGATTGACACACGATAAGAACGTGTAGAGATCATGACAGATCAGCCGGTGTGTGCGGCTCCTTCTCTCATGATGTTGAAGCTTCTCACAGTGAGTTGTGAAACGGTTGTGAGAGCGCTGTGAGATCTTGTGCTGCAGTGCATGTTTTTGTATTTTGATCTTACGTGGGCGTAGCATTAGACAGAAGAAATCATGCAGGCCATCTCAACAGCCTTAGTGCAATGAGGACATGGCTGAAGACCAGGTGTCTGTTTCACACCTTGTGTTTTTTATTGCAGTAGACAATAAAAGTAGTATCAAGATTTACAATGTTCTTATTTATTAAATTATATATTTATAATAAAATATTATTATTTTAATAAATAATTTGTACATGAGTTTCTGGAATGAGAACAACATTTTGGGAATTCAAATTCTTTGTCATAGGTATGCAAGTTTGGACGTGAGTTTCTGGAATGAGAACAACATTTTGGGAATTCAAATTCTTTGCCATAGGTTTTACGTAATATTAAGTATAATTGTTTGTTCTAGTAGTATGAACTAATATGAGTAATATTATGCACAATGCTATATGGTTAGTTTTGAGCTTTTAGGATTAGCTACGTTAACTTAAAATGTTTTTCTTTTTATTATAAAGATTCTGGGAAGATTTTGTATCATAAGAAGACCAAGTTCACCTCTGTCAATGAACAAATATATTTTGAGACTATAAATGCACACAGAGATTTTACTGTGATTTTTATAGTCTTTTAGATGCTCTAAAGTTATGTAATATCTGTCCGGGACTTAATATTTGTATGTTGGCCGATGAGGTTGCAGATTGTCACATTTTTCTCCAGGTTGTGTTGTGTAGATTATTCCTACGCTTTTTTCTTCATCACAAAGCTTGCTATGTAAGTTTCTCTGATGGAAAGTTTTTTTCAAGCATGTAAATTGGAGCAGTTCTCTGCAGAATAAAGTGGTTGTTTAGGGACACTTTTTGGCAGATGCATCTGCAGAATGCTTTCGGCCTATTATATTGTATCAGTTGTAAAGGTTCATAGATAAAAATCTGCAGCTTCAACCCATTTTGCTAATTCGCTGTCAGCCACATTCATACAGAACCATACAGCCAATTTTATTAAATGAACTATGGGTTTATTGATAATATTCTGTATTGCACTGGTCAAGTTCTAATGGTTCTATGAATATATTGTTTATTTTTATCTAAAGTGTGACAGTATATATTTCAACTGGTGTTTGTTGTATTCTTGTCATTTAATAAGCTAAATAAAGTTAGGTTTGAAAATCCAAATATAGGCATTTCAAGCATTATGGACATGACATAATGATTAAACATCAGAAAATATTAAACCTGCATGTGACAAAATGAACACCATTTTTGGAAGACAACAACTATTAATGTGAATTACAATGTACCAACGAAAAGCAATTATATACAAGAAATAGCCGAGGGATAGCTGTTTGTTTAACATAACATATTTACTATATTTTTATGTTCAGGTGTCCGTTGATGAGTATAGCTTAGCGTTTTGGATGTGACAATCCTGAATGTAGTCGTACCTGACAATATAAATCATGCACAAAAAACTGAATTTGATTGATAAAATAACTTTTTTTAGAACTTAAAAAGAGACTTCACACGGGTATCTGAATAACTTAATGTTTACATATTTCCTACAAGTATAAAAACCTTTGGTGAATATATCTCAATATTTTTATGGGAAGGTTGATATTTTCTTGAAATCTCCCATATCTGTATTCTTGTGTTTTCAAACTTTGTTTTTTTTAGAAACGGCTTTCTTTATACTAAAGCTCTAGATTTATATAGGGTTTTAAAGAATAAAGTAATCCACGTATATTCAATGCAGTTTAGTTGGAGAAAGTTTACTGGATGGATGGGCACATAAATAACTAGATAAATAATGAGTTATTTCACAAAAAGTTTTTTCACAAACTATTTAAGGTGAAGTTTTTGTCAAGCAAATTGATCTGATACAGTTTATGGTTTGTGCTGAGTCAGTGTTTGTTCCTCACAATCCTGAGGTTGAAATATATTACGCTTCTCCACCCAGAGAGAATATATAATGTAAGTCATTCAATGTTTAGCTCTCATAGCTCAGTGACTTGTCGCTCATCACTACCGGCCTGCAAAAAGACGCAGCAACACAGCTCCTCTTTATGATCTGTGGTTTAAGTTCGCTATGTCTAAGAGACAGGATGTTCTAACATGAGATGAACAGAACAGAAAGACTGCAAATGTAAGTTGTAGATTGAAGACAGAATATTCTGTAAAACACAGAAGAGCCACACACACACACACGCACGCACGCACGCACGCACGCACGCATGCGCACGCACACACACACACACACACACACACCTATGTTCTGTAACATCTGTCCTCATCATTTTTTCATTCATACTTTCATGGTTCACATGATAATTCACCATCATTTATTGTTATATCATACGTGGCCTCACAGAGCAAACAATGGGTTACATCCGCACCGTTTTTCTGGGTCTTTTAGCCCTAACAAGTGTACTAAATGGTTTGAAAAAGTCTCAAGTTAAACCCATGTGACTAAAAACACACTGAGGTTTTCCGTGACCGACATTTGACAGAGCTGCACATAAACAGCTTGTCAAAAAAGATCCACCCTTTTCCGTCATTTCTGCATGAATGTTATTTGCATGTGACCTTTATTGAAGATTGACTCTGTCCCTTGATATATCCCACGTGTCCTGCACGATCCAGGTACACAGAGGAGTACAGTATGGATTCCACCAATGCGCAGTAAGTGTGTGGCATCTCTCCGATCATCCCTGACCTCTGAGGAATAAAGGCTTTTATTCAAAGCTGCTTGATTATGATTTATTTACATTTACATGTATGGTATACAGTTTAATGTAAGCGGGCCACAAAAATATACTCACCCTCAAGCCATCCTAGGTGTATGAGTTTCTTCTTTAAGACCAACACAGTTGAAGTTATCACTTTAGTGAATGGAGTAGATTGTCAAGCACAAAAAGTGCATATACGGTATTATGTCAAAAATGCTCCAACCGGGCCTATGGATCCTTCTGAAATCAATCAATGACTTTAAAAGAAATATCCATACAATTTTTACTGCGTTTATCTTCTGTGCATCAAAGTATACATTGAACCAATCTTTTCGTTGATGCATTCCTGTATTAAAAATGCTCAGGCAGTGAGATAATATTGAATGGATATACATTAAGAGGGTTTGTTCTGAAAGGACAGTATGTATTTCATTGGAGGGAGAGATGCGGGATGGCTTATAAGGGAATAATGTTATCGCGCTGATGTGTTCTGGTTTTGATTAATACGTGAGGGATCTGAGCAGAAGGTAGCTGTAGACGTCTAAGATAAACCCTATAGCAGGATCTTAATATCTTCCTTAGTGAGACACGATCTGTTGTTCCGCAGGAGAATTCTCATTATTATGTTGGTAAAAGTTCTCCCTGTCTCAAAACACCTTGTAATCAGTTCGATATGAATGATGTTTTAAGTGCCGCGGATGAATTTGCAGTGTTACCTTGCACATGTTTTAAGTCAGATGTGAGTGGATGTGAGGACAGTGCAATTCTTTAAAGCGCGATTTCTTTCCATTACAAATCTCGAGCCTATAAATGTCACTCTTGAGACAGTGACTCATGACTTTCTCTTCGTCAGTGTCAGGTTTGAGACTAGAAACAGAATGGATGGGACAGCACAGATTTTCAGAGATTTTTATTGACGTTTTTGATGCATTGTGTGAGAAAAGGCATCGTTTACTGTGTCATTCTACATTTAATTGAATTATACATTTTATTTATCATGAATAAATAATCAGTTACAGTCATGTTGTTTTACATCTTTTTTCGTACTATCTCATAGGGCTGTAAGATTGAAGACTATTGCAATTTCGATTAAAATTACAGACAAAGCAATTATAGAATCATCAAAAGCCTCAATTACAACTGTATATTTGTGCTCATTTGTGTGCCTTTCAGGAGTATGTTTTAGCACAATATACATTGGTGAATTAGGGATTGTAAAATTGATAAGTAGACGTTTAACTCCCATAATTATTTCTATATTTACATCATATTTAGTTTAAGATGTTTCGAATTTACCATCTATCTGCTTTACACAAGGTTATAAAACATTTCCATACTTCTATAGGAATCTAACCTAACAATCGCTATTACAATGTAGGTAAATCATTTTTGTCATATTCGTGCAGCCCTATTTTCTCGTATGACATACTCCTAAATAACTTTACTAAATAATTTAAAAGATTGATTTTGTCAACATTTAAGTTCATATTGGATATACGGAATCTTATATTTTTATAGCATATACAAATTATTTTTTCTGATACAATGTGATCAATCCTATTGGCTGGAAATGACAAGAGGGCTGTCAACATGTGTTTATTTTTTATGTTTTTTGCTGCTTTACTTTCTTTTACTTAAGATTAAGACTTTTTATTTAAATTATCGTGCTAACTGTTCAGAAGGCACAGTTAAAATGATATTTTTAATAAAACTTCTGTCGTTATGTCCCTCTTGTTATTTCAAGCCTGAATGAATTTCTTTTTTCCACGGAACAGGAAGAAGATATTTTGAAGAATGTTGTTAACTGACACCAAGAAGTTAATGGGTGCCATTGCTATTAAGTTACCAACTATATTTAAAATATCTTCTATTGGGATTTGAGAACAGATTTAAAATGTCAAGAGTGTTAGCAAATGTTGACACACTTTTGGGTGATGATCACCTTAAACATGGAATGCTTTCCTTTCCATATTACAGATTGTAAGTAAAACAAAAAGTGAACAAAAGTTAAAAAGTTGTGTGTGTCACGGTTTACATTGTCTTCCTTCTGTTTCATAGCTTGTTTCATGTAAATGTAAGGGATGCGTTAGAAGTACGTTCACTACTGTAATGTATATAATATACAATTCCAATACCTTTTACAAGTCTGTGAGACTAATTCTGTTTATATAATGTACTGCACTCATAGCTGAACGGCCCTTAAGGAATTAAAAACTTCTTAGAGGAAATTGAACAATTATCTTCCTCAAAGGAGGTTGATTATCTTTCTGCAATCCTGCAGTTATTAAAAGCCTTTGCACAACTCTTCCAATTTGACTCCCCATCTCTGTTCCAACTTTTTGTGTTTTCGTCTAAAAATGCTCTATGAAGTGGGCTGCCATGAGCACACAGGCAGTAGTGCCTTCAGTATTTATGCTGCATGCACTATAAATAGATCTCACACAGTATCTGTCTCTTGAAGCGCTAGTGTACGTGGGAGGGATGGAGGTATTCGTGAGACAGTTCCAATCAAAGGATTAAGATCTTTACTGAGACTGAGAACTTTCAGCTTGGCAATTATTGACCGGCCCATTGTTACGTGTTGGCACGAAGTCTGGGTGTAATGGATTTCCCTGCAATTATCATTCCAGCCTCTCCAATGTGAGAAAGACTTTGACAGGCAGTCACAGCAATTATATCTGACACAGAGGAGGCTCACAGATGCAAAGTTTCGAAAGCCTTATGTGTGCGTTTGTTTCCATATAGGACTTTCGTGAATCAGACGTGACGCGAATCAATACTTTTCCAGAAATTCTGTCCACAAAATTGGACTGAATCTTTTGTGTTTGGCAAAATTCCAGTACAGAATATACATTAATGACACCTTTGTCGCCACTGCCGTTTTAAAGCCATCACCATGGAGACAGAGCAAGTGATGCAGGAAACAATAGCTATTATGTAGTACCCCTCTCTCTCTCTCTCTCTCTCTCTCTCTCTCTCTCTCTCTCTCCCTCTTCTAGATACACGTGGGTTATAATTGCTGGCTGGGATGGACATTATGTCTTCCTCTAAATGTAAAGGGCTTTGGGAAGCTGTTAGTATGATGCTTCTAACAAAGAGCAGTCAAACTCCAGATAATGACTCCCAAAGAGAATTAGACTGAATAGAAGTGTTGTTGTCAAATGTAATATTCATGCTTTATGATCTAATATTTGTAGTACTCGGAAGTAGGGATTACTGAAACAATTAAATGCAAGGTTGAATCCCAGAAATCATGTCATGGTTATTCTTATGATATATTTGGTAAATGAAAATTCTTTCAGCATTTTTTTTAAACTCATGTTATTTTAGATATGTTATATATATTTTATATATACATATACATATATATATATATATATATATATATATATATATATATATATATATTATTTCTTCTGCTGAGCACAAAAGAAGTTGTGGGTATGTAAATATCACAAAAATAAAATGATTGTATTAACTTGATAAAATCTTTTTTAGTGTAAAACATTAAAACAATTGTTTTAAAATAAGTGTCAGTTTCTCCCAAATATACATAGTTTATTAAACGAGAAAAAACAATTATTTGTTTAACAAATATATATTTGTATACAACCAATTTTTTTTTAATTATATGAGTAAAATATTTTAGCTAATCTTTTTTTTACTTTTTACTTCTTTTACTTTACTTACATATTTACTACATGTAATAGTATATTTAGTTCAGTTTTAAAATTACTTAATTTTTAGGGTAAATTGTTTTATGTAAAATCACAGCCAGATTTTTTTGTGTATTTCGAAGAATGTTCATAATTAAAATCCATATTTGGGCTGATTAACTACCATGGTATAAACACAAACGCATTGAGATATTTCACAAAATATTTTCACAAAAATGAAAAGCTTTGTAATATATCACTGGAGTGTAAAATCAAGTTTTTATTATTTGTAATGCATTTGTAGCATCCACATAATTTTATAGGTTTGTGTGGGTGTGACTGCAGATTTTCCGTTTGAACTGAATTCAAATGTGCTTTACATTTGACAAATGTTTTATAATATACTGGATTTATACGATGGGAGAGCAGAAATGGCTCTTAGTAACGCATGTATTCACAGATGGAAGAAACTGAGGTTTACTGAGAATACATTCGAGGCGTCACCGTTGCTAATGTCCCCTTGTCAGATGTCCCGATAGATTCGAAACGCTCTCTTGAGTTTAAGGATAGATCTGGAAGTTGAGAAATATAAGTATATTAAACTCAAATCAGTTGCTTTAAGTTCCTTATGGCTGCTTCAGATAAACATAAGATATGAGGTGTGAAGATGCTTCAGATGGTTAAGTATTAGATCAGCGTAGGACGATCACAAGAGTTCACAGATTTTTTTATTTGTGCCACTTTTTTTACTTCATAACTTTTCCCTCTTCTATTAAACCTGTAAAATTACGAAAAACACAAATTGAAACATATACACTTTATATTAAAAATGTGTTTCTTCAGTTTTAATTTTCTGCAAATGAATGCAAATAGATAAAATATTTAAAAATTGTTTATAAAGTTTTATTGTATATTATTAAATCAACAATAATTGTACCCAAAAAAGTGTCGTACAAAATTCATCAAATCATATATTTGCACAGCTATAGTGATGTTTGCATTTCTACATATTAAAATGATTTAAAGCTACAAGTGAAGGACCCCTTAAGAACTGGACAGAGATTTAAGAGATTTTCTGAACGTTTGTTTTGGTCAGTATATTTATTTGGAATATCTTAAATTTCTATAGTATTAATGTTTTGGGTTTTTACTGCTTTAAGAAGCTCTTTCGTATAGTTCAGGTTAACCATTTAAAAAACAATTATAGGTTGAATTAATGTTTTTGTTTAACTGTCCACAGTTGTACAGTATATAGCTTTTTACAACAATACTTTTCACTTTTTATAAATTTTTTAGCCAAACAATGTTTTTATTCTAACCATAATAACTTAACAACATTCCCACTGTTTAAAAAAAATGTAATATTGGCACAGCTGTTTATAGTGTATACATTATAATAGACATTTTGAATGAAATTATTAAAAGTCATTGTAAAAAAAAGAAAAAGAAAAAATATGAATCATTATTTGTTTGTAGGTTTGTTTGGCAGTTTATTCTATTCTAATTGTCTCTACCACAGGGTGCAGGTGGAATTTTATGTGAATGAGAACACATTTAAGGAGAGATTGAAGCTGTTTTTCATCAAAAACCAAAGGTCAAGTAAGTAAATGCCTTTAAGATTACGTGCAATTCATAACAACAACAGAAAGAGTATTTCCATTACTGAAATATAAGCTGTTACAAACATTTGTATGGTTTTCAATGACATTGTACACATATGCACATGGAAAAAACTTGCATGGCTTAGCACATAAAACATCATCTCTACGTCGCACTTTTCTTCATGTTTGTTTGTGTTTAAAGGATGATAGGTGAATTATGTTTAATGTACTTTACTTGCGGATTTTCTATGCTACGAAACTCCATTTGTAATTGACTGTATTGCAGGTCTTCGAATCCGCCTCTTCAACCTTTCCCTGAAGCTTTTAACATGCCTCCTCTACATCATCAGGGTCTCGCTGGATGACCCCACGCAGGTCACATGTGCACGGTGAGCAAAATCTTTTCAAACAGAAAATTACGTTGACATTTCTGAATATGGCTCCATTGAGAACCTTCTTTCTTGAGTAAATTTGTTCGCTTTGTTTTATTGAGTGACATCATGACTCCCAAACATGGTTTGTTCACTTAAGTTAACATGATGCATATGTAGAATGAACTTAAATCATTAAGTTTTCTTAACTTTGTCTTTCGTAGGATTGAAAGAAGTGAACTAAACATGCATGGTTCTTCATTATCGTAGACAGAAATATTATGAGTTGAACGTTGACAATTACAAAACATACATCTGTTCAAGAGAAATTATGATGAATATAACTTCGCTTAATCATGTGGAACCAATGTGCATGATCAAATTAAGTAACTTAACAACCATTTTTACATTGTGGTAGCTATACTTTAACCATGGAACAATTGAAATGCAAAAAGCAATGGTTTGTTCACTTTCACAATAATAATTTTGTTTTTTAAAGTGGGATCATGTTGTCACTATAGGCTGATGTATGTTGGTGAACTGTAGTTTTCAAAATTTGTAGCACAAAGGAAATGCAAGACGTCATTTTATGTTTACATGGAATCAGTTATCTTGTTTCTTAAAAATGACAATGTGCAGTTGCATATAAACTGCGTGGTGTAATGCGTCTATTATCAATGCTTGAATCAAACTCGCTGAGCACAGCAACGATTGTGACACACATCATTTTGTATTATAGCTCCGTATGTGGGCCGAGACAAATCATTTAGAATGGTGAAATCACTCACTGTGACACTCAACCACAGTATATCGCAGGAGATGAATCATGCATATGGCGATGCCATCACTTCTGTTGGTGGTCTCCATGATACTCCACTGCTCACTTGCATAAAGTTAAACTTTACTTACATCTTTTGGCCTTGCTCCTATAAACAAAATACATCACTTCTGGACAATATGTCTCCTCTGAACAGAATAATGAACAGCCTTCATCATGAGTTTGTGTTCAAGTCTTCTGTGATCAGACAACAAGAGCAGCCCCAGCGCACCAAAGCAATACCCATTACCGCATATATCTCACAAGCATACCTCAAATTGCTCAAGAGTGTCTCTCGGGACCCAGACACTCGGAGATCATTCGATGTGAAGAGTCCATTAGAGTCGCTCTCAGGACCGGCCAGGAAAAGCATTCAGGGACAGTGAAGCAGCGTGTGTGTGTGTGCGTGCGTGTGTGTGTGCTGGTGCGGAACCTTGAGAGAGAGGCACGACTAACAACAATCAAACTATAAAAGTCATCTCACATTGACATTCCCGCCAGATACACGGTCACTACTGTCTTTTCCTTTCATGACTGTTTTGTACTAATTGCCTGTGTTATCATGACTGCAGAAAACACTGCGCAAACATCACAGATCCCCTGTGCACCAAATCCTGTGCCAACTACACATCAAACCTGAGCGCAGACCCAATACAGATCAACTGGTGGGCATCCCTGTTAAACTCCCATATCTATTTTTATGAAAGTATATTTGATCAATTCATCAATTTTCTTATCCACGTGTTCACTTTCTAATGTATTGATATTGTGTTTGCACATAGGGAGTTGATATTCTGGGTGAACAGAAGAGTTCCTTTATGGGCGATACAGGTAGATTTCTTAATTCATGAATAAAAGGATCCAGTAAGAGCCAAACAGACTTTTGTAGTTTGATATTTGTAGATAAAAAGGAGAATTTTGAAACCAGAAAAATAAAGGTTGTTGGGCTGATTTAGGCAGACGACATCAGATTTTGATAAACAATAATTAAACCAGCACATTTTAATTTGAGAAAAGTGTAATTTGTGAAGATTACATTGTACAAATAACATTAAGTTCAAAATATCCTCCTTTGTGTTCTGTAGAAAAAAAGAAACTCATACCGGTTTAAAATGATAAGAGAATTTTCAATCCGAGTTGAACTCTCCCATTTAGTTCAATACCTGTGCTACAGTAAAAAAAGATAACAAGTATTATAATATAAAGAACAGGTATTAAAAATTCAATAAACTGTCCATATCAAAAACTGTGTGAAATTGTTTTTAAATAAATTCAAAACCTTGGTATGTTTTAGTTAAAAAACAGATGTCCATTTAAAAAAGTTTCCCTTTCTCTTTAAAGTTCATACTTGAAACTGATCTTAAAAGTTAGAAGAAGGAAATAAAGTTAAGATTTGACAAAAAACCTCAAGTGCATTTTATTTCAATTGAATATTGAAATCTATGAATTTAATTGTTGAAAGTTAAACATAATCTGTGAATGAGAAGTTTTGATTTGTGTCTTGTTCTCTGTGCAGGTGACAGTGGCCTTAATCAGCTTCTTGCAAGCGATGCTTCTGGTGTATCTCAGTTACAAGGTAAGAAAATCATTGAATTTCAATAAAAACTTTATTAAAAGCTGCATTTCATTTGCACACTTTTATGTACTACATACAATGTTCACTATATAGTGCACACTATCTTCTTGTAGACCTTTAATAAATCCATCATTGCTTTATTATGTTTAGTCCTCTCTTATGCTTGTAGGCTTAAGGGGAAAGTTCACCCCAAAAAATAAAGAGGATCTTATGAGGTCTGTAGGGTGAAGTCAGTAAAGCCCAGTGTTGTTCGGTTACCACCATTCTTCAAAATATCTTATTTAGAGTTTTGCCGAAGAACAAATCCTATAGGTTTGGAATGAGAAAATTCTTCAAGTTTTGGGTGAACTGTCCTTTAAAGTGTAAAAAAGGTTTAATATTTCAAACGATATAGTTTTTTTCTTTACACCAATCACTCTATTTATAATAGAAAATGGCAATATTTATAGTACAACATGCACCTACCATAGGGTCAATCTTAAATGGGATGACGGTGCTTATTTCTCGATCCTAGGGGAACATCTGGGAGCAGATTTTCCAAATCTCCTTCATCATCGAGATGATCAATACAGTGCCATTTATAATCACAGTAAGTGCTGCACAAAAATATTCCCTGGACACCTGAGCACATTGGAAGTTTTTGTTTGCTACAATGCATTATTGATAGTATTGAGGACTGTTAAGAGTGGTCGTATTTATATGAGTAGCTATTGACATCTAAAAGGCATTCCAAGAGCCGGAGATTATCACACAAACGGAACAATTAGTCAAGTGACGCCAGTAATCGTTCTAAGTGGGAAGTGGGTGTTTAATTACTTTTGTGCCAATGAAATTTCAAATGCAAAGGCACTGAAAGTGGTTCATAACCAGAGAATGAGCCTTTCTGATAGTGAGCTGTGTATATTAGTATTTTTTTTTTGAGTAAAAGAATATGTTGTTTTTTTCACGGAGCAGATGGAGAACGCAGATTAAGTGATGCTTCACTCTGAATATCTTGTTTTTTTTGCAGATATTTTGGCCTCCACTTAGGAACATATTTGTTCCTGTGTTTCTTAACTGTTGGCTTGCCAAATCAGCACTTGAAAACATGATTGTAAGTGACGTTATTTCGGTATCAAATAATGGTATTAAAGCACTGTTTTGTATACATTAATGTACTGTATAGCATTATATACATCACTTTATTCTTAATAATATTTACAATATGTTTAGGCCTATTTTATTTGTATTTTATGTCTAATTTAGAGTTTATTTTTTCATAGTTGAATGCATTTAGTTAGTATGTGTCTTATGTTATTGATAGTAGGAGATTCACATTTTGTCCTAAATTTTATTTCATCGATGTCAGAGCAGTAGGATTATTTGGAATGTATAAGAAACCACAGCTTTATAATGAATTCAGTCAAGTTGAAGTTATTATGGTAAAGGCATAGTTTGTAAAATGCAGTGGCATCTTTTGATGATGCTACGAAATGCAACCAATGACTCAGTCCACTGCTCATGTTCTTTCTTCTTTGCCGAAGGAGATGACATATTTACAAAATGTGTTTTGTAGAGTAATTTGTTCTTTTAAACCAGTCTGTAAATTCCACAAAAGAGCACCCAAGCTGTATTTAGATTCTCATTCTAATATTATAAAAACGTAATGGTTCATTATGTAAGGTCTATAACTGTACATCTGTTATTCAAGTATTCACCATAGCATATTCTCTGAAAGTCATTGTATGTTTCCTTTAAGAATGATCTCCACAGAGCCATACAGCGCACACATTCAGCCATGTTTAACCAGGTCCTGATTCTGATCTGTACACTGCTGTGTCTGGTCTTCACCGGGTAAAGCACTTTTATCTCTCGTAACTGTGACTGGCCTCAGGCTTGTGAGAATTTCATATGACAGATCTAAAGCCGTCCAAATTAACTGAACTAAGTCGTCCTGTCAATAGGTCATGTTTGGTAAAGTGATTTTTAAGCAGTCCTTAAAGGCTGGCTGGGCTGGAGGAGAATTTTTATTTATAGCTCATTGCGTGCTTAGTTATCTTTTTTTCTGTTTTTTGATAGACCAAGTTTTCAATAATTAGCACAAATAAGATATACTTAATTCCTTTTTTAGAATTAACATTTTGGAATGGGCCCTAGTCTGCATGTGTTGGTGGTCCCGCAAACCTGTACTCCAGACCCAACCATGGTCCATCATTAAAAAATTTACATTATTTAAAGTGAATATTGTTAAGTGTGTTAAAACTTAAATAAAAAAGAATAAACAATGATGTAAAAAAAAGTATGAATAGTCACTAGACGTAATGACCTTTAACTTATTTCTTAATTTATTTTTTAATTATTGTTTGCTTTTTTACTTACACTAAAAACATGCTCATGAATGTTGAAAAAATGTTATAAACTTTTTTGCAAAAGACAGCAATTTAACAATTTAGAAACACATTCATACTGTTCTGGGTACGATTTGTGTAAAATTGTATTGGTTGCCCAAATTGAACTGCTAACCGCTGCAGAATAATTGTAGTTTTTGACCACAAGATCATAAACATATATATCTCCAAGTATTTTTTGTTTCTCACAATGGTTTTGGAATGCAATTAGCTCAGAAAAAATGTCCAAACGAAATTAGGCTAGAGCAGGCTTTGAAATGTTTCCCACTGCTGGAACTGCAAACATATCTCAATGTTCCTGAAGTTGTTTTGTAATGCTCTGCAGGGCTTGTGGGATTCAGCATCTGGAGCGAGCCGGGAAGAGTCTCACACTGTTTGATGCTTTATATTTCTGCATCGTCACTTTCTCTACCGTTGGTTATGGAGATGTAACACCCAGAATCTGGCCGTCTCAGTTACTGGTGGTCATCATGATCTGTGTGGCGCTGGTGGTCCTTCCGCTGCAGGTGTCAATGACTTGAGCTGAAATATCAGATACATAATCACTTACACTTATAGTTGGGCCATAAATAACAATTCCGTCTTGATTTACTTTACTACTAGTATTTGGACTCAGAACACATGTAAGTTAATGGGTACCAGTTTTTAACATTCTTCAAAATATCTACTTTGTGTTCTGCAAAAGGAGTTATGGTGGTTTGAATTGACAAAGTGTGAGTTAATGATGACATAAGTTTTATTTTGCGTGAACTTTTACGTGTTTTTATAAACAGAACAGTCAAAAGCTTTTCGTCTCTCACACTTGAAATTTTTTTGTGGATTTTATTTCTATTTAAGAAAAAAAATCTTCACTGGTTAAAGTATATGATAGTATTTAATGCATAATACAATTTGAAACTCCTAAAACCAAAGATATGATTTTTTTTTAAATGAAAAAATCTAAACTTTGTTTAAGCCTATATTTTTCTTGAGGTCTCACCTTTATTTGATCAGTATTCAAGAATTTTTCCATTAATTCTGGCCCTTTATTTTAACGCTTTTTTAATAACAATCCTTTCTAAAAAAAACTATGATTAAAAAATGTTGACACAATTTTACATTTGTTTAGTTTTAAACGTTAATGCATACACGTTTATATCAATAAAATATACTGTATTTTAATTAATTTAAATCAACCTAAACATGTTGATTGGTTTCATTATAGACTTTTGTTTGGCATATTAACAGATTATATGAAAGTCATGTTAATAATTATACCGTATTGTACATTAGTTTGAGGAGTTGGCATATCTGTGGATGGAGAGACAGAAGTCCGGAGGAAACTACAGCAGACATCGAGCTCAGACGGAGAAACATGTGGTTCTCTGCGTCACTTCCCTCAAAATAGATCTGCTTATGGATTTTCTCAACGAGTTCTATGCCCACCCGAGACTGCAGGTACACAGCGTACGCTAACTGATTTCTATTATGAACTTAAGGATGTGATAAAGGTATCAAAATCAATTGTCAAATGTCTTGCAGGATTATTATGTGGTTATACTCTGTCCCACTGAGATGGACATACAGGTTCGGAGGATCCTACAGATCCCGTTGTGGTCCCAAAGAGTGATCTACCTCCAGGGGTCTGCGCTGAAGGACCAGGACCTGATGAGAGCCAAGTATGTCCTTTATAATGCTTCTCTGTCTTATGAGGCCAAGAAATGCATCAATGAGGAAGTTTGATTTCCAGAAAGCATAAAAACAAAACATATATACATCAAATGCTGAGTGTCACACAAAGCTTGGTTGGATAACAGGAGTGGGGTTAAGAGGATAGAATTAGCATATTTCATTATAGATTCAACATATTTTGTAGATTTGAGTGAATGAGCTGTTAATATGACTTTGAAGAATGATGACATTTTTACATTAATATAATAAAGTGTATCAGTTCCATGACTTGAAATAAGACCAATGCGATCGATTAGTGATGTAATGCAAAATCTGGACTGGCGCCCAAAATTAGTGTGTGTGAAAATTTGGAGAGACATCCAGCAAGCTCCATCACAAGAGCCAAACCTCACGCTAACAGTACTCACAAATCCATCTGTTACTTGTTAAAATATCCTTTAAGGGTAAGATATGACCTTCCATATGCACTGTTACTGCAATGCTGTCTATAATCCTTATAGGTTGATGCTTTTCATCAAAGTATAGCAAGATTTTATTTTATTTCTCTGAACACAGTTGTGTAGAATATTTAGCTTATTAAATAACACAAAATAAACAGTTATATAAACTTTAAAAAATCATGAAATAACATTATTTTTTTCCAGTGGAATATTTTGAAAAATAATAAAAAATCCAACAGTTCATTTACCTAAAATGTACAATTATCTCCAAGGTTTATGCAGGGGAAATAATATGCATTTACTGTGTTATATAGATATAAATTTTACTGTTCACCTAATATTTTAAAATATATCATATTTAAGTTAATCCGATTCCATTTTTTCTACTTACATATACACAAAATTTAAGCTGAATATTTTACAAATAACATTAAAAGCTCCATGCATAATGCTGTTAAGTTTTTGTCCTCATTTGCTGTTCACAGCATATTCACATCTTAAAGGAATATATTTTTAATGTTGCTCTAAGAGCAAAAATATGATGCTTATAATTTTAGAGCACTTATTACATAAATGTGTACAAATAAACAGACACAAAGATAGACATTTATTATTTTCTTCAGTAGTTTGCTTGTGTTTATGAAAACTCTGCCTGTAATCCATCCTTTTATTCATCTAAAATCCACTTTCTATCGGGTTGCAGGTAGCAATGATTCATATTATGATCACTATGTGATTTATCACCTGTATATTTTATCCATTTTAAATCACCTAAAATTTCTACTAAAATAATATATAAAACCTCATATTCAAAGTTTAAGTACAGCTAAAGTCTTTTGTTATATATATTAAAGAAAAGTTCCTCTGAAACGCATTTATACAACTATACTTGTTTATTCCATCATTTATAACAATTAATATTTATTTGTTAATTTATTTGTAGGTATGTTCTTTTACAAAAAAATTCAGACTGAAATATAAATCCGATGTGAGAAATAATCATGGTAGAAAAGCGGCACCTTACCCTGCTTTAATTCTGTGTCTGAGACTTTTTAAAGAAATTTCTCATTTACATTTAACATTCTCCATCATTTAAATCTATAACTGGGACTTAGACTTGCATAGAATTGTTTTACGCTAAACATTTCGTTAAAATATATACTGTATATTCTCTGTTAGAGATGTTTTAAGCTTAACTTGCATTAAACATTTCTTGAACAGAAAATCAACAGAATATTAATTGTAACTCTCGTTGTTTATTGAAAATCCTCATAATGTGGTGGAGGTGCATTCATTTTATTGAACATTGCCAAGGCCTCATCTTCCGGACCTGTGGTCGGTACACCGTGAAATTGACCCTAACTATTGACAAAAACACAGCGCTATATATACCTGCCACCATCACATTAACACAGAACGCACACATGTTCTCCTGCAGGAGAAACTCACATGACAGTTTCACGCCTCCGGGCATATCAGCATCCTTGTGAGGTTTGTTGTGTGTAATAATGTCATGTGTTTTGCAGGATGGATGATGCAGAGGCGTGCTTCATACTCAGCAGCCGAAATGAAGTGGACCGCATGGCAGCTGTAAATACAAACACTGTGCTTTAAACTGATGAAATCTATAGTCAGGCTTGAATGCACTGTAATTTGCTTTGAACCACTGTTTCTGCCAGATGCATCAATTTGATTGCACTTACTCAAGCTGTAATAAGTTGTGTCATGAATATAAAATTATGCTGAATCTAATATGCAGTACTGTTACAGATGAGATAAATGTCGAAGGCTAAACCAATAAGATGAGAGAATGTTGTGTGTTTTTCTAAAAGGATCATCAGACTATCTTGAGAGCATGGGCAGTCAAGGACTTCGCACCGAACTGTCCTCTGTATGTTCAGATTCTCAAACCCGAGAACAAATTCCACGTCAAATTTGCAGGTACGTTTTTGTCACCCTGAGATTCGTCATCGATAGTAATGCATCATACTTAAGCAAAAAAATGCCAGTTCTTTCACAGTTTATTCACCCTCACATCATTACAAACATTTATGGCCTGTATTCCTTTTTATGAGCAGACCACAAATTAAGATATTTCGAAGAATGTCACTAATGCCACATTTCTCAGCATATCTTCTGTTGTGTTTCACATGTAAAGGCTTTACGAACAACAAACAAACTTTGGTTTTGACGGATTATCCACAATGACTGATAATTTTTTTATGTTCTGTTTGTTAGATCATGTCGTGTGTGAGGAAGAGTTCAAGTATGCCATGCTGGCTCTGAACTGCGTGTGTCCTGCCACCTCTACACTGGTGACACTTTTGGTTCACACATCTCGTGGACAGTGAGTACAAACTACTTTGGGCTTTCGATATGTTTCCAATTCAATTTATACATAATATGGCATGTGGGATGAATTGATGGCGTTATTGAGGATGATAGTTGTAGTGTGCATTGTTGTTTATATCCTGTAGTGCTCAAGCAGAAGATAAATCAGTCAATGTCTATTTAACACAGATTATATTTCCTCCTTTCTCTGACAGTTTTATTGTGAAAGCTTTTACTTAAAGGTTACGTGCTTTGATAAAGATTAATGTATCTAATATTTAATAAAAATGATCTCTATGTCACCCACAACAATGGATTTCAGAGGAAGACAAGCAAAGGCACTGAACTGTCAATCAGCCATAAAAACAAAAGGCCTGGTTTAAAGAAATATTTCACCCAATTATTACATTTGCTTAGCTTCCTTAATCAACACAAACAAATATTTGATATGAAAACATTTTATTTTCTTGTATGCGATCTAAAATATTGAATCTCCAAAATGCTGCATCCTAATGCAACTATCATCCATAATCCCAATGACTTGATAATTGAATTCCAAAGAAAACAATATGAATATTTTAATTAAACTAATAATATTTGGTGTCTTTTAGATACAGATCAATTAAGCCATTATTAAATTACCTTTTCTACTGTGTTTGGTTATATTAATGCAACAATCGACTTTGACGATACACTTATTCATTGATTAAACTGATCATTATATGATGGATTTCTTTTACAAATGTATTGTTAACAATGATCAGTGCATTTCTGTGTCAGCTCTCAGTTTCACTTTCAGTTTGAGCATCACCTGGAGCATCTGCAGAGGATGTATGAATGGAGGAGAATGAGGCAGGGCTCATTTGCATATTCATGTATCGGCGAATACTTAATGAGGCTGAGATCCAGAGCTCCAGTCACGCTTTTTTAGTGCAGGGTCGCTATTTCACACAATTTTAACAATTTTATGCTATTCAATGGTCAAGGATTAGCTTTAGGGAAACAACCACAGGGGACTTTACTTTTGGATTTCATGCATTTTTTGTGAAGACTTCAAGCTATGTGCATGCTATACGTTTTCTATACTCTACACATTATATTCATGCGTAATATGTGCTGACATCAGGCATAACAAACCTTTTTTCTGCATGCATCAGCTTTTCATAGTCTTTTAACGAGTGCATATGGAAAAAAGTTTTTTATGGATTTAAGCATGATTTCGCATGTCTACTTTTCTTTGTGATGTTGCAGGGAAGGCCAGACGTCTCCAGAACAGTGGCAGAGAACTTACGGCCGTTGCTCGGGCAATGAAGTTTATCACATCCGCCTGATGGACAGCAAGTTCTTCGGAGAATACGATGGAAAGAGCTTTACATACGCCTCCTTTCATGCGCATAAAAAGTGAGTAATTGGGGAACATCGACTTTCATCTCGATGACTCACTTTTAAATGGAATGTGGCGTGTAAGTCATTAGTTTATAATCCCATCATGAATACATTGCATATTTTAGTGCCTCTTTATAAAATGTGAGCAGTCTCTCTCAAATAACTTTCATTTTCATGTAAAATACTTACAATAAATACATTTCTTACAACTTACATTGTTAATATTCATGTAGACGTCGTATTTTATTTCTTAAACGATCATGTTGTATTCAGATACGGTGTCTGCTTAATCGGCACAAAGAGAGAAGACAACAAGAGCATCCTTCTGAACCCCGGCCCGCGTCACATCATGTCTGCCACAGACACCTGTTACTACATCAACATCACTAAAGAAGAGAACTCGGCCTTCATCTTTAAACAGGAGGAGAAACACAGCAAAGGCATGACGGGCACCGGCGTCTACGACGCGCCCTCACGTCTCCCAGTGCAAAGCATCATCGCAAGCATGGGTGAGGAGACCCACACTAGGGTTTACTATCAAGTGTACTTTAGGTGAAAGTTCCCCCCAAATGAAATTTCACCCACCCTTTGAAACTTTGAAACTTTCCTTCTTCCACATGACACAAAAACATGTTTGAAACCAAAAAACGTTGGTATTGACATTTTTCAAAATATCCTCTTTGTGTTCTGCAGACGAAAGTCATAAAGGATTGAAATGACATGAGAGTATGTGACAATAATAAAGACTAGATGCTTTGATCTTAACATCATGTATTGTAAGAAGACCCAAACAAAACAAAAATCTCACTTTCCTTGCATCTCACTCACCATATGTTATTGTTTGGTCAGATATCCACGCCCCCTCTATGAATTAGCCATATTGACATTTTGCAAAGAATATCAACATAAATATTTTAGTAATGTTTTGATTCGATTTTGCGCTGCCATATGAAGCTTGTCTGTTTTTATCAAAGCTGTAAGAATGAAATAGAGATTTTTCACAAAAAGTGTGTATGTCAGCAGTTTTGTTAAATTGTGGAAGGATTTCTAACACAAAACTCATGCTCATGATATATTTGATCTTTTATTGTTTCTCCTTGTTGAAGTTGATCAGTCCACTTCATATGGTAAGTGTAAGCATGTGGTTATCTTGGCGACAGAGCCGCGGTCAAATCATAAGACATCGTCTGTCGATGTTAGTGTAAATGTAAACATTTACAGAAATCTTCTTCTGTCGTGTCCATTCCTGTTAATTTAAAGACACGGGTCGAGTCTAGTTTCGGGCGAGCTGTTTCAACCGGAGATGGAGGATTTTTTTCCCAGTTTGGCTTGGAAATTGCACTTGCATGTATGAAAATATCCCCCGGCTACCTTTAAACATAATGATGCACTTCATTCCATCGTTTCTTGTTTTCCTTTTTTTTGCATTTGGAGAAAACCAAATCTTGTGCAAAACACTACAATTTTATCAATGAAACCATGCAGTGCTTTAAGATTTCCGTTGCAATTGATTGAAATGTGCAAGTCAATATTTCTTTTTTGTTAGCAGAAAATCAGGGTTGAGGTCGACTTTGATTTTAGTGATTTTTTTTTTATTAGTGATGAATCATGCATCTAAAGGTCTTTTTTTTAAATGATGAAAGTTATTTCAAGTTGACCTAAATTCTGAATGACAAACCTTGAAAAACTGTTTTCAGACTGCATTTCTTTGGCCATTTCCATTGCAGTAAGATAAATGACACAGATATAATAAGATTCCGATCTGGCAACACCTTAGATGTTTTTCTTGAAGACGCTGGTAGACTCAAAAGAAACGCTCATGAAGCATTTGTCCTGCATTACAGGAACAGTGGCCATTGACCTCCAGAATCCAAACCCCCCCGCTGACAGCAGTAAACTGGCAGTGCCCACTGAGAACGGAGCCGGGAGCCGCAGACCCAGCATCGCCCCTGTGCTTGAGATCGCTGACTCCTCTGCCATCCTGCCCTGTGACCTCCTCAGTGACCCCTCTGAAGATGAGACCAACCAATCGGATGAAGAGGGATCTTCGGCAATAGAGTAAATCTTTGCATGACTATGACACGCTGAATCAATATAAATATCTTAATGAGATATGAATTACATGATCCAGTCAAATTAATGGTTTAAAGTTGAAAAGTCTGTTATGATTTACTCACCCTCTAGACCTGCTTTTTTCCCTTTGCAAACAGGAAAGAAGATATTTTGAAGAATGTTGTAGCGGCACCTATTTGGTGTCATTGAGTGTCATTCTTCAAAATATCTTATCGTTCTCCATGTCAAAAGTCAAAAGTCAAAGGACAAGAGTATGCAGGTCGAAATGTCAAGTATCTCTCTGTTGAGTTGACTTTCCAGAGCCAATGCTCTAACAGAACAGCATTGAGACTCTCACCCCAGGCCTCTATTCTATTCTTAATTGTGAATTGTAGGGCTTATAGTGCCCTCTACTGAAGTTTTTTATATAACATCAACAAACAAGATGTTGCCAGCTATGTATGTTAAATGAGTTGAAAAATTGTATTAATACATATTGGTTTACATTTAATGGTTTATATGTTAGTCATGTGTGCTTTTTCTGTTTCTTGTTTGTAGGTTTGTTAAAGGCTATCCTCCCAACTCACCATACATTGGAAGCTCTCCAACACTTTGCCATCTTCTGCCACAAAAAGCACCGTTTTGTTGCCTGCGACTTGACAAGGTAAGCGATTTAAAATCTTTTGACTCACTATAATGCATCAAGAATCATGGAATATTTATAGACTGCAGCTTTAAAATGTTTGTATATAATATCATTATAAAAATTTTTTAAAGGGATGTCGACACAACAGTTTTGAAGATGCGAAGGCGTATGGTTTCAAGAACAAGTTGATCATCGTTTCGGCTGAAACAGCTGGAAACGGCTTGTATAATTTCATAGTCCCTCTGCGAGCCTATTACAGACCGAGGAAAGAACTGAACCCCATCGTTCTTCTGCTGGATAATCCGTGAGCAAGCTGTCTCATCACTTGTTCGGTTTTAATTCTTTAGAATGATGGGTTTGCAAACTCAGATTTCAGGGCTTAGTGATTTTTTACTGTGACAGCAACTGTTCACCAAAAATCTCATAATTTATTTACCCATATTTTATCCCAGATGTGGGATAAAAGATCACTTTCTATCCTTAACAGGACCCAAGTGATTTAAGTATCCCAAGCCTTTTCTTACAACTATCAGATTAGAAGACATTTATTAATTGGACGTGTTTTTGCATTGAGACACACTTAACATCCACCGCATGGTATATGATTTTTAATCTTTGTTTTTCTGTAAAAGTCACATCTGGGATGAGGCAAGAAGGAGTAAAGAATAACAGAATTGTTACTTTTGGTGAACTGTTAACTGCTCAAACTTCTCTTTCCAGGCCTGATAATCATTTTTTAGAGGCCATCTGCTGTTTCCCGATGGTGTACTACATGGCTGGGACTATTGATAAGTACGTGTCTTTTTACACAGTGCCATCCAAATGTCTGAGGCCATATTGAAAATCATTTACAATCTCAAAACATCTAGAAAAATTCCTATTTCTAGCACATTATTTATTGTTTATTTTTCTCCTTGATCCTAGTTACTTAATTTAGCTAAATCGTCACCCAAAGGAAACATTTTTGCTTACAAAATTGAAATTGCTTAGAAAGTAACTGTAACATGTAAATGTGTAAAAAATATAAAATGAATGTAGATTGAGGTAAAATAATCTTGATTGGGTACGTTTGATAGAAAATGTATAACTCCATATTGGGATCTTCAATAATATTAACGTTTAATTTGGCAGTTCGATATGTAGAAATAACTAATAAATTAACAAATAACTAACATCCACCACAATATTCAACTAGATAACAAATAAACGTGAAAAGATTTGAGATAAACTAAATAACAAATGTACACAGCTAATATTAAAAAGAAATGAAAAAGCAAATACCAAAAGACGTAATAATTGTCTCAACCCAAAAAAAATGTTACCGAATTATTGGAAGGCAAAATTGTAGTTAAAATTCGATTACAATTAATTGCACAACCCTAGTGATTATTTACTCACCCTCTTTTCTTTTTAAACATGTATGAATGTCTTGATTCCACAGCACATAAAGAAAGATATCTTGAAGAATGTTGGGAACTGACACCCATTGGCCTGCATTGGTGGTGTGTTCATTTAAAAGAAGTGATGGGTTTCCACCGCTGTAAAGCATCCAACTTTCTTCAACATATCTTCAATTGTGTCCTGCGTAAGAAAGTCGTGTGAATTTACAAGGGGGTTTACAATTTAATATGAAGATTTCTATCACTTATAACAACAGAGTTCTCCTCTGTGATGTTTCTTTCGTGTACACGGTATGGAAATACAGTGCACTCAAATTCATTTCAATTTACATATTGAGTCAAACTGTTATGATAATAGAAGAATTTTCTCCAGTGGTCTCAGACTGTGTCACAGCACACACACATGTGAATGAGATGAGTTTGAGACATTTCTGAGCCGTCCGTCCGTACTGTCACAGTTTGGATAACCTGCTGCAGTGTGGCATCATCTATGCTGATAACCTGGTGGTGGTGGATAAAGAGAGCACAATGAGTGCCGAAGAAGACTACATGGCAGACGCTAAGACCATCGTGAACGTTCAGACCATGTTCAGGTACATTCATTCATCTAAAAAATAAAACATGATGACAAACTCATTTTCCCTTTTGTGTCCTCTAATAGGCTATTTCCAAGTCTCAGCATCATCACAGAACTAACTCATCCATCTAACATGAGATTCATGCAGTTCCGTGCCAAAGACTGCTACTCCCTGGCTCTCTCCAAACTCGAAAAGGTCTCTTTTTTTACCTAAAGTGAATACCATGAATTTTTTATCGAACGCCTCATTAAGAAAAATTAATCGAGCGAGGCCAAAATGATTTATTTGTTTCAGGAGGCTGAAAATATTGAAAGTCTAATGCTGCATAACAAACGATCACAATCCAGATGGTTCTGTTGGAAATATCCAGCGGTGGAGGGAGTTATCAATCTTTGTGTGATCTTTCCTCCCTTTTTTCAGATAGAAAGAGATAAAGGCTCTAACCTGGCATTCATGTTCCGCCTCCCGTTTGCAGCTGGCAGGGTGTTTAGTATCAGTATGCTGGATACTCTCCTCTATCAAGTGAGTTTATAGATCCCATTTCTGCACATTCTGTTCTGAGAAATAAAGAGAAGTAATGTATAGACCCGGTGGCACACTGGTCTATACACACGCGCGCACACACACACGCGCGCGCGCGCACACACACACACACACACACACACACACACACACACACACACACACACACACACACACACACAGACACAGACACAGACAGACAGACAGACAGACAGACAGACAGACAGACAGACACACAGACACACAGACACACACAGACACACACAGACACACACAGACACACACTATCATAAATAAAAAGATCTGAAATACTATGTTTTCACTGTTAACTGAGCCATAAATATTAAAACATTTTGATTCAAAAACCATTAATACATTAAAATGTATAAGCTGCTATAAAAACTAATAAACTCTTATATAAATATATGAGTTTATATATTTAAAATAATTACGATAATTGAATGTTTGATCGTGAATATTTTTTACTACCTTTTTCAAGTTTGTTTATTTTAAATACGTACGCAAACACTAATTAGTATTACTATAAATTAAGTTATATATTTGATTTGTATATTATTAAACGAAATATTGTCTTTAGTCTTTTGCATTAACAAAAATGTATTGTTCATATATAAAGAAATAATAATACATTGATAATAAAGAAGGATAGTCATCTGCACTGAGGACATGAAAAAAGAGATGCAATATGTATGGATCCTATATGTTTGTAGTCTCTGTTTTATTGATTCTGTAAAGTCTGAAGATCATGTTATGTGTGATGGTGTTTCTATCTGTCTCTACTTTAGTCTTTTGTAAAGGACTATATGATTCTCATCGCGAGACTCTTGTTGGGACTAGACACCACGCCGGGTTCTGGCTACCTCTGTGCTGTAAGTGTGACCGTAAACACACACACCCACACAAACTCAACAGCCGGTTTGTCTGTTGTGTAGCACCTACACAGTCATTGTTTGAGACAATGCGAGTAAATCTGTTTTTTTGACCTCATCTACCCACACGTTTATCTGTACCTACATGTTTTAAAGTAAGCACAGTATTATGTGAGTAAAATATGTCACCATTTTCCAAATACAAAAGATAATATTTGAGTTAGATTCAATTAATAGTTTAAATAATAAAATTAATAATGCATTAAAATTTGGCCAACACAAATGCATGGGAGCCTGTAAAGAGAACAGATGGATGGAGACTTTTTTAAGAGTATGCAAAAATATTGTGCTTGGTTTTCCCGAGAATCTTCTGTATAGTACAAAATAATATTTTTTATGAAACATGAAACTCTTTTAAAACAGATGAAAGTGACAGAAGAGGATTTATGGATCCGGACATACGGGAGATTATTTCAGAAGCTGTGTTCATCCAGTGCAGAAATTCCCATCGGGATATACCGCACGGAATCCCACATGTTCTCCTCCTCAGAGGTAAGATGAGGTTAGACCGAAGATCTAAGAGCTCTGCTCTCATACGGTTCATCTGACTTCAGACGCTTACACAGCAGATAGGATCTGTCACCTTGTCTTTTTTGATCCTGTGCTGTGTTTAAGGCTTTATCAAAGCTTTGCTGGCCGATTTGTGTCTTTGCTCGAGCAATTCTTGCGTTCATTTTATTCTAGTCTGTTCATTTACATCCATGGCTTTGTCCAGTTCACGTCAGGGTGGCAGACAGGCAGGAATGTTGACTTTGTGACCTTTCTCTTCAAAGACCTTATTATTATTTGAACCCTAAACATTTTACATTTTGTATTGTATATTTTACTTTTTCTTTATAGTGGTGTTTATCAAAATTAATATATTTTTATAAAAATACAATTTGTAGTAAAAAAAGCATTGGCTATATATCTTAATGTAAATGTAAAAATAAATGTATGTATGTATGTTCGTATGTATACATATATGTACACATATACACACATACACACACACACGCACGCACGCACGCACTCACACACACACACACACACACACACACACACACACACACACACACACACACACACACACACACACACACACACACACACATATTGTATTGTACGTACCTTATTTTCTACATAAAATCTTTTCTTACACTTTAAGAAACTTGAACTTGAACTGACCGCTGAGAGTGCATTCAGCAACTAATAAATAATTTGGTCATGCTGACAGTCTCAGATGTCCCCAGAGGATTGCGAGGACAACCGGGACCGCGGGGAATCCTGGAAGGAGAAAACCGCCCACAGAAACTCTACAGGGAGCGACCAATCCGAGCACCCACTCCTACGGAGGAAGAGCATGCAGTGGGCGAGACGTCTGAGCAGAAGAAACACTAAACCGCCCAGTCGAGCCGAACGCATCAATCAACAGCGACTGAACCTGTACCGTCGATCTGAGAGACAAGAGCTGTCGGAGCTGGTGAAGAACCGTATGAAGCATCTGGGGCTGCCCACTGTGGGATACGGTAGGCTTGACAGCAAGGGAAAGTCAGTATTGACATTGGTGTAAATCATTAGGGTTTCATTATATTTAACTCCAAATCTCTTTTGTAATCTCTTTCTCCAATAAATATTCTGCAGAAACTTCAGGGATTAATAGAAAAAAGATGAAAGATAGTCTACTGTGCATGCCTTCAGGTAAACCTCTTTGTGAAGGACATGTTCATCACTGTTGTCCTTCTTAAACCTTAAACTGTACTATTTTTCAAGAAAGCACTTTAGGTTTTACATGGAAAAAAACTGACAAGCTTGTTTAAGGGTGTCTCAAATAATAATTTTAGACAAAAATCACAAAATATGGAGATACAAAGTTTGTGAATATCAGCGACAGTATGTTCCAAGACATTTTGTCTATTTTTAAAGTCTTCTGCATTAAAAATATCGGTTGTATATCGGCACTTGATTAAAGGAAGTTGTCATAACATAAAAAAATTATATTTTAGGAGAAAAGAAGTAATTTCCACTTATATTCATATTATTATTATTATTATTTAAAAACATGTTCTCTCGCAAAAATTCTGTGTTTTTTAAATAAAACAGTTTACACTCCAGAAATCAAATAAACTAAAAATATTTTTAACCGATTATTTTGATATTTCCAATGAAAGATCTATTTAATGGTTTTAAAAGATTGTATCGAGTGATTATAACTCTTTTTTTTTGGTGATATATGACACAGGAAATATTTTGTACAGTGTACTTGTTTAATACCGAAAAAAAATCTTTTTTCACATTTTGTGAAAGCTTCTTAGATAGAGTATTTCTTCATTTTGGTCATATTTTTTTTATGTTTATGGTAATGTTGCGTATTGTTGAAGAATAGGGGGAGCTTAGCTGCTATTGTGTGTGCAGAAGCCAATCCTAACCATTGAAGACTTTCTTGTGTTGCCTCCATCCTAAGCTTTCCATACAGTACTAACTTAACTCTTTGTTGCTAAAAAGTGTGCTTTGTTTTTATAACTAGCCGTAATATCTATAAATAATTTATTATTAGTATGTTGAGAATGTGTTTTTTGCATGCTTGTATTTTCCTGACCTTTCTCTACAAAAGTTCTGCATTCTCTGCCGCTCGCTTGACCTTGCTTGATCTTTTCTTTCTTTTCTCTTTCCACTGGCTATTTCCCCATCGCTATAGAGGACGTAGCTAATTTAACCGCGAGTGATGTGATGAACCGTGTAAATCTAGGATATTTGCAAGGTAAATCCACCTAACAAACACTGCTCTTGTAGTCCTAAAGGCACTGAAATGATCAAACAGCTTTTATCGTGTTTGTCCAGTGGTATTGAAACAGCATCAGCAGTCTGGATATAAATAAATGACACGCTGGAGGATTTCTGATGACTTGATGATTGCAATCCTGCATTTAAGCTGATGTATATTTATGTGTACATCTATATACACATTTTTGCTGAAAATTGAAAGCTAGTTCATATTCCATAGGTCTTTTATTTGATTAAAAACTGACCTCAGGACTGCTGGCTTTTTGCATTTTAATAACATTGGACAAAATAAAACGGAACATTTATTTTGCATTTATGTGACATATCATTCATTATTGAATACCTCTCTGCAGGATTTAATTCAGATTGTTTAACCACAGAAATATGTGTATGACAAATGATCCGATGTCTTCAATAAATGAACGAACAAAATAAATTAATAAAAATTAAATAAAAATAATTGAAAAGAATACTTTAAGCAACTGTGTAATAAGCAGGACGTAGAGTTATGTGATCATGTCCTATTGCTCTGTTATCAGTACTGGAAATTTTCATTTATACATAAATGCAAAAATATATTACAGCATTTGACTTTAGGAATAATGTAAGTCTGTTTTTCTGCATAGGATTTGTGAGTGTTATATCTACGCAGGGAATTTTGTATTTATCCACATGTCTAGTAGCAAGAAGTTCAAGACTCAACTTTTTCACACCCACAGATAGTCACTTGTTATTTTGACCTGTTGTTTTTAATATGTTACCATTTTACACAGCTTTGTTAAGGCTTTGGTTCACCAGAAAATTCAATTGTATTCTTAAAGTGATTCACCCCAAATTTAAAAATTGCTGTCATCATTTACTTGCCTTCTTGTCATTTTAAACATGTATGACTTTCTTTCCCTGAACACCCAAAAAATATTTTGAAGAATGTTGGCGCTCATTCACTTTATGGTTTTGTGTCTGTACAATAGAAGCGAATGATTTCCATTTTCTTGAAAATTGTCGACTTTTGCAGGCGAAAGAAAGTCATACAGGTTTCAAACCACAAAATGCGAGAAAATAATGACACAATTTCATTTTTAGGTGAACTTTAACTTACTGATAGGTGGGTAGTACAGAAAAGACGACTTAATTACGAAACCGTAATGCTTGGAGATTCTGTAAAAGCATGTCCAGGTGTCTTTGAGAGCCTGAAATGCAAATACAGGCAACACAAAACATTACCACCATTTCTTCTGAGAAAGAGAAAGATGGGAAGTTACATTGCATAATATTGCTGTAAATGCTCTAAATAATGCTCTAAATACCGTAAAGTTTTTCTGCACCGATCGATCGATTCACGATCGATATGCTTGATGAGTCTTCAATTTATCATCTTGCTCCTTTGTTGCTTGTATCTGCTGACCTAAATGCATTTTATGAATCAACATGGACCACGGTTTCAATCATCTTAATGCTTCTATGAACGAAAATATGTCACGTGTATCTCAGATGGTTTGAAAGTGGATAAATAATCAAGAAACTTTTATTTTTGGTGAACTAAGGCCTTCTAGTTTGACAACCTGTTATGAACTCATCTGATGCGGTTACATTAGTGATAAAGTTGTCTTTTTCTCCTCTGATACGAACTGAAGAGGGTTCTTACATAACAGAGAGTACTGCAGGTACTCGCTGGCATCTGAGCATTGATATAAGACATGATGAGTGAGGGATTCTGGTTCCAGGATGTTTGGTCAGAGTGGAGTAGAAAGCATTCAGAATTGGTGCGATTGGTCTTTTGGGATAGAATATAAATCGGGATGCTACTGGGACACTTTTTACGGCACACTGGTGTAAACGGTTCTTTGAATCCGGGCAACATGTTCTCCAACATTCCTAATGTTTTTTGCTTCACTCTGATCGGTCGAACCTTGGCTTGTCGGGTCTTTGGATACTTCAAGCATGCCTCTGTGTCTGTCGTTCGTACTGTTTGCTGACTTCGGGCTGTGTGTTGGCATGGCAACCTAGCAACGTCCATGGGATAAAGTGTGATTATTATGCAACGGACAGATGGACTGATGGATGGATGGAAAGACAGAATGCGAGGGTGGATGCGGACCTTGTCTGCATGCGTCCGCGCATGGGGAGTGCTTGCGGTTGCATGGGCGTTCCATAAATGCAGCCATGCCCTGTCAGTAACGGTTAGCACTTCTCTCTTTTTTACCTGGCCTGCTGGCACTTTAAGTGGCTCAAACAGGTGGGTTTGGAGAACCACAGGCACTTTGTCCCTGTCTTGAACTGCCAAAGGTTCACACATCTCAGTCATTTACAAGCAGGTAAAACGCAACAAAGCCTCAGAAACCCAGCCAATAAAATCCACACCACTGTGGGGACACAACACAACTTTTTTTGTTAAATGTGATGTTGTACTATTGTTTCTCCTCTGAATAATCAATATTATGGACTAGATGGTACAATCACTTTTTTCTTATTTGTATGTTATCATTACATGAAGTCTGATAATAACTGTTTGTTTTACAGATGAAATGAATGACAATCAGAACACGTTGTCATATGTGCTGATAAATCCGCCTCCGGACACTGTTCTAGAGCTCAATGATGTTGTGTAAGTACAAGATGTTACACGCACGCACGCACACACACACACAAATATTTGAAAAAAAATGTATGAGGGTACATTCATTTTAAAAAGCAACTTTCAATAAAAACTAGGAATTTAAATTGTTTATTATATCTGGATTAAAGCCATGTTTTCGAAAAAATATAGAAATATTGAATTCATGCTCAAAGCAGATTATTTGCCCATAGATATTTCATAATTTTCTTTATCTTTAGATTATATTTCATCATATTTCATATGTGCTGATATTAAGCATATGATTAAATTATTTTGTAAAAAAAGAAGTCGTAAAGTATCTTAATCTAATTTTTATATTTGTATTGGTAAACAAGAAAAAAATACATTAAAGAAGTGTCATCTAAATCTAATGCTGTTATTTTTTGTTCATTTCAAAGAAGAATATACTGATGTTTTTACTTATTTTATAAATATTTAATATATATAAATGCACAAACACACACACACACACATACATATATATATATATATATATATATATATATATATATATATATTAATTTTTACCTGCAGCTACATCATTCGCTCTGATCCATTGGCACACGTTCCGGAGAATCTTCCCGGAGCACCGGCTGGAGGGAAACTACGGCAGGACTATGGATCAGAGACACGGGATGAGACTCACCTGTAAGGACCCGTGGTCCTGTGTTACACACCCCCTCCTCTCCTCTTCCCTCGTCCCAAGCTGCTACAGGGCACATTCTGCATGAAACATGCCACGAGACGCAGCCAAACCAACCAATCCCACTGACAGACAGAAGTCGTGTGCCAACACAAGCTGCCCTTCGGAGCCGTACGGCTGTACCTCCTTACCTATTACTCTTTTTTACAAAGACAATCTACAGTTCATGACTTTTCTGAAAGTGGCTGGTTGTTATGTTTTTTTGTATTTAAGACTTGGCTGACTGTGTTAGATTGGGTTGTAATGAGTCACTCTGGACCAAACACTTTGGATATATAGGGCAAAATATTTGACAGATCATAACGTTAAACAAAATACATGTGCGCAGCTACGGACAGAAGCAAACATCAGTTCCATCAGTCAGTTCTTCACATTAGACCAGAACACTGGTGATATCAAGGCCCTGGAACACAAACTAGTTTACATCAGTGCTATATTTTCTACATAGCACATAGTTATTACATATATTTGTACATATATAGTATGCATACGATAACCACATGTTCTTTTAGAGTGTCAGTGACCTCAAAGTATTCAAAGGATTTTGGTGTGATTTTGTCCTTAAAGCACAAATGATTTGGATTATTTATTGCTTATTCTCAAACTCCACCTATGTAATTAAACACGATGTGGATTCCTTTAGCCATAACATTTCAAATGGTTTTGCAAAAAAATGCAAGGGATAGTGAATAGTGAACATTATATCTGACCTGTAACGCACAAGTATCAGATACGTTTAAAGAATGTTGTTTAGATTTTACAGAAGAGATGTCAGATGTTGCACTGTATTTTAGATGCTTGGAGTTTATTGAATATTTCTGAAACTGTTATTTTATTAATGTTGGATAGAAGTTACTCTTAGTGAAGATTATTAGTTGAATGGTCTACAAATGACCTAAATTACCGTAGGATTTAGCATATCAAAAGTATTTTATTCATATCAATAGTTACATTTTTGCTCAGTTTCGGATTGTTTTCTTAAATGGTCCGTTAATTGAAATTGCCACTTTTGCACAAAGCTCATTTGATAGAGCGGATCACCACAACCCTTTAAGCTACAGCTGACACAGAGACACGCACCCACCCACACACACACACACACCCACCCACACACCCACACACACACCCACACACACACGCACGCACGCACGCACGCACGCACGCACGCACGCACGCACACACACACACACACACACACACACACAATGAAAACATATACAATTTAACATATTGTGATTGAAAGATTAAATCAAATTACTATATAATTTTTGTGAATTCATGGGTATGCCAACATGCAAAGAAGTTTACGTTTATTGTGTAAAACTGATCATTTTGTTCACCTAATTTGTTTTTATTATAAAAATGTAATCACCTGTACTTGAGAACAGAACATATGGATGCCCACACACAGAAACTACAGTAATGTGTACTGTAAACACTGACGGTGGAAGGGACAGTGATGGATGATATGAGAGAAAAAAATTGTTGCTATTGATTTTATTTTTATTATCGTACATCATTATCATTCTTTAAGGCTTTGTTTTGGCATAGCAGTTGATTTATTTTACAGTAGACTACAGTGATTATATAAATTAGTCATCTGACAGAAGACAATAGAAGCTGTTCAACTGCATTTTCTATAACACTTTCTAATGCAAAATGTCTTGGGAATGTTTTTCCATGCATCATTTTGAAAAAGATTTGCATGCAAAAATGACAGCCTGCAGATTTCTTCTAATTTTAAGAGTTCCCTTGTATTTCAATACAGATATATTTATCAGCTGATCACAGCTGTCGTCCCTTACAAGTGTTATGAAACTTTCCTTTGTTTTCTCTCCGGTAGTTAAAGAAGAACACGGACCATGCATGTCCTAATCTTGCCAAATGTGTCTGAGATTCGTGTTTACATTTGCTGGCTCCTGTTTTTTGGATTGTGCTTAATAATACACAGACTTCTAAATTTTGTACAATTTCTGTACGAACATGTAAGAATGAATAAATGCTGCATGCAGCCAGAAATTTTGTGGCAATATTTTTCTTCCAATAGATCGCACCTTGAGGTTCCTGGTATTCCTGGGATGATTTGGCTCAGACTGCATCAAAATGTTCAATGATTCAAATAAAAACAGCAAGGTATAAGATATATGCAGTTACAGATTACAAATACCATACATTTATTATCTGAGCTGCATGAGAATGATTAGAAAATTTAGTGCAGCCTGCATGAAAAGCAATGTCATACTTACTTGAGTAGTACTGTTAATCATAAAGTATAGAATGGTATAATAAAGTGTAATTCCTATAGTAAATTACACTCATATACATTACTATTCACTGTAGCAAGATTAAAAAAACATAAAATTTTATTTAGAGCTGTCATATGATAAATAGAATAAAAGTTTGCGTTTGCACAATTTATGCCTGTGTACTGTACATAGTATGCATGTATGTATAGTTGTTTATAAATACAAAATTAATTGGCACAGTTAACGGATATATTTTATGTAAACACAAACTTTTATTCTGGATGCGATTAATCGCGATTAATTATTTTACAGCCCTCATTTTATGACAGTTAACTAGTAAATATATTATACTCCAGTATTTTCTTAATACTCGTATCATCTACATACATTTTTATCTGCATAGTATCTTATACTACCAAAAAAAAAAAGATAATTTGGGCATGACTTTGTATCACGATCAACATGTTTCACCATTAGAGTAAATATTGGATTTGGGTAGATTTCGATGTTTTGCACGAACATAAAAAATATCAAAAACACACAGTGATTATCTACCGACTACAGCCGTTGACTGTCGTTGCTGCTTGAGTTTATGCTTGTTTATTTGTGATTGTCTCCATCTCTCCCGTGTCCAGCGCCCGTGATTCTCCACCACCTCGTGTAACAGGCCAATGGACGTGTACTCATTTTCCAGACTGACGTCTTTCGGAGAACCTCCATTATGAGATCTCGAGTTATCATTCATCTGACCCTTCAGAGTGCTTCTTTGAGCTGTCGCTGCATCCTCTTCTTGCCTGTTCTGCTTTCTCAATTCGGAACTCTTCTTATTTTGCTGTCTCCTCTTCTTTGAGTTTTGAGTTTTCTTCATGTCTTCTGCATTTCTTATCTTTTCTCTTGAATCCATGTCATAAGATAATGTACGAAGGGGGGTGAACAGTCCAGATTGGGCATCACGTTCAACATCAGGTGAGTTTTGGGGAAATAAGTCTGACTCAAAACCTGACCTCCAAGTTTCTCCCGTTGAAATGAATCTGGAATCCAGTCCTGGTAATGTATTGTCAGAAAAGGACTCTTTGGCTTTGAAATGCAGCTCAACATTGTCCCAGCGAGTGTCTCCATCAATAATAACTCGGACATCTTCCCCCGGGAATGTGTTTTCTGGTAAGAACTCCAGAGCGTTGAATTGTGGGACATCTGCGAGGGTTGTGGGGTGAACGCTGTACTGAAACTGCTGGTAACCGGTTACAAATATGAGTTTGGGGAAGACATTGAGCACATGCTGATTTTGTGCCCATTGCTTCTTCCATTGGACAGCGGTTGGAGGCCACGTAAGAACACGTCGAATGGGTCTCAAAGGTTCAGATCTGGTCCGGTCCAGAGCTGTGACTTGTTCATCTGCAGTGGCCTGTTTTTCTGGATCTGCACCGATGCAGAGGTAAGGTAAGTTCTCCACTTCCTCCACGTTCTCCATTAACTGTTCAGTGCTACGATCTTCATGTGAAATCCCTCGGATGCTTCCTTCATATTCTTTTAACTCAATATTGAGTTGTTCATTGAATGTCTCCACCTCATTCTTCATATGGCCTTGAGGAACTTTAGCATCCAAAGCTTTAGTAGTCTCGTCTGTATAACTGTTACTGAGCTCATCCTCATGTGATCCCATCATCTCTGTGACCTTACTTACCTCACCGTTCCAGCTTTCATTCTCCTCCATCAGCCCTTTGCTCATTTGTCCATCCTCATTTTGCTCAGTCTCCTCAAGCATGGTCTGAGTATTATTCTCCTGATGTTTTAACATCACGCATCCATCGTAATACTCATCTTGCTTCATCGTGCCAAAGTCTTCAGTGGCCTTTTCTATCTCCATCTCCATTTCTTTCAAATACATTTCGGCCCTGCAAAGGACAGGACCAGCGGAGCTGACACGTTTCATTGGCTCTCTGCTTTGATAAATCCCTGAAGAGTAAATGTGATAAATCTGTGACATCATCTCATCAGCGCCTCTCGTCTGGTGTGTCCTCAGTAACATCTGTGTCGTGCCGTTTTCAACTGGTTCCAGAATGTTGGATTTCCTTCCTTCCTTTGCGTTCTTTCTACTGTTTTCTGTGGTCTTCCAGCTCTCTGTGGTCTCTGGAGAAGGTTTAACAGCTTGTAGATGTTTCCTCTCTCGTTTCCGATGATACAGTACTGAAAGGACACAGATGACAAGTACCAGGGCACACAGCACCACTGGTTTAAAGAGTAACTATTATCAACACGAATAAAAGTATGAAGTGAAACGAGGTATTAAATAAACAACATTTACCAATTAAACTTATTAAAGTGGAAGTTCTAATTGTAGGTGGTTGGGTTATGGTGGCAGGACCTCCAATGGCAGGGTCGCCAGGGGTGGAGCTCAACGTGGTGGGATGTTGAGTTGTTTGGCTCACTGATGATAGTTCACACTCTTGCACTTGTAAAACTGGTTCATCTTTCATCTCGGGAGGGGTACTGCAGGTCACCAGCATCTCATTCTCCAATAAAGATACATTCTGCAAAACTGAATACAATTATGAACTTCTTACACATTTAAGGATATTCAAATGGTTTGTACCTGCCATAAATATGATATAACTTTTTTAATAATTTATCAAACGGGGGCCTCTAGATGGATCCGGCGGCCTAGATTTTGTAAAATTTTATGAAATACAGAAATTCATCATAAAACTATTTTAAATGACATCATTGTGTAGTTTATTTGTGTAGAGTATGTTTTAACTTCAATTTCAATCCAAAGTTTAGATTGATATGCTTTTATTTGGCAGGAGTTGTGTGGCACAAAGCGATACCGACCTAAATAAATGGGACCTTACAATGAGGGTGTTGGATTTATAGCAAATCAGTAGAATGTCTACTTTGGACAAAAATATACTTAATGTTTGAGAAGCTGTTAGATCAAGTAAATTTTTTGAAGAAGAACTTTTAAAAAGGTTTTAGATGACTAGGAAGAAATTGTCCTATACCTCTCAAAAAGTCAGCGAAGTCCTGTACAGAACAGGAGCAGTCCCACGGGTTTCCATCCAGACGAATCTTTGAACCGTTGAGGGGTCGAAGCACATCAACACTCAGATTTGCCAGGTGGTTGTTGGACAGATCTAGTTGCTTTATTTTACTCATACCCATAAAACTGCTCCAAGTTATAGTGTTAATATGATTCTGAGACAAGTTTAAAATCCGTAGATTTGTCAATCCAAAAAGAGATTTATCATCCAATTTATCTATTTTATTATTTGAAAGTCTGAGGGTTTCAAGGACGTCAGGGTGACTGAACCACTCAGAAGAGACGTGAGAAAGATGGTTACCGTCCAAAATGAGAATCTTGAGGTTCTGAAATTTTTCAAAGGTTTTTGGAGCCACAGCGGTAACCCCGGCTTGTATCATGGTTAAACTGGTCACAGAGGTCAGATTTGTACTGTTAAACATAGATAAGTTGATTTCTCCTAAATCATTCACAAAGAGAATCATAGACGTCAAGCCAGCAGGATAATCTAGAAAAATAAAATATAACATTTTATGAGGGCTTTGGTTGAACTTGCAACATGCATACCTACAGTTAGGTATATAAGTATTTGGTCACCCTGTGAATTTGCAAGTTCTCCTGCTTAAAAATGATGGAGGGGTCAAATTTACAGGTCAAACGGTTCCTGTTTGGAACCGCATGGAAATGTTCCCATGCTGAAGGCGCATCCATGATTTCTAAGTAGAAGAACTTGCAAAGTCACAGGATGAACAATTACTTATTGACCTAAATTTATGTCAACAAATTTGTTTTATCATTACAATTTTATTTTATTTTAGGGAGAAACCCATTTCATCTTTAAACGTGTACTTACAAAGGGTTCAAACTCAAGGGTTTCACCCCAAATTAACTTCTGTCAACATTTGCTACTTCTCCAGTTCAAAGTCATTTTGGGTTACCCTTGACCAGAGGTGAGTACCTAAAATCTGTACTCACGTAAAGTACAAGTACATATGGGAATATTTACTCAAGTAGGAATAAAAGTAATAATAGTTACTCGAGTAAGAGTGAAAAAGTACCCGATGGAATACAAGTCAACTAGTTACTAGTTACTTCTGAACTGATTGATATGGAGCAATTATTATCATACATTATATATTGAATCATCAACAACTTGGTAATTATGTATCTACAGGTTCTATAAGTATGCATGACAAATGTATAAATATGTATAAAAACATGTTTATAAAATATTTATATTAAACATATATACACAATATATACATGAGATCAGGTCACATAACATTTTTTTTTATGTATATCATATTTACTACAATTTTGTGAGTAACGGAAGAACACCATCTTATGTATCTGATTAAAAGTGTTACTAAAAGTTACTCAAAGTTTGTTCACTAAACATGTACTTGAGTAAGTGTAAAAGCACCTATCTTTAAATATACTCTAAAAGTACTAGTTACCCCTAAAATTTACTCAAGTAAATCTAATGAAGTTAATGTTAATTATTTACTTCCCACCTCTGCCATTGACTCCATTGTTGGACAAATACTTTTATAGAAGTCAGTTTTGACCAACAATGGTTTAGTTACAAACTTTGATTAAAATATTTTCCTCAGGTCATAAATGAAATGTATACAGGTTTGTAATAGCTGGAGGATGAGCAAATTATGACAAAATTGTCCATTCTTGAGTGAGTATTCTTTAGAAGGTTGTCAATATAATGCAAAGTCAATTTTCTTTTTATTTAGAACTCTGGATTTTCAAAATCTTTTTGGGTAACATCAAAGCTTCATAAAATCTGATTGACTTACCTCCTGGAATCTCCTTGCAAACATAATCTGTTTCTGTATAGATACAGGATTGAAGCCATGCAACATTTATGCACTGGAAAACTATTAAAACAGAAACACCTAGAAAAAATTGCAATAAAAATCGGGTATTTAAATTCACAATCGTAATTTTTAGTTCAGTCTGTTAACAGTAAATGAAAACTCACTGTTCATATTGAAAAGCACAAACGACTTCAGTCTTCTGTAGATTGACCAAACTGAACATCTGACCCGCAAACCACCCGCTGAGCCAGTTACCAAGATACAAACATAACCACAGAGGTTTGTCACGGATACAGATGAGTGTTGTTCCAGCTGAGTGATGGGGACGTATATCATGAGACGCCAATGAAGAAAACCACATTCAAGTCCCATCAAACACTCTCTAATAGTTGTTCCCTTCAAGTTATGCAATGAGTGTGAAGCATAACATAGTAAATATACTAAAACTTAAAGTAAGGGAGATGAATAATGTCAACAGTAAAAAACAAAAGCGAAAACAAACGAGAATGAAGTTTGAAATATTTATTAACCTCAGAGTCTCATTTAAAATAAATAATGGTATGATAACGGAAGCAATATGACCAAGAATGGAAAGTAGTTAAAAAAGATAACCAACATCATTACAATCTTCGAGTTAATATAAAAACACACATAATATACAAAACTGCAATTTAAAAGTGAACAGAATCCAGCAATGTGTAGACAAGTCTATCATCTAGTGTTTGACAGTAGTTAAGGAGCCACGCAGGGTCTGTCAGTTTACAATATTCTGCATTAATAGTGTTTACCAGGCAAGTACCTCCAACTAACCGTCAACATAACGGTTTCAGTAAAGCCCTTTAAAATCTATCCCATCCACACGAGCGAAACATTTAAAGTGCATGTGCAACACTCCATTGATCTTCACATTGAATTAAGCGTGAGTGTTCTCGACAGCATTGACTATTCTTCCTCCGGGGAATGTTTTCAACCTTGGTAAATAATTACACTGCGACAGCACAGGAAGTAACCGATTATGAATATATTAAATACTGTCATTGGAAACGTTTACAGCGTTTACTCTTCATAACAGAGCATGCTGCTCATCTGCATGAAAGCTCCAGTGCCAACATCAACATGGTTACATGGCATGAAAATAAAGCACGAAAACATTATAAGTGCACCATAGTACAGACTCGTACAGGAGAGGTCACTACCGTTCCAGGAGAACAGAAGAACATCCATCCAGGTCTGTTCGAGTTTACAAAAACTGGGCTACAGCTCAATTGCTCTTTTAAAAGCGCCGCATAAATGGACAGTACCACAATGCATGATGGTCAACAGTACGGGTACTCGGAATTGTCCCGGTGACAATAAAACAGAGCAGCACGTTTGAGACGAAATAAAAAAGGTCGATTGGGAGGCAAGACAGCTAGTTTTTTACATTGATTCGAGTTCTGGCAGTCCTCAAAAGGCAGCAGACATTTTTTCAAGACAGTCAAAGGAACTAACCGTGACCCTCATGAAAGAGGAAGGAATTAAACAAAACTACTAATAAAAATCCATGGGGAAGCTCTTTGTCTAAATGAATAAATCAGTAACCAATAAATACTTCAAGTAACCAAAGACGAATTATGTAAAAATGCCACTGTTTGTGGATGAAGTACTTCAACCCAAAGCACATTTAAATGAAGTGCAAGTGCACTCGTGTCTGCTCAAATCGAACTCGAGAGTTTGTGTGTGTTCACTTCCCACTCTTTTTTGGCACCGCTGGTCTTTTGGCCTGCCACAGGTGGTTATGAATGGTCAGCGCGTCCACGCTGACAGAAACAGTCTTGGCGGGGATTACAGTGAACTGTTTGCGGTCCGAGTTGTACTTGTAGAGTTTGTCGATCATCTTTTTAGTGATACTCTTGGGTCCAGTACCCGTGAGCTTGTGAATCTCCTCAGTGTCAGGGAAATAAGAGTAAAGAGCTCTGAACTGGCAACCGCTGTCACGGAAAAGAATCATCAGGTGGTTGGATTCGCACTTGTCCAATTCCTAAATGATAAATGAGGCAGGATATAAACGTTTGCAGTATTGAGATGTTTGGTAACATATGATATGCAAGTCAACCAAAAACACTACATATAACAGCCCGGTAGAAAAGTTTCAGGACAATTTCTCACTTATGGATTCTTTTTCTTACACATTTAAAAAATAATCATAAACTCATCAAAATAATGAAATAAAAAAAATGGAAAAGAAAAAAAAAATCAAGTTCTAGTTAAAGAGTTTTAGTCCTTATCTATTATGACAAGATGACAAGGCGGTAAAAAAATGTAAAACGGTACTGTTTGGTAGACCTATCCCTTTTAATAAAATATATTTAAATGTAAAGTGGGCCTGTAGACCGGTGCATTGTTTTAAATCATTCTGTTCACACACCTCAAGAATGGAGTTCTTCTGTGGCTCATTCACTTTTCCTGCTAAACAGCAATGAGAGATGGCATTGTGGATTATCGGCTTGTTGGATTTTGCGCTTGGCTCCTTGAAAAGCTTCGGTCCTTAAGTAAAAAAAGAAAAGTTTAAATAAATATATTATGGGAATATCGTATGATGCCTGGTTAACGGTTATCTCTCTAATAGCCCACAGAGGAGTTCTGGAATTTCTCAATCTCAAGGGTAAAACGTTAAAGTAAACCTCATTCATCTCAACAACATCTTAGTTAAGTTAGTTGCAGTTAAAATCCATTACGTTTACATATAACATCTCACGTCTCTTGCAATAAATGGTTTAGAGTTTATGCAGTGGCATCATACTTCGTGTCAAAGATAAATTATTTTTATTTATTTATTTATTCAGCTAACACTTTGATCTTAAGTGAAGTACAAATGAAAAATAATTTTATTCTATAGATGTGTGTTCTTAGAACAGAGTAAAAACACTTTGGAAACTCTATTCTAACCAGATCTTTGACAGACGTACTTGAGCTAAAGCCTTATGCATGTGCTCGAACACAAATTCTCTGTCTCAATTAATTAAATAAAATACATGAGACATGTGGTCAAACAGCAGAAATATTGTCCTTTATGCTTGAACTCTCTAAACCTCCACCGCTGTCCTCTCGAATATAAACTGTTGTGCGCCTTTATGTACCTGTGCACAAACATGAGAAATCCAGCCTGTGGCTGCCGATATAAACACAGAATATTGTCCTGGTCCTGAGGAATCTCAAACAGTTTAAATCATTCTAATAATGCTCACCATCACTGCCAAGCGATAGTTGGTCTACAATCTAGAATAACTGGATTTATTTCCGTCCTCCAGAAAGGAAGGTGAAAGACCTCACCTGTATATTCAGATCTTACCTGTATATTCAGCCATGGATGTGGATGTAAATGAAGACGCAGTGGAACCGTTGTCCCAATCTCTCTCTGTAGTCCGACTGGAGTTGCGACTGAGGCCTGGTAATGACTCCACTGACTCCCCTCTGTTCATAAACAAGCAGTCACATTAAAGCTATTGACATCTATGAGGGTCACAGTCTGAATACAGTCGATTGATTCTGGAACAAAACAATTAAAGCCAAGCACACATTAGGACAAATCCTACTGGACAGTGAGAGGTACTTACCGCTGAGACCCCGCCCCTCCTGAGTTGAAACTATCTGGTTCAGTGCTGGCCACTGAGGCCAGAGACAGATTAGATCCAGACTGGGCACTGATGAGATTCTCGTCTGATGAAGAACACAGCTTCAAAGCTGCAAAGACACATTGTTGATACTAGTTTGAAAGAATATCTGAGTTAAATCCAAAAGAATTTTAATGGCTGAACACATACCGGCAGCAGGACTTCTGGGAAGCGTGCCATTCGAGTGCTCTTCCTTAAACACAGACTTTGGCCTTTGCTTTTTAGGTTTGGGCTTGGGTTTGGGCTGTTCTTGTTCCTCGAATATCTCTTGCTGTTTCCGTCTTAGATATTCCTGCTTGATGAGCTCTCTCCTTGCCTTCTCCTCTTCTTTCCTCATTCGGTCCTCTTCAGCTTTTCGTCTGGATTAGGAAACAAGACAGATGATAAAGAGATATTTTTTTTGTTTAGCACTGATGGAAAACATGTCCGTTGTAGTTCATACTGTACCTGACTTCATCTCTTTTAACTTCACTTTCAGCCTCCAGCTGCTGTTTGCGAAGTCGAGCTTCTTCTGCTTTCCTTTGTTGTTTCAGCAGAAACGCTGCTCTCTTTTTGGCCAGTTCATCCTCTGCCTTCTGCTCATCCTGAAGACACACACAATATTTTTACATGACTTCATAATATATAATGCAATACTTTAATACAATATATTAAAGTATTGTATTAAGGTGTTCCTAAACAATACTTAATCACCAAACAAATGACTATTACTTATAAACAATAAACTATATATATATTTGCTTCATTTATATTCATAAAACAAATAACAACCAAGATGCTTTATGTACATCTATATTTCTACATGATTTTAGCCCTCTTGAAGTTTAAAGTGGGAAATTAGGGGGTTGTTTAAACCCCCCACAAAAACAAGAACTATAATCATACTACAAGTAAAAAACGTTGGGATAATTCCCTTAGGTGACAAAAGCTTGTCTAATTCCTTGACAACATCACCAACCTTGAAAAAGAAGCCCATGCCAGGTTTCTTATCACCATCAGCTCCATCATCGGTGACATCCAGTGCAACAGAATTTTCATCTTCTGGATTGGCAGCTAAGTCAGACATGTCCACTTCAATAAGATTAAATTTCCCTTTAAAACTGTCCTCTGAGACATCCCCCTCTGGCCCATAATCATACGTAGCTTGAGGGTCTCTGGAGGACGTTGATCCATCAAAAGTTACCCCAAGTGATACAGAACTTGGTTCCCTTGATACTGTCCTTAAATTAGCTTCATCATCTATGTGGAATGTAGCGTTTTTCTGATTCCCTTTGTCTTTGTTTAAAGTGTCTGACCTTGGCCTCAAGTCCTCCAGTGCTGCTTTGGGGGACCTGCCCCCTTGAATGGACCTTTGACTATCAGTAGGTGTGGGAGTGGAGCTCTTTTGCCCTTTGCTATGTTCTTTAACCAGTAACAGCTCGGAAGGTTTGGAACGGGGTCGTGCCGAACTCAGTTTTGGCGGTTTTCGTACCACGGGACTGCCGCTTGGCTCAACGAAATGTACAGGAGCTCTGACCCTTGCTTCATTAATTTGGTCATCGCTCTGGTCTGTAGCAGCATTCGATGGTGACTGTAGGTTCTGCTTCATGAGCATTTCCTGCTGGAGAGAAAGCTGCATCATCTGTTGCTGAATGTTCCCTATAGCCTCATTCAGCAGCTCAATTGAATGATTGCACTCGTTCATGTCGATCTCCTCATCCATTTCTAAGGCAATAGGAGACACTGTCCCGCCTCCAGCCCACTCAACAGATGCTTTCTCTGGCTCTTCCGTCTCTTTGACTCCATCTCTTAAAGTATCAACACAGAAGTCATCTTTTGAAGACTTCCCATTCTCTTCACTCAGTTTTTCGCCATCTTTGACATAGTACTCAGACTTAGTAGGCTGAGGGAGAGTGTCACTCTTCCCTTTCTTGACTAGGTTCAGGAATGCCGCCTTCCCAAGCTTAAGCCTTTTTCTTGCTGTTAAGACTTCCATCTTCTTCTTCTGGGATTCAATTGCCCGTCGCTTTTCTTCTAGCTGCATGTGAAGTTGAACAAGTTCAGAGGCCAGCATGTTGGTGCCATCTTTGTTCTGTGACGAGGGGCTCTGGTCCCTCTTCATCCTCCAGGATGTCAGAGGAAGGGGACAGCTCTCCGAGCCATCTGGCGTGGTCCGCTGCGAGCTGCTGGGGCTGGAGCGAATGTCGTGATTGCTGCCGAACCTCTGCATTTTGCGTTCTGCAAAACTGGTCATGCGGATGCTCCCGCTGGCCACGCTGCTGACTTGGGATTGCTGATCTGGACTGGAACACCTGCTGCCACCGTCCTTATCCTCGTGTTCCTTAACATTCATGTCTTCACGCAGTTTGACGGACTCCTCATCCTCCTCGCAAAACTGTTTCTTGTCTGGATGTAGTTCTTTGGTAAGTTCTGCATCCTGTTCTTCTATCGTCTCAACGATTTCTATGTCGGATCCTGGGTGTGCATCCCACGCTTGTACAGGTCTCTTATCCTCAGTTACAGATGAATGAAGGTAAAACCCTTGTGACTGCTCAGCAGAAGTTTCAACACTACTAGTCTCAATTGGTCTGAAAGCCTGTGTCTGGCCTGATGCTGAGGGCACAAACTCGCTGGATTTAGGTTCAATAGTCATGTCATACTCAGAACTGGTGTTGGGGGAAAAGGTTCGATTAAGGGTGTTAGGAGGTTTTCGCCTGGAAGAAGAATTGAGTCCGTCTCCTCCCGCAGCTCTTCGTGCAGACCCTCGCTGTCGCACTTCTCCTGACTCTTCTTCTTTATTGAGGCATATGGACTTCTCTTTCGCTGGTCTCAGAACTGCAGGCATCAGAGGTTCAAGGAAGAAACTGGCTGTTCGGGAATCAGAGTATGCCTCCTCCAATTTTCCAGAAGTGCCTGTTTTTGGACCAGGGGTGGCACTCTGGCGCTCTGGGTCCTCAGATATTGTCAGGGTGATATCATTCTTTGATGAATCTGCTTTGGCAAGAGCTACCAGCTCATCCTCCTCATCCATGTTAACATTGCCCAATAGGCTATGACCATTTACCCGTCTAAAACCAGCCTGACCCTGATGGCCCTGGTGTTTGGGTGTGACAGTGGAGGCCAGACTATCCTCACTAATGGAGCAAGTCAGGCTAACGCTGTCACCCGAGGCCAAGTCAGCATCACTGTCCGTAGCAGAGTGGAGAACATACCGGTTTAGTTGAGACAATGGCCTATTAACAAAAAAAGGAAGCATTACAAGGCTAATTATAAACTTCATTTAACAATGTGTCTTCATATTCCTTAACAGTGCTGTACCTCTGCCTTTTATCGGACCAAGCCACAGATCCTCTGGCGTGACCTTCTTGCGTAAAAGAGTGGGAACGATTTCTACAAACTGTAAAAAAAATCACATGATGCTGAAGTTAATATCCTGGTTTTCACTTAATGTCTCTAAAAAATTCTGGGTAGGTTACCTGTACTTAGGACACATTTACACTATAATAAAATATATTTACAATATAAAAAAACTTGACAGTGTTGTAAGAACTGCTATAAAAACATGTCTGTGCAAAACATTTTCTTTAGATCTTAGGCTGAACTGTGCCTATGCAAACAACCCAATTGAAAATATAAATGCTAAATTTCAATGTTTTGCCAATTTCTATGTAAACCACCAAATTAAAACATATACATGTTCAGTCTATCGTTTTGTTCTCATAATAATGGCTGCACAAGTTATACCCGAGTTCTCGTCCCCCGGCTGAGTCTTCTTCTGTCTTTGTCTTAGCGGCAGAAGTGGATGCGAGGGGCTTAAGTTGGAACTTCCCTTATTACTAAAACAAAAAGCAGAGAACACCGTTGGCAAACTAAAAGCACACAGAAATAAGGCCAACAATCCACCTAGCCAAAATAAAATCGTGACTGACACCATGCTTTTTTCATGTGGCTGGAAAAATATGGGCAAGCAGCCTAGCTTTGCACAATAAAGGATGCCAATGACATGCTATAATTATAAAGCTGTATCATACACAAACACTTTGATATTAGAGTAACTTTGGAAAAAAGAGCAAGTGCAATAATTCTTTTACAGCTCTATTAAAACTTAATTTAGAACTCAGCATGTGGACATGAGTATGCAAAGAGATATGATACAAGTGTGAAGTGCATGCCAATGCCTATTTATCAAAATGTCCAAATATGGCAAAGCATGATCATGATACTTTCTTTTCATGTCTTGGATGCAAAAATACATTGCAAAGTGTAAAATTACAGTCAGACAAAACACAGAATAACTAAACATATTTTTAAGCAAGCATGTTCCTCTTAATGCTTCTTCGATCCGTATCAGTTAGATCAAATGACAGTCACTTCCATTATTGGCTGTAAAGACAGCAAAGTACAAAAAAAGGAGACAAACCATGAAGCACTTACAGTGGATCAGATTCTTCAGGATGCAGGAAGTACCTGTTACAAACTTCCATGCTGTTCTGGACAGGAAGAGTGGGATCAGCCAAACCAGGAGACACAAGGAAGCTACGTTTGGTGGCATTGGAGATGGGCACAGTCGGCCTGGCACTCTTGGGCTGAGGCATTGCTCTTGCTATTGTAAGAATGTTAATACGTAACTCACTTTATTAATTTAAAAGACAATTTAACAGACAAAACATTCCTCACCATCTTTATACTCTTGAATGTCACGTGGCTGGACAAACTCGGGTTTGACTATTTCAAACCACCAGAAGAGCTCCGCAATGAACACCATGACATTGTGCTGCAGAAGGGCCATAAAGATGTAAGGATCATGAAAATAAAAATTTACTTAAATAAAAAAGGACCCAATAAACACACCTTGAGAACAGGAGGTGCATACAACATGTCTTCCAAAGTCAAATAGAAGCATTTGTTGAGGTATTCATTGGCAAACTCCTTCAGCAGCTGGATATTGTAAAGGCTGTCTGCTATTGAGGTCACCTCTTTCAGGCAAATATCTGCACACAACATGAAAGAGAAGGTTGGCAAACACGCTTTCCTCTGGCATTCAGTTTATAACATTCATGTGCTCTTAACAAAGGTCTGAATCCAAATGGGGTCAATATTTGCTTGAGAGTTTAAACATAAGAAAAGAAAAATAACAAAGCTATTATAATTTTAGGAGGTACTTCAAAGGACCAAAACAGCAGCAGGAAAGAACAAAATAAATCAAGAAATAAGTTTTAATAATCTTAGTTGAAAAAAATCACATTATATAAGAGTTTTTCAAAAAGAGAGAAAGACTTTCTTTCTACCATCAAGCTTCATCAGGTCTGGGCAGTAGTAATGGACTACAGTCAGTAGGGCGGCACCATCACATACGTCCCGTATCAGGTCCTCCAGCAGGGGGAAATAAGGTATCTGTCTACCCGAGACGTGATCCCGCCGATATCGTACCTGAAATAAACAAATCACATAACTGTCACTCAACTGATAGAACTTGCTGTCTTCCAGAAGGTGACTTTTGCTATATTCCACTCTGTCTTCTCTTACATGACTGAACTTTAGTGGACTGTTCTTTAAAGAGACACAACAGAACAGCCAAAACTAGTTTTACAAAACAAACAGAACCATAGACAGTTTAACAACAATTAGAGACACAAGTCTTCGATGTAGAGTGACACAGACTAATACAATAAGTCTATGCAACGCTGTTGCATAGTTTAAAAGCAAAGCTGAACAAGACACACAATATGAAAAAGCCCTTTAAAAATCTAGGATTAAAGATTGTCCGTTCTGATGACCATAACCAGTAGAGAGCAAAGTTATGAATGCAATTTCTTATACACGAAGTTAAATTTTAAAATTTGACTGTACATTAAGAATTGAATCCACTGAAAGAACATCTTAAACACACACTTAGACTAGATACAGATGGGATGTTGTGAAAGCTTGACAATGCAAATATAAGGGAGCAGAATGGAGATTGAGGATATAAGATTTATTGGTTGTTTTAAGTAGTCATAAGATGTCATGATACCCAAATTTTTATAGGATTCTCACATGGACAAACAATTCTCTATACTATTAAGTGAGCTGCAAATATGATGATCCATTATTTGATACATAGAATTCCACCCAAAATACCTCATTTTCATGACATGACTCTACAAAACATAAATTATAATATTTTGAAGAACGCTGGTAACCAAACTACACTGACACACATTGAAAACAACTAAAACATTCCTAAAAAAAAGTTCTTATTTATTCCCCCGAGAAAAGGGTAAAAAACAAGATCCAAGCAACATTAGTTACGTTTTTATTTTTATGTGAACAATCACTTTAATATCTCAGCAAAATTAATCTATATGGCATGGGTTTTATGAACCATACTCCCACTTACACATGCAAATGTTTTCACGCATTGAGCCGTTACTATCTACTACACAAAAACTTTGTTTGATTTCAAACTGGTACAGAAATGACATCCCTTCTCTGCTGGCCCCATCATGCTTGGGGTGAGTGCAAAATGAGATAAAGCTGAAGGACAGACGAAACCAGAAACAGACAAATGGAAATGACGGCCATAGACACTGCAGCACAGAAAGAGGAAAGCTGAGGTTCTTAGACTTGTACAATTATGCTCAGCATCATGTACTTGAAGGGTGATAGGCAGACCTTTTTATGCGATTATACACCAAAACAGAAGCGTGTCACTGTGTGCCCTGATCAGATAAAAGCTTGACCTGAGCGGTGATGGTGTGCGTTGAGGTTGACACATACTACACGTGCAGTGGAGTGGAACTCACTCACAGCCAACTTACAGGTACTAGTTTCCAATACCATTTTGAGGGAGACTATCCGAGTAGCGAGGGAGGAGATTAGAGGCAGAGAGACAGGGAAAGGAGAAGAGAGGATGTAAAGTCAGGGAGGAAAAGAGCAGACAGATGTGCCCCTGCTACAAGGTTAGAGGAAAAATAGGAGTGATGCAACTGAAAATTATTAGATCATTGCCATAAAGAGTCTGTGGTTGTATGTGGTAAATTGATGCTTCAAGGTATACCTCCATTTGCTCCAGAGGTTCACAAGTTGTATTTACATCTATTAAATATAACCTATAATGTAATAGTGAAACATTTCTTAGAATATATGAAATGGTACATAGGCTGAATGCTACCCAGACAACCTTTTTTTTTGGACACATACACCATGAAGTATTTAAAATTTAATATCAAATTTTATTTGTCCACTTGTAAAGAGATTCCCAGAGACCCATGTTTTCAATATGTGCAGACTGGGCCTGAGAGTTTATTCATTTATGTGGAAAACACATTATGGACCCTCTGGTACCTTCTGGTGACTGGGGGATTCCAGTAGATGTTGTTTAGATTTGTGTTCCTTTTCTGTGATCTCCCTCATTTTCAAGTTAACCTGCAATACATATAAATACATACATAAATTATTTAATTACAGATATGCTAGGTTCACCAGCCTTCTATTTTAACATGAATGTGAAAAAAGACATGAACGGTATTAATTATTTGGTATTAATTATTGTTAGGCTATCTGTACCATTGCACTGTGTATTCCGCTCAAAGGCAGGTTAAGCCATTAAGGGAACTTTTGATACATTTACCAAAAAGGATTATGCTGATTTGGTGTTGGTCCATTTACCTTGTTGATCCAGAAGACCATAGCATCTTCAAGATCAAAGGGCAGCTCCTTAGAGGCACTGAAAGTGGAGAAGCGCTTCACGCAGGTCACAACCTTCTCAATGCTGATCATCTCCACAGTGTAAGCCATCATCAAAGCGTCAATCATAGGAATATGAGAGCTCTGCAAAACAGTTTTCAACTTCAGCATTGAGAAAGAACTTTAGTATATTTTTACCCAAGAAAGGTTGAGCATAAACCTCAAATTTATATGAACTCCTGAAACTTGAATATGGTAATGGATGGCATATTTCCAAAACACTCTAAAACGCAAAGTATATTATGGCCATATGTGTGCCACCCATTGGACATCTTATTTGTTATTATAGATAGAATTATTAGAACTATTATAGATTCAAATCATGCCTCAAAATCTTTGTTTTGAAGACTGTCATATGCTTTTTATCAGAGATTGACCAGCCCTAGAGAAGACATGTCCACACCTCTTAACGTGATGGGACCAAAAACAAAATATGATTCATCCGTCAGTCATATTACCTCTCAGGCATGATTTGATTTGACACACCTTTCTTTTAATCTGACCATCACCAAATCACACTGCAAAATACATAAATCTTTATAAGAAAAAAAGGTCAAACTTGACTAATCCAGTAGTGTAAAATCTGATCTTATCTGAATATAGAGAGCAGTACCTCAGGCCAAGTAAACTATAAAACTATACATTGACACACACATCTATGCAGGAATCATCTTATCTGATTTTAACCAAAGCTTGACATGTGGTGCCAAATAACCACAATGAAACAGATCTGCCAAGACAAACAAAAGCCACAATGATAAATGGGACCGAAATATTTGTTATGAACTGTAAAAAGCTTGTAATGCTGGCCTTAGAATGACCTCATTATTTACATATATCATCTAAAAATAAACCATAACAGAATACATAAACAACTTTGCATTCTCAGTTCCTTCATATAGTCTTGTAAGAATAAACCAAATCCCTAGCAGTATCCCTAGCAACCGGTACACCAGTAAACCTTGCTTGTTCTTACGAGTTGATGTAGACATCAGCAAAATTTCAGCCAATGAGTCAGTCTCAGATCTGAACACAAGCCAGACAAGAAAAAGCCTGCATAGTGTAATGTGATGGATCAGGAATAAAGGAAGTATGCTTCCAAGGAAACATATCAAACAACACTGGGCTCTAGATACTGTGGAAAAACACTGAACTATGAATAAACACAAAAAAGCATTTTGAACAAAAGTCAAAAATGTGCTTGAAAAAAATCAATGTGCAGTTTCATAATGGTTTTTATGGCAGTAGACTAAACAAACCAGTTGTACTTCACGGTTAAACAAACTGCATACTATCACAATGTTGCACTGACAAAAAACTTAGTGGGTTAACAGGAACACATTAAACGTTCATGCCACAAGAGATTGTAGATTTGGCCCAGAGGCCAGAATGCAAATAGAGTGATATTATGTCAGGCCATAAGACAGTACATATAGTTGGGATACATGATAAGAATTAAAGCATAGTATATGCTGATGCCACAACAAAAATAAAAAAATAAATCACATTAAACTGCACCTACATATCACATAAACATGTTTAACAGGTTTGTGTGACCAGACAGTACTAAGCTCTGTACAGGGTGTGACTGGACTTCACTATTTGGATTTGCATTTGAAGCGATAAAAGCACGAGTGGGTGGACAATGCTGATTCACCGACATCAGCGAGTGCCATTCATTGCTTCAAACAATCCCACTGCGAATCAATGAAATCCACTCGGCTCTGTGCCACCGTGCACTGATTTACTGCTTTAACTCAATGTTTGGACAGGTTAATACGGCGGCTGGGCATGAAGGGAAAGAAAAAAATAAAAAGCCGGATATGTCTGTCCATGCCCGACCGGACAAAGGCAAGAATACCAGCTTTCTCCTGACAGTGAATCTACAACAGCAAGACAAAAGATAAACCATAGCTTCCATGTCTCTTTCCTTTCTTTGTGTCTCAATGTACACTGTTATAAGACATCACAAGTACATTTAGGTTAAAAAGTATTTAATCACCCTGTGATTTTGCAAGATCTCCAACTTAAAAATCATAGAGGGTTCTAGTATTTTCAGCATAGGTGCATTTCCACTGTAAGAGGCAGAATTTAAAAAGAAAATCCAGAAATCACATTGTATGATTTTTTACAATTTATTAGTATATTACTGTGTCAAATAAGTATTTGTTCAATTGATTAAAAAAAAAATATTTGGTACTAAAGACTTTGTTAACAATTAAAGAGGTCAAACGGTTCCTAAAGTTCTTTACCAGGTTGGCACACACTGCATGAGAGATTTTGACTCCGTCCTCCATAGAGTTCTTCTCTAGATCTGTCATGCTACGAGGCTTTCGCTGAGCAACACAAAGTTTCAGTTTCCTCTTAAGATTTTCAATTGGATTTAGGTCTTGAGACTGGCAAGGGTCACTCCGGAACCTTGATATGCTTCTTTCCGAGCTCCTTGCTTTGTTTGGCTGTGTGCTTTGAAGTCATTGTCATGTGGGTACACCCAGCAATGACCCATCTTTAATGCTCTGACTGAGGAAAGGAGGTATTTGCCCAATACCTCAAATACATGGTCGGTTATTCTTTGGTCTAATCTGACCACAAGGCTTTCTCTTATGACTTCTATGGATCATCCAAATTGTCCCTGGCAAACATCAGACTGGCCTTGACATTGGCTGACTTAAGCAGGGGAACATTCCTTGCTGGACTCACATGATGTCACCTCGTCACTGGTGGAGATGCAGGCAAAACAGACAGAATTGAAAGCCGAGTTGACCATTAACAGTAGACTTGACGGTATGATCAGAGTACACTGGGTAGGCCGGTACTTAAGGAATGTTATCACGCTTTTTCATGCATTTTAAGTTCTTAAGCCTATTAAACATGTTAATAAAGCCAAAAGCTTTGGAAAGTTCCTTTCAAAAATTCAACCTTTTACAGTCATTACGTCACAAGTTATTTATTGACCATTCTCCGGTAAAATCCGGCCCACGGAAAATATTCAATTGAATCTCCTCAGTTTGTGAGAGACAGAATATATATGAGGGTCTCTTGTCACACATGGTTTGGTTTAATTTTTGCCAAGTGTTTATCAAAAGAAGGTTTAGCCAGACCACTCTCTTGCAATTCTTGGATATTCTAAGACTTTAAACACTCTAGCAACAACCTCTAGTGATGGGCATGAATCTTGCAAAAATTGAATATCTTGGGCGTTGTTTCAAAGTCTGGTCGGGTCAACTGTGTCATGTCACCCAATTGGAGAACGTATGTTCCTTGGAGCCCAAGAATCATCATCCATTTAAAACAGCATGGCAACCTTTTGTGGTTTCCACAAAACTGAATTGTACATTGCCCCCATTTTAACAGTAATGACTGAATGTACTCTAAATTTAGTTTAAGGTTGTGCTTCGACTATGTAAGGTCCCCAACTTGTTGTTCTCTGTTGTCTTTTGTATTGTTTCGTTGGGGTTGCTATGGTTGTACAGTTTGGTTTCATTTGTATTCTTTTTTTAAAATTCTGTCCACGCAACAATCAGAGAGATCGGAAGAGCAAGAGTGTATATTCCACGTGAAGTACTCGTGAGGAGGTTGGTGACTAGTGCTGCCTGAGACCCGCCTACAAGAGTTCAGCTTTTCAGGAAATAGTCTTTATCAGCCTTCAATAATTGCAAGTTAACCAAATACTTATTGGATATGAACCATACAATTCTGTACTACAGAATTTAATGGCATTTATTAAGGTATTTATTTAATGGTATTTATTAGTTAAGGACCCAAACAACCCATTATTCATAGTTTTATCCCCAAACAAGGGAATCTTTAAAAAACACTCTGATTTGCATACAGAATATCACAATACCTCATTGGAAAAAGAACACCGGTATGCCATACTTACCATTTTAATGGGCTGGCAGGTCAGATCAGCATCCGTGACAGGTGTGTCATCAGCCTCCATGACATAGATACCTTTGCGAGACAGAGCCTGGATGACCGAGAGGTGGGACTGTAGAGAGGCCGCCTGGTCTCCTTTAAGAATGAGGGCGCATACACGACAGTACAGCTCACAGGACAGCAGCAAATGGATCACGGGGGGCTTGATGTGTTCCTGCTCGTACTGATCCGTGTAGAAAGGGTCTCTGAGATCCTCTGGGATGTGATCTGACATGGCACAAAAAACATAATAGATCTGAAATAAGTAGGGGTGGTTGGTTGTTGCTAAGAGATTGTGAATCTTCATATCCTCATAAAAAAGAGATGCACCTGTACTTGAATACTTCTTTAATATTTATCCAAATAAATAAATAGATAAATCAGATGAAACTTTATCCTTATATAGCTAAATGAAATAAAATACAACTTTCTTTTTGAAGAACAATTCAATCACTTTTTCTTCCAAGTGGTAGAATGGAAGTGAATGGGAAGTGATTATTGATGCTCTAAGCTCCAAATTAGATATCAAAAATCTATTTGACACTGGGTCAATTTAAAGTTGGATATTTCTCTAACACGAATGTATCAATTTGCTTCAGAAGACTTTATTAAGACCACACACCTGTGTCGAGCAGTTCTTTGATTGATGGAAAATTTTAATAACTGCCTCCCATTCACTTTCATTCTACTACTTGAAGGAAAAATTTATGTTAAAACTCTTTGAATGGTTTTTCAAGAAGAAGGGCAAATTTAATGTGCCTTAAGAGTGTGTACATTTTTTTTCCTTGGCTGAATTATCCCTTTAAAGATGTACATTACTGAATGTGCCTTGCCTGATATTGTCTAGGAAAAACTGCACCATATCCGATATCCAATCGAATCGCAAGCTTTTGCTTGCTTTAAAGCTAAAATACCTCACTTTGTGCTAGACAATAGCGTAGTAGTGTGAAAAGCCCTATAGATCTCCAGCGCAGACAAACATGAGCATTAGCAGCTGGGGTTTGGCTCAACCATAGGGCTTAAACACAGGAGGGAATGGCCAGACGCGCCACAGCCTGGAAAACCCTCGCTCCATCCACAAACAACACAATACATTCTCACAGCTATACCAATGTGTCCCACAGGTACCATGCCATCAAATATGAAGACACTTTGTCAATCATCCATAACACACACCTGCCCCTCTGATACCCACGTGGATCCGTCTGCTTTTTTAAAAGCCTGTCTGTCACATTCACTTCTGGATAACTGGGAACATCGTTTATTTTAATCAAGCAACTATGAGGCATTAATCCTAATCGATGTTAATATGATGGCTGACATGAGGAAAGGAATCAAATATAAGCAAGGATTCGCATTCATGTAAATTGGACATTTTGGAAGTATTGTGTTTAAGCACAATGAGAGTAAACAGAGCCCTTGAATTCCAGCTATTCCACAGAATAAATAGGCACACAGCCTTCATCATTCATGCCAATTAAAGCCCCAAACAAACCAGACTACTGTAATATCTTGGATCATGGGGGACAAGTGGAAAAGGAGGACAAAGAACTTCATGCCAACAGAAGGACGGCAACCTCATGTCAACCTCAAATCAAACTACAGTAACAAATCTGACACATACAGGATTATTACATTGTAAGGCAAATATATCCTAATTTATTTACATATGTTATCATTTCCCGACAAACTAGGCTGGCACACCCTGCACTGACAGAGATACTGATATTGAAACACTCCACAGCACCAAGACTGCTCTGCGTTTCAAGTATGATGACACCCATGGTAATTTCAGTTAAGGGAGTTCAGGATTCATATCAGACCAGACTCAAATCAATCCTTTGACAGAAGTAAAGATGAACAAGATGAGCTATGTTTTAAAATCTTTGTTTTACGCATTTGAGTACAACGCATCAGAGGGGTTATGCTGTCCAAAAAAATTGATCAATCTGATGACATGTTGCTCATATGTAAAAGTTATTAGTGACTGGTACAAGGTCACACGCTAAAAATACACCCAGAGCAAACATAACACGAGTATTGCTTTTCCATATTCAGGTATTCAGAAAGCGCCGGCCCACATGGGTTTTTCCAATGACCGACACTGATATCAAGAGGTCAAAATGCCTAATGACCAATGTAATGGACATAAAACAAAACAGCAAGACACACCAATTATAAAAACACCTATTTTGCACTATATTAACTTGGTTTACTAATAACACAAAATTCATATATGGAAACCCCACCCATGGAAACAAAGACCATTAATCACTAATCTAAGGTGGATTGCGTCTGTTCATCTCCCTGAGTATCAAGATCCTAAACAAGTCAAAATGTGTGTTGTTATATGTAAATGAGTATTGTTGTTTGTAAAAGTGATAATTTACCCAAAATGTAAAATTACTCACCTTATCGTTATTCCAAATCCAATTTGACTTTCTTCCACAGAACACAAAGGAAGATATTTGAATACAGTTGCTAACTACATATGCAGAACCCATTTCATTAAATTGTATTGAAACAAAACCAACACATTGCAAGTGGGTTTCCAAAATTCTTCAAAATATCTTCTTCTGTGTTTTGTGGAAGAAAGAAAGTTGTGCATCTGTACAATGACTAGAAGATAAGCTTATCATGACAGCATTTTTATCACTATAAGCATATAAACAGACTAGAAAGCTTGACTTTGAAATCAAGACATAAGATTCCAACACTGAAATGTGTAAAAATGCTTGTGGAGGTGGTGCACGCGTGAAATCTTCCGCATGCTTCCGTTTCTAGTTCATCTACAAGATGTCAGTCTTGAAAGCTCTGCAAATGAAACAAATGCATTTGATCCTGACTGTCAAACAACACATCGGTGGATTCATTCAGAGGCTTTCCCAAGCAAAACCATCACATGGAGACAGACGTTTACAGCATCACAACAGCCAGCTACCATAGCCATCGGTGTCAACATGAGTGTTTCGGACACAAGTGTATTACCATGATTTGTATTTGACATCTACTACCTCACTGTTAATTTAAGTGTTAATTCCACATGTATTTTGTGCTTGTATATGGGCAATTCCAGCACTATGGATGTGACATTTTGCATTATGGTGAGATAAAAACGCGTTTAGAATGTAATTGTAACCGATAAACTGAACCAACTGTTTATATTGTATAAAAAAACATGTTGATCGTGTTTAAAGGACAGAAAACATCAGTCTATGAACAAAGTTTTCTATTTTAAAAAGTTAGATAAACCTTTGTTGGGAAGGCAAAAAAGAACACCAATTGTGGGTGACAACCAACTTCTGAAGATTTATGCGAATTAAAATGTCTTCATGTTAAATGTTAAATGTCTTCTCGTTGCCTACAAGACCACCACCGGTTCAGCACCCACTTACCTTAACTCACTAATGCAAAGATATAGGCCCTCAAGATCTCTGCGCTCCACAAATGAGCCGAGACTTGTGGTGCCAGCTCAAAAGGGCAAGAAATCTCTCTCTCGAACGTTCTCTGCTTCAGTTCCTCGATGGTGGAACGATCTGCCTCTGGCTTCACGCTTGTCAGACTCGGTCTCTATCTTCAAAAAACACTAAAAACTCATCTTTTCCGGCTACACCTAACTCACTAGGAGTACCTTCTTTTCTAACCTACTCAATCTTATAAAAAAAATGTTTTTTTTTTCTACTTTCAGGTTTTTATCTTGCTCTGTGTAACTTGGTATCATTGTTGTAGCACTTGTTCACCTATTTTTGTATCGGCTATTTACCGCTTCATTGTCTCCTCGACTATTGTAAGTCGCTTTGGATAAAAGCGTCTGCTAAATGCCTAAATGTAAATGTAAATGTAAAATGTACAAACCAAAATCAATAATATCCAACAAATGACCAAGGGATAGCTCTTAATAGAGTATATAATTTACATTGACATTTAGTCATTTAGCAGACGCTTTTATCCAAAGTGACTTACAATAGTCGAGGAGACAATGAAGCAGTAAATAGCCGATACAACCAAGATACACAGAGCGAGATAAAAACCTGAAAGTAGAATTTTTTTTTTTTAGGTAGAGTGAGTAGGTTAGAAAAGAAGTGAGTTAGTGAGTTAGATGTAGCCGGAAAATATGAGTTTTTAGGTGTTTCTTGAAGATAGAGATCGAGTCTGACAAGCGTGAAGCCAGAGGCAGATCGTTCCACCATCGAGGAACTGAAGCAGAGAACGTTCGAGAGAGAGATTTCTTACCCTTTTGAGCTGGCACCACAAGTCTCGGCTCATTTGCGGAGCGCAGAGATCTTGAGGGCCTATACCTTTGCATTAGTGAGTTAAGGTAAGTGGGTGCTGAACCGGTGGTGGTCTTGTAGGCAACGAGAAGACATTTAAATTCAATGCGAGCTGCTACAGGAAGCCAATGCAGATTAATGAAGAGAGGTGTAATTCTATAATCTATTATATATAATCTATCTATCTATCTATCTATCTATCTATCTATCTATCTATCTATCTATCTATCTATCTATATATATATATATATATATATATATATATATAAATATATATAATATATATATATATATATATATATATATATATATATATATATATATATATATATATATATATATATATATATAAAAATATATAAATATATATAATCTATATATATATATATATAATCTATATATATATATATATATAAATATATATAATCTATATATATATATATAAATATATATAATATATATATATATATATATATATATATATATATATATATATATATATTCTATAAATCCTATATTTATGTGTCTGTATTTGAGAAAATGCTATAGATGTGACACTCCTTACCATACTTGACCATGACAAATGCACTAAAAATTAAAATAATTCTCTAAATATTTAAAGAGAGACCTCACATGGGTATCTAAACAACCAAATGATGAAATATCTGCCTAAAAAAACCCAAAACGTTGCCATTTTCACAGAATCGCAGTTTCTCCAAATGCCAGGGTCATGCCATGATGCCACCTGACCCTCGGTGTCACTTTGATTGAGTGTGTCTGTAAATAAAGTGAATAAACACACGTGTGCAGCATCGGTTCATTCATAAAGAACACGCACCGATCCCGAAGGCTTTGGCGAGCAGCCACCGCAGGTTTGCTGCGATCTTCTCCCGGGCAGAGTCAAACATCTCCGGCGGCACAATCTCCAGCGCCTCGCCCGCCGCCTCCATCTTACTGCGGGCGCTGTCAGCTCCCCGCTCCGCTTCCATCCTACAGGCACTGTCTGCAGACACACAACAAACACACAACATCACACAACAAACACACAACATCACACAACATCACACAATGTTATACAACAACGTTAACGGACACACAAACACGTTCAATAAATAAAACAAGCGGCTATACATTACAACAGCTAGCCTCGATGCTAGTTTCCAGCAACCGTTGTGTGTGACACTTTAAACCGTTTTGATTTATAATAATAACGACAATTCATTCACACGTCACAAAACCACAAACCCGACCGACTTAATCCCGAGTAAACCTTAAATAATGTTCTAGTTTGCATACGTGACTAGCTAAGCGTTACCTGAGCTGCTAATAACAATGGCAAACGGTTGGATCCGTGTGCAAACGCCCTCACTAGGGAACGGTTCAACGCTAACTTCACCACTAACTAGTTTGCATGTTTTGACTAACACGGTTACTAGCGGCTAACCGCTTTTAGTGCTGTGATGACGTCAGGGCTAGCATACCGCGGCTAAACGACAGCGCCTGTGCTAACAGCTGATTTAAACAGCGACAGTGAGAGGCACGTACCGTCGGGAAGACGTCTTAATCTGCTGCTGAGGAGGAAAAACACGAGACAAGACTCCTGCGGGAATCATAAGGCCACTGTGAGTCCGAGTGGAGACACTGTAGGGTGTACTGTCTAGTGTAGTGTGAAGTGTAGTGTGAAGTATGTAGTGTGTAGTGTGAAGTATGTAGTGTGAAGTATGTAGTGTGTACTGTGAAGTGTAGTGTGTAGTGTGAAGTATGTAGTGTAGTATGTAGTGTGAAGTATGTAGTGTGTAGTGTGAAGTATGTAGTGTAGTATGTAGTGTGAAGTATGTAGTGTGTACTATGAAGTGTAGTATGTAGTGTGTACTGTGAAGTGTAGTGTGTAGTGTGAAGTTTGTAGTGTGAAGTGTAGTGTGTAGGGTGTACTGTGTAGTGTGAACTGTGTGTAGTGTGTAGTGTGTAGTGTGAAGTGTAGGGTGTACTGTGTGTAGTGTGAAGTATGTAGTGTGTAGTGTGAAGTGTAGTGTGTAGGGTGTACTGTGTAGTGTGAACTGTGTTTAGTGTGAAATGTGTAGTGTGAAGTGTAGTGTGTAGGGTGTACTGTGTAGTGTGAAGTGTGTTTAGTGTGAAGTGTGTAGTGTGAAGTGTAGTGTGTAGTGTGAAGTGTAGTATGTACTGTGAAGTGTAGTGTGTAGTGTGAAGTATGTAGTGTGTAGTGTGAAGTGTAGTGTGTAGTGTGAAGTATGTAGTGTGAAGTATGTAGTGTGTACTATGAAGTGTAGTATGTAGTGTGAAGTATGTAGTGTGTACTGTGAAGTGTAGTGTGAAGTATGTAGTGTGTAGTGTGAAGTATGTAGTGTGAAGTGTAGTGTGTAGGGTGTACTGTGTAGTGTGAACTGTGTTTAGTGTGAAGTGTGAAGTGTGTAGTGTGTAGTGTGAAGTGTGAAGTGTAGTGTGTAGGGTGTACTGTGTGTAGTGTGAAGTGTAGTGTGTAGTGTGAAGTGTAGTATGTAGTGTGTAGTGTGTGCTGTGTGTAGTGTGAAGTATGTAGTGTATAGTGTGAAGTGTGTGTAGTGTATGTAGTGTGTAGTGTGTAGTGTAGTGTGTAGTGTATGTAGTGTGAAGTATGTAGTGTTTAGTGTGAAGTGTGTGTAGTGTATGTAGTGTGTAGCATGTAGTATAAAGTATGTAGTATGAAGTGTGTAGTGTGTTAGGTGTTAAGTGTTTAGTGTGAAGTGTTTGTAGTGTGTGTTGTGTGAAGTATTTAGTGTGTGAAGTGTTTGTAGTGTGTGTTGTGTGAAGTATGTAGTGTGTGTAGTGTTTAGTGTTTAGTGTGAAGTGTTTGTAGTGTGTGTTGTGTGAAGTATGTAGTGTGTGTAGTGTTTAGTGTTTAGTGTGAAGTGTTTGTAGTGTGTAGTATGAAGTGTGTGTAGTGTGTGTAGTTTTAAGTGTTTAGCGTGAACTGTGTTTAGTGTGAAGTATGTAGTGTGTAGCATGTAGTATGAAGTGTGTAGTGTGAAGTGTGAAGTATGTAGTGTGTAGTGAAAGTGTTTAGTATGAAGTGTGTAGTGTGAAGTATGTAGTGTGTAGTGTGTGTAGTGTTAAATGTTTAGTATAAAGTGTGTAGTGTGTATTGTGAACTATGTAGTGTGTAGCATGTAGTATGAAGTGTGTAGTGTGTGTAGTGTGAAGTGTGAAGTATGTAGTGTGTATTGTGTAGTGTAAGTGTTTAGTATGAAGTGTGTAGTGTGAAGTATGTAGTGTGTAGCATGTAGTATGAAGTGTGTAGTGTGTGTAGTGTGTAGTGTGACGTATGAAGTGTATAGTGTGTAGTGTAAGTGTTTAGTGTGAAGTGTGTGTAGTGTGAAGTATGTAGTGTGTAGCATGTAGTATGAAGTGTGTATTGTGAAGTGTGTGTAGTGTGTGTAGTATATAGTGTGTAGTGTGTGTAGTGTGAAGTGTGAAGTATGTAGTGTGTATTGTGTAGTGTAAGTGTTTAGTATGAAGTGTGTAGTGTGAAGTATGTAGTGTGTAGCATGTAGTATGAAGTGTGTAGTGTGTGTAGTGTGAAGTGTGAAGTATGTAGTGTGTATTGTGTAGTGTAAGTGTTTAGTATGAAGTGTGTAGTGTGAAGTATGTAGTGTGTAGCATGTAGTATGAAGTGTGTAGTGTGTGTAGTGTGTAGTGTGACGTATGAAGTGTATAGTGTGTAGTGTAAGTGTTTAGTGTGAAGTGTGTGTAGTGTGAAGTATGTAGTGTGTAGCATGTAGTATGAAGTGTGTATTGTGAAGTGTGTGTAGTGTGTGTAGTATATAGTGTGTAGTGTGTATCAGGCGTCACCACTGCGACTGCAAACTACTATATCACTTACAATAGTGGTTTTCAAACTGGCCCCCAGGGGGCCTCCAAAAATCTCAAGGGGGTCCCCAGAAAATCTTTAAATCGTAAATGTACAGATTAGTTCTTTAAAAAAAAATGATATTCAGTTGTACATGTACATGTAGGCAGTGTGTTCTGGAAAGAAAAAAAGCTGTTTCATTGAAAAATAGGAATTGATTCTCTTTGGGCACATACAATCAACATTATTCATATTATAATCAACTATTTAATATTGTATTTAATATATCTTATCATATTCTCACACTTATTACGAATCTAACATATCTTAAATGCTTCTTTATGAAATATAATGTTCTATTTGTATATGGTTGAATATGTATTATAGAAAGTGGGTCCCTGGCATAGTAAAGTTTGAAAACCCCCTGACTTACAAACACTAAACCATCAGCATAAAGTCATCTATCTGTCTTGAGTTAATAAAGTTCAAACCTCATTATTCTTACAAAAAAGTTCTAGTTATAATACATAATTGTACTTATTTACTCAATTTATTAATATCATTTATTATTATTCTACTTCTTTATAAATGGTCCTCCAATCACTAACTTTCTTCCTTCTGCGGAGCAGAAAATAAGATATTTGGAAGAAAGTTGGAAACCAAACAGCACCTGCCCCCCAATGACTATTGCATTGATATATTTAGTATTCCACAATATATAAAACAAATGTTCAGTACATATTTTTACTGACATTATAGTTAGTAAATGATCAAATGTTTTTTAGGTTTCTCCCCCTCTTCTTAACATTTTAAATACATTTTTCATCAGGATTTCTAGATGTTATTTGTTCATATTTAATAAATACTCATGTTTGCAAATCACTCAAACTTGCTCGGTATCCTCATATTTTTTTAATCATATGCTAAACTAAGTCCAATTGCAGTATGTATGTACATTTATATATATGTATTAATTACAGCATATTATTCACAAATAGGTTTTGTTAATTATCAGTTCTGTTATTAGTAATATAACAGCAGGAATAAATGATGTATATATATATAAAAATAAAATAAATAAAATAAAAAATACAAATAACAGGAATGAGTTGCAATCTCTGGTGCATTGATATAATAATAAGATATAATAATGTGAAGCAATTTACCAACTGTTTCTTTGCAATAAATAATTATGTAAGTGGAAGACAAAAGAATAACTTGACTTTTTTAAATACCTATTTAAAAAGAAAAGTTATTTTCGGTAACAGGAAAATTAAAGAAAAATTAAAATAAGAATTCTTGTAAAAAATAAAGAAGGTGCCTGAGATTGTCTAATGTACATTTCAAACAACATACATGTGGGCTGTTAGATACTGTATTGAATGAAGATAAAAAACACATTTAAAAACATTTCGGGATCAAATGTTACTCATTTAAATGTCCTTAATGCATGTGTTAAATTAAATCTTGTGCTATTTGCGTGCATTTCTCCTTTTTAATAAGAAAACAATAACATATATTGACCAGCAGATAGCGCTGCGGGATTATTGCATTTAACAGTTGCAAACCTTGTTTCTAGTTATTCTGTATTTTGTCTATTTAGAGAGTAAACCAAATTTAAATTAATTCAGAATTTCTAGATGTATAGTGGCCATTTTAGTCCAGAGTTGAAATCAAACCTCTGAAGTGACAAAGACTGCAATGTGAAAGACTGAATGTATGATAAAACACACGAAAAATTTAATATATATCCAGGTTTTTATCAGATATTACTGTTGTAGTGCTTAAAAGTATGAAAAATTGTTAATATTTAATACAGATTAATCTTAATTGAATAGAATATTCTTAATTTAATTGATTATTCTTGATTGAATTGAATATTCGTAAGAATATTCTTAATTGAAATTTGGGATAAATACTTTTAGTACTTCCCAGAACGAAACTAAATAATTATTTTATCAAAACATACAGATATTAATTAGTGCATTCAGTCTTTTGTTTTTCTCTGGATCTGTTTTTATTTCTTCTTTCAGATTTTCGGACTATGGAAAAGGTCGGATAACAGTGCATTTTACGGGCTATAACACAACACAGGAGAGATATCTGTATAATACACATTGGTATCTTTTATTATCCAAAGAAACATTTACAGACAGTAGAACCGACAGAAAAACATCTGTGTGTAAACTACACATTTACAAACATTGTATAACCAGTGCTCTTTAATTTTCTGAAAAATAATCACGGATACTTAGAGAGGATATATATGACATCACCATACTTCTTTATAGTGACTTCATCTGATTTTTTGACAAACTATTGAACAATAAATAGTGAGTCTTACAAATCATCTAACTGTGTTAGTTTCTATGGCATATCCTCTAAAAATTTGATGTATACATCTCTTATATTCGTCTCTAACCCAGTGACACTGAGAAAAATATATACGTTCTGTGTAGGATAGAAAACGTAACTACGTAACATTAAAATATTTAAAATTTCCATGGCACACATAAGATTTCTGAAACAAAATCAAGTTTACATGACAAACGCATACAGTGTATCTATTTACAGCAGCCATAGGCTTAAACAAAGTTACAAAACTGGAAGTACAGTAAAGAGAAGTTCAATTTGAAACAACTCCATTAATCCCAGACACTTTTGGCCACATGACCAGTTCAACGAAACTGGAGGAAAAATACAGAACACTTAATGCTGGACCTGTTTCATCCAAGTCAACATCAAGTATGTCCTCATTCACATCCAAACTCTCAGCGAACGTTTAGAAATCTGCTCTTGCAGGTAATTAATAGCTGGAGAAGAAGGAACACTCATTCTGACCTATAGAAATGTTCAATATTAAACCTTCTACTTCATGTGTAGTATAGACTCTATGACGAAAAGACATGAGAACTTAACCAGAACAAAATAACAAGTTTATCAGTCATTCATCTTTTGATAACGGAGAAAGCAGCTTGTTTCACACAACATAAATCTAGTTAACACTGAAGTTTGTTGTAAAAAAACATGCTCTCTAAAATGCCCATAAGAACTGTTTTTTACAAATTTGTACAAAATTAGGTATATTAAATCTGGACCAATCATAAACTGAAACAAATTTTAAGACTAATAAATACCCAGTGTTTACATTGCTAATAAAGAATTGCAAAAGTTTACTTCATTATTATTATTTTAATTATTTAGATATTGTTTTGCTTTCTGAAAACAGGTAAAATGTATAAATAAAAAAACATAAATAAATAAAAAATATGGTTAGTAATTACGTTTTTCAGGTTAAAAAGATGAGTGCCTTTAAAAAAAAAGATTTATTTGAACTGCTCTGGTATGTGTCCCATTTGCGACTGCATGCTAGTAGGTGGGCTGGAAATGCCTTCCGACCAGTCCGACATATTGGAATGAGGCGAGGAGCTGGACCACTGGTCAGGTGAACCGGGGGAGGGTGTGAGGAAAGGGTGCTCGGGCACTTGGAGTTGGTGGTTGGGCGTGGTGCCATCCATAGTGGCAGAGTAACTGTGCTGGGAGGGTGGCGTTAGAAACTGCGTTCCGGCCATGCTGGGACCCAAAGACGATGGGTTTAGCAGTTGAGTCTCCTGGGGGATTATGGTATGGATGGGCATGTTGTTCCCAGTCCCCTGTTGGAGGTCCGGTCCACCCAGATCTCCACTGATGAAGTTCTGGTTCACGCCGTTGGGATTGGAGCTCTGGAGCTGGATCCCAGGCTGCTGTCTCTGTTGCATGTTCTGCTGGATCTGTTGCATTAAATGCGGCTGTGTGGACAGGTGTGTGTTCTGCAGGCCTTGGTAGTTCATCATTTGGGACAGGGTGGCGGCGGGGTGGCCGTTGTGGAGAGACGTCATGAGGCCGTGCTGGTTCGATGGGTGTGAGGTGTTCCTCATAGCTCCAAATTGATTGGGCTGGCCCATGCTGGCGTGCATCCGTCCGAGCCATTCGCATTGGCCGTTTATTCCGGACGATCCATTAGAGCCCGTCACCGGCAGATGGGTGAGGCGTGGGGGTATCGGGTCAAACTGCATATGTGTCAGGTCTTGCTTATTTGTCATACCCATGTGATTGACGGCCATGTGGGCGTCTGAGATTCCCTGTAACTGATTGAGTGTCATGGACGGTGATTGTTGGAATGGTGATGTCATCAGGGGCGGCGAGGCCACGTCTGAAATGTACCCGTGGGGCGACTCCAGAGAGTCCACCGGTGAGAGTACGGCCGAGCTGTCTAACAAGTTCGCTTTCCCATCTTGTTGATTCTTCTTCTTCTTGATCTTCATGTCTTTGCCATCCTTGCATCCGATGCCTTTCGTGCTGGGCTTTCTGGGTTTTTTGGTTTGGGTAGAAGGTTTCATGCCTCCCATGAAGGTGTTGGGAGAGCAGAGGGGTGGAGACAGGGTGGTGCAGATGGAAGAGTTGTGCATGGGGGGGCTGCGGACCAGGTTGTACTCGTCGATGAGCCGAACGATGTCGTGATGCATTCGTTCCTGAGCGATGTCTCGTGGGAGACGGTCCATGTGGTCGGTGATCTCTCGATTGGCAAAGTGCTCAAGGAGAACTTTGGCGGTCTCGTAGCTTCCCTCCCTCGCTGCCAAAAACAGAGGCGTCTCCTCCTGAACATGGGAAAGATGAGATCAAAAAGTTGGTTTTAGAATTTCTTACCCAGATTATAAATGATAACCTTCTCACAATAATGTGAACTATCAGGATACATTTTTTGGGAAAAGTAAATAAAAATGTATTGACTTGAACCCCATTTAAACAGATATGAACCAAAATGTTATGTTAGTTTTAACAGCAAATCTTTTTTGTGCACTTTAACAAATCACTAATGTATTAATATCTATATAAATTATAATTCTCAGATACCATACTATCAAGTACTCTTACTTTATTGTTCTGCATGTCTTTATTTGCTCCATTCTTCAGTAACACCACAGCAGCATCCACATTATTCACAGCAGCGGCCCAATGAAGAGCAGATTTCCCTGCAGACAAAAAAACCCACACACAACTGTAATACTTGTAACAGATAACAACTGGAATACATGTAGTACAAGAATTTTACTGGTTGAACTTTCCCATTAAGGAAAGGTTTCAGTCATACCGAAATCATCAATAGCATTGACATCAGCGTGGCAGTTAATGAGTTCCTCCACCATGCCCTCCACAGCCAGTCTTGCTGCCAGTATCAGAGGTGTGGTGCCGTCATGCATGCGGGCGTCCAGATCTGTGGCCCGGTTACGAATCAAAATCTGAAAAAAAAAATTACAAATTACTGAATTGCTATCCTTTAAATATTAGAATTTATTATATAGTCATCCTTGTAAGTATGTAACATTCACACACCTGAAAAACTCCCTGAGCATCTGCAGCCACTGCAGCATGTAGAGGAGTTCGTCCCATGTTGTCTTGGATGTTGGCATCTGCGCTGGCCTCCAGAAGTCTTTTGGCAGCATCTGAGCGGGCGTAGCGGGCAGCAAGGTGCAGGGCGGTCTCACCTGTACGATCCGTCTGGTTGTGAAGGTTGGCGCCTTGGTAAATGAAGTCATTGATGACGTTGACGGAGGCGTCTTCTTCTTCCTCGCTGTTTCCAGTTTCAAGACCTCCTCCGCTACAGGAGGCGATCATGAGGGGAGTAAAGCCATCTGAGGATGAAAAAAACTAAGGTTATTTTTTCTTGTTCACATTCTTCTCACATTCTCCCCTGACTGAGACTCATCTGAAGGCAAGCTAAGAGGAAAGGTTTTTTCTTTAAGTGAAGAACGCCAAGGAAACAAACAAATCGAAGTTGGATTTGATGCGTTGCCTGTCTGAATCACCAAAGATCCCTTCGATGAGGGATTTAAATGAAGCGTGGCGCTTTGGAAAAGCTGGGGAAAGCAGACCAGGCTTTGAAATCTCAATCGCTGGTAAAACTGAGTATCATCATCTCTAAGGAGCTGTTTTCTGCCCTGACTTCGACAGGAGCTTCTCGGCTTCAAACGTTTCGCTATTCCCAGATCAAACCTGATTTGGTCGATTTAAAAACATCAATCCAGCAAAAAGCTTCCCAAAAAATGTTGTCTGTGACCATCTTACAGTATTGTGGGGTATATCAGTACTCACAGAAAGACCATCTGAGCATCCCATGAAGGGTTTTTAAAAAGCACATGTAAGATGAATATTGTTAAACAAAAAAAATCTTTAAAACTGGTATAATATTGTTCACTCCTCAGGATCTCTTGCTCTCAGTCAGAGTCTTTGAAGTGCATTTCTGTTCCCTGAGGGCCCAGAGCATTAACTCTGCTTAAATCTCCATCAGATTCTCAACCTAGTGCTCCACGCACATACACATGGCACAAACCAGAGAACAGGTGTAGTCTATGAACAAAAACACCTACTGCATTCATTTAGCTCTCAAAATAAATCAGAAATGAACTCCGTATCTTTGTGTCTGAGAAAATTAAAACCAATAATATTCATTGTCAAATTATATTTAATTATATTATAAAAGTTATGTTATTATATTATAGTATATAAAAGTATTAACTATCAAGGCTATAATTAACTACCTAATATAAATCTAATATTTTATGGATTGTATAATTGTAAAACATAAATAAACATAAAATGATTTTTAAAAACATATTACAAAACCCAAACTATATTCATTATATATAATATCAAAATATAAAGTATAAATTCATTCTAATACAAAAAAGTATAAACCTAACAATACTCAATATTTTAATCTTTCTTAGTTGGGTATTAGATTTACATTAATGGAACACAACACATAATTAATACAACTCTAATATTATAGTAGAGTTAATATATATATAAAAATTATGTAACAATATAATAATTGCCCACCTGGTCCCCGAACATTAACGTCCATGCAATCATTCTCTATCTCGCCCTGAGGGGGTGTGGGGGCAATAGAGGGGATGCGTAGGTCAGCTGCATCCAGATGCTGCTGCGTCCACTGTCTGTGGTCCGTCTGATCATCTAAATCCAACATCGCCTGCACCTCAGACTGACAGAGAGAAAAAACATATTCACAAACTGCACAATCTTATATGTAATGAATATGTTATATATCTTATGTAACAATTATTGATCAAGAAATTTACTTTAAATGTGAAAAAAAATATCAATAATATTCATTATGTGCCCATCAAAGAGAAATTTAAAACGTTGCTCTGCTCACCTTAAAGCGTTTGGTGTCCGACGTCTCCTCTTCACCCCATTCACTCAGGTGGTCATCCATTAATGAAATATCTGAGTTCTTCAGTGGCCTGTTCACATAAAAATAAAATTATATATATACACTTATAAACGTATATAAGCGTAAATATTATTTTCATGCTTGTGAACCACAACCAATTCCGCAACAGTGAAAAGTGTAACATCTATCCAAAATCTTCATTTGTCCTTTTAAACTCTCTCAAAAGTACTTCATGCCAATAGACGCAATGATGTTCTGACCTGAGACCGACAGAGTCTTCACCGACCGGCTCTCTCCTCTTCTTTTTGTTCGGCTCGCTGGTCTTGAAACCCTCCGGAAACCAGAGATGGCCGTGTTCACGGCGACGTTTCCGAGATGCGACCATTCCCACAGCGACAAAGGCCAAAAGCGCCAGTCCTGCCAGAACCACATACACTGGGTACAGCACCAAGGGTGGCTCCTCGATCTTGCCTGAAACAAGATGAAGGGTCGACATGTCAGACCCACAAAAGCAAGACTATGGGTCCGGTTCCTCGCTCAAAGGTGAGGAACAAATTGCCTCGTGCCGTCCTGGAGATGTGCGGACGGCAGATGCGCGTTTGAGGTAATCAGATTTGCTAACCGCTCCTCATCAAAAAGAACGAGCCGACAAATAAGAAACGGAGGAGGAAAGAAAAGAAGGAACTGAACACCTCCTCTCGCCTTTCTCAGCCCAGGAGACAACTTTACCACTTCTTCTTTAAGGGAAAAAAAGGGAGGGATTAATGAACTTCAAATTACTGCGCACACTTTAAGCTGTAAAGACGAAGGATTTATTAGGATTTTCGAGATAACAAAGACTCCCAACTTCTAGCACTCTCCCGATCAATTTTTCTCCTCCCGCGTTTTTCCGGGCTCTCTCTGCTAACGATTCTGAAATGATAAACTCTGCTCACCTAAACCCTAGGAGATACATTAAGTCCTGCAAGGTTAAGGTTGCAGCAGCCCCCACCGTTTCAAATTTACGTTTGGTGGACGTCCATGAGAGTATCTTGTCGGGACAAATTAGTTTGTATCAATTAGCTATTTTGGTGCCCGAAGCCGTAGGATTTGGCAACAGACTAGTGCATTGATTGTTTAGTCCGTGTGATGCACATTCGCTTCATTGTTATATAGAAGATATACACAAACTTCAAAGGAATCCTCGTAATCCGCTGTAGGAGGCAGCTCGCAGTGCAGGGTTAAAGGTTGGGCGTGGTGAATGCGGTTGGAATACATCAAGTGTGATGCGAGGCCGTTCTTGATTGAGAGCATTATGGGAAGGCGCTTGGCACGCGACGATGCTCGTGCCTACCCGTGTGGTGCGCGTGTGCGTTTAACACTCACTTGTGACCGCCTCGATGTAGTAAGGCACGTTCAGGTTGCCGCTGGAAGCCAAAGCTCCGAGGAAGGCCGCCACGTCGTTGGCGCTCTGGAAGCACTCGGAGGTCTGCTGGTAGCATTGACGGTTGTCTATCTCCAAGTACACCACAGAGCTAAGGCAAACAAAAATAACATGAAACCACATATTAAAAATAATGTTTTCTATAGAGAGGAAGCATTTGATTCATGATAATGCTTACCCTTTAATCTGCATGTTGTCCAGTTCTCTGCGCTTTCTTCCTCCTTCCACCACTATATTGTAGATTCCGTTTTTCATAGAGTTCAGGAGGTTACCGGAAGCATCGGCCCAGCTGTCCAGAGAGCGTTTGATGTTGTGCTTCCTCAGCTCTTGCTCATTACCGTAATAAGGATAGATCATGAGCTCTCCCTTGCTGTTGCGTCGGAAAACCACATTGGTGTGGAGAACCCGACTAAGCTCCCGCAGAAACCCGAAGGAGTTGTTGCGGAGATGATCCGGCATAATATGGACGACGAGAACTAGGCTTCCGGCAGCTAACTTCTCGGGTACGTTACCGTCGCAGTCCAGCCCGTCCCACTCACATTCGGCATTGTTGCAGCCCTGGTCGCAGTGGCCGTCTGCGTAATGATCTTTACAGTACTGGTCATACAGTGGACTGTGGAATACAAAATGATTAGAAATCAACCTCAGTTCCTCTTAGACATTATCATACAAATTGAATTACTTACTTGCACTGGCCTTCCAGTCTCTGGCAGTCAAACCCATCATACAGACATCCAGCATTGTTGCACTGTTCATCACACTTCCCGTTATTAAAATAACGCCAGCACTGCAGCGCGGCTGAGCAGTTCTGCCACGGGTCGAGGAAGTTGAGCGAGCAGTCGCCTCCATCCCAATCGCAGGCGTAGTTGTTACAGGTGGTGTCGCAAATCTTATTGCCCTTCTTCTTAAAACACTCTGGTAACTCGCAGCTGATCGTCACCTCCGGCGCGGGGGTGATGTCTCGTCCCGTGCCACCTGGGAAGCTGTAATCCAAGATGTGGCAGAAGAGGCCATTGAAGCCTGTAGGACACGTGCAGTGATAGTACGGTGCTTCTGAGATATACTCGCAGGTTCCTCCATTGTAGCAGGGGTTGTTCGTACAATGTCCTTCTGCCGGATACTGGCACTCAGGGCCGATGAAGGCAGGAGGACACAAGCATTTTGGGCTCTTTTGACCGGATACACACGTACCGCCGTTTTTGCAGTTTAGGCTGCCACAGGCGTGAGCATCGTACTCACAGGTTGAGCCCGTAAAACCCTATGAGAAAAACGAACATGATTTAAAAAAGTTATATTGTATTTACACCAATTTTCTCATACATATTTTATGCAATCAAATATATAATATTTATAGAAATATTATATATAATCTGTAAATTGTGCAAGAAAACAGTAATGTGCAACTTAAAAAACAAGACTTTTTCCCTTTTACAAAAAAATGTTGTCAAATAAATAGCTTAAACCACAATTATTTTAGCATTTTGTCCTGTATACTTCATTTTTTTAAAGCTTTATTTGAACACGAGGAGGCATTGAAAGGGAAAACCATGCTAATGTCCCTGTTTAGATTCCATGACATATTAGAGAAAAATCCTAAATGATATTTATTTAATACCCCAGATGCTCCTTCTATGAAAAGTTTGATCAAACACATGGACCTGGCCTCAAGTTGCCAAAGTCTATTTATTGCGTAATATTTTGTATTAAATATTACATTTGCTTAATTGGGCTGTATATTGATTAAATAAATAAACAATTTAATTAAATTTTTGAGTATTTCTTGTTAAATATATATTGTTGAATTAAATTTTAATTTTTATATTTATTTTTGTTCATGTACACTATAAGTTACATGGGTTGTGTAACTTATTTAACATGTTTGAGCTTAACAAAGTAACAGTTCTTTTACTGCTAACCCAAAATAATATTTGTTAGTTTTCAAAAAGAATCTAGATATGTGTATTGCACATTATGTTTTTATGACACACTCTTTGCTTTGAAACTACCTATTAAGCTTATAGATTAAATGGAGAGCAAATTTCTTCAATATAAAATAACTTTACATCCTTTAAATGTATATTGTTTCAAATAAATTCTCATATGGAAAAACGTTGGCAACATAATTTGGAGAAATTTAACCTAACCTACTGTAGTTGAGCCAAAAAAAAAAAGCTTCTAAACAGAGTGTGTTCCTCACCGGTGGACATTTACAGATGAAGCCATGAGGAGTGTTACTGGCTACGGCACATGTGCCTCCATTCCTACAAGGTTTGCTCTTACACCCATCAAACACTTTCTCACAGCGCTGACCTACAGATAAACACACAGGCTCATGTTAGCTGAGAGATTAAAACACAGAGAGATAAAACACTGAGAGTTGTTCGTCATACCTGTGTAACCAGTGCGACACTCGCAGCGGTAGTTATTCGTGAGTTGGGTGCAGCTGTGTGTGCCCCGGGGGTCACAGGGGTTGGACAAACACTCGTTGACGTCCCCCTCGCAACGTTCCCCTACATATCCTGCCGGGCAGATGCAGTGGTACCCTCCAACCCGGTCCACGCAGCGTCCCTGGTTAAAGCATTTGGGCTCTTGAGTGATGGGGTCAGTGAAGGGAGTGCAGTCATCAATGTTGATCTCACAGTGAACGCCTGAACATAAAAAAAGAGTGTGTCATTAAAAAGTTGGAAATAATATAAAAGTTAATCTCTAAAAAAACAGGCTTCCTAGTCCTAAATTAAAAAGGATGAGATCCGTGCGGAAGTGATGGCTGACCTTGCGTTCCCCGTGGACAGGAGCATTTGTAGGTATTGATCAGGTCGATGCATGTTCCTCCGTTCTGGCAGGGCTGAGAGAGGCACTCATTGATCTCGATGGAACAGTTCACACCATGATAACCTGGCACGCACTTCAAGAGACAGGAGCGAAATGAATGGCAAACATGAAACAGGGCCTTTTCTGTTTACTAAGGGCTTTCTGCACTCTTTGCGAAACAAGCAATTCTTTTACAAAGAAAGGAGATTTACATGTTAAGGCTCTAATGATTACAGCACATTTGGGAATTGAGTATAGAATGTTTTGGACCGAGGTACGTAAATGTGCCATTGAATGTAACCAATTTTGACTTACTTTGCAGGAATAGTTGCCCAGGTTATCCGTGCAGGTGGCTCCGTTCTGGCACGGATTGGGAATGCATTCATTCACCTGCTCCTCACAATAGCTGCCTGTGTATCCAGCCTGACAGTGACAATAGTGTGTGTTTCCTGCATCCAGACACTGGCCAGAGTTACGGCACAGTCTAGCCACGTCTACTCCTGAAGAAAAGAATTTTACTTGGTAACTTTTAACTTATTTGTATTGATACAGACCTGAGGCCCAAGCACATGACAAATGTACCTTGCTGTTTGGCGGCCACTTCACAAGAGACGCTGGGGACATCGCAGTAGAGACCGGTCCAGCCCGTCTGACACTGGCAGCTGTATTTGGTGCCGCTTTGTCTGCAGAAACCTCCATTCTTACAGGGAGACGGTTTACACCAGTTCACCAGCTCCTGAAATGCATCAACCATTTATTTCATAATGTTTATCAGTTTTTTTATAATCTGTATACATGTCATTCATTAGTGTTAAAAAAATTACGTTATAAAATATTTGATAACATTTTATATATATTTTTGAAATAATCTTTAGTTTTTACATTTTGTAAATAATTGGAAATATCTACAATACCAAATACCATAATACCATACAATGACCAAACAGTCAGCACAAAATAATCAGTCATGCTTGACATAATTATAATCTAAGGTTTTTTTATTTCTAACTTATTTTTGGTAATACTTTAGAATAAGTTAGCACGAATTTACAATGAACATTACAATAATTTTAGCATTTACTTACATGTTTAAAATCCAAAATTGACCCAGTCAACATTAGTTGATGCACCATGAACTAACAGGAATAACTTTATTGACTTATACTGATGTTTAATAAATGCTGAAAACTGTACTGTTCACTTTTATTATTAAAGAATTATTACAAAATAAAAATAAAGACCTTTTTGTAAAGTCTGACCTAATATAACAGATTTTTTAGTGGTCATTATACAGGTCATTTGACATCTTCTTTTTATATTTAGACTATACATTGACACATTTGTTTTGCTAATCTTCAATATATTGAATTTCTACCTGGCAGTTGTGTCCATGATATCCCTGAGGACAGGTGCATTTGTATGTGCCATAGCTGTCCTGACAGGTGCCCCCGTTCATACAGGGTCTGGAGTCACATTCATTGATGTCATGCTGGCAGTAGTTGCCGGTGAAGCCCGTCGGGCACAGACAGGTAAAGCTGTTGATGCCGTCCACGCAAGTACCTCCATTAAAGCACGAGCTGTTAAAAAAAAAATTGTTTACTTAACAGTTAAAAAAATTATTTGCTTCATTCAGTCAATCTTTTATCATGGTCTTTCCTGTTCCCTCGGCTGCACTGTCATTTGTTGACCATAGAGGATGCCAATGGCCAACTGAGAAAAAAGACTTATGAGATAATACTTTATCATGAGACGAATGAAATGTCCAATAAGGCCATTTAAGACCTGAGATGGGTGTCCAACATTAGCGTTTTCACTTTAAAGAAACATTTTGACATAAAATCGATTATTTATTAGTATGTTCTTTTGTGCATTTAAATATTGCCTCTGACTTTAAACAATATGGATGAATACATATTTAATAAGATTATTTTATAATTTCTATTTCTCATTAGATTCCCTGTTTTGATTTCACAGTGTTCGGTAAATTTGGGCGAGCTTGTTCTTGGGAATGTATAAGTAACTGTTTGTTTACATTATTATTTGTCTCTACGTAAGTGAATCTGAGTTTGTTTGGTTTCCTCTTTGTTGCAGCCGAAACATGAACGAAACAATACAAGTCAATATTTACCCTCAAATCTACTAACATCACATCTATCAAATTCCAAATGCATTCAATATATACATTTTACGAGTGTGTGTTTCGCAGATCTTACCTCTCAGTACAATCTGGAGTGTTATTCTCACAGTGTATTCCACTAAATCCAGGTGGACATGTACAGGTGTAGCTGTTCACACAGTCCGTGCAGTTCGCGCCATTTTTACAGGGGTTGCTCTCACATTCGTTAATGTCCTCCTCGCATCTGTTGCCGCGGAAACCAGGGAGGCAGGTGCAAGTAAACGCGTTTATTCCATCTTTGCAAAATCCTCCATTGCTGCAGGGATCTGAAAGAAAGAGGAAAGTTAAAACAGATCCAATCACTACGCATGTGATGAAAATATAAAACAAGGGATGGCACTCACTAGGCTTGCAGTCATCGATGTTCGTCTCGCAGTTGCGGCCGGTGTAACCGGCCTTACAGCTGCATTTGTAACTGCCTATTGAGTTTTGACACGTGGCGTCATTTCGACAAGGGCTTTTCACACATTCATTGATGTCCACCTCACACGTCTGGCCTACAGAGCAAAGAAGAGGTTTTCAACATCTGTGCAAAGAATACGTATATAAGGAGTCATAATGCTACAAAATAATGACCTTGCCATCCTTCAGGACACATGCAGGAGAAGCTTTCGTAGTCCTCTGACTCTTTGCATACGCCTCCATTTTTACAGGGTTTTGGGCTGCAGGGGGCCAATAGGGTCTCGCAGTTCTCACCTGGTGGGTAATTTACATATGTTAATTTTTTTATCTAAAGATTGTTTTCTTTTAATGCCCTTTTTCATATGTTCTTGTTATCTGAGTGGCAATACACATAGGGGACCGCAAGTTTTTCTCTGTGAGATTAGCCTGCCAGGCCTAGCAAGGAAAGCACATTGGTCTATCTGTTTCCACGACGGTCGGCCTCTGCAGGAAGCCGGCAGGTTTTCCTGCCATTGTCTGCCCATTTGTGTTTCTGTGAGAGAGGAAGTGGAGCAAACAGGAAGTATGACAGGCTGCTGTTCCCACCCTGCTGACATCAGATTTGTGTTGTTCTTGATATAAAGCTGTGGATTTTCCAAGTAAAGTCACTGGGAATAAATATGATTTCAGCTCCAGAGGCAGAACATCATTATCTGTTTTGTCAAATAACACATGGAGAGGAAAGAATGTGTAGTTCACTGAAATCACACATTTTCCTTTAGTCAGTGTATATTTTCACAAGGCTGACTTAAAGTGCTACTGTCAACAAACTACCACTTTTCTGGGGAAGGGGTGATGCCACTTTAAAGCACCACACTGTGTCTTTAAGTATCTCTTATACAGTGATTCTCATATAGCATTTAAGCATTTTATGGATGCTTCTATCCAAATGATATACAACTTATTCCCTGGGATTCCTTTATATTTCTGTGATGCTGTGCCAATTAAGATACAGAAACACTGTAGTTACTTTGAAAGTAGTTAAACTATGAACAATAAAAAACACGTGTAGTTTAAGTTAATGCAATGTTAAATCTATAGCATCAATAGTTCGGATCCTTTTATTTTATATCTGTAAATGTTGATGTGGTGGTATATTAAAATAATCTAAAAAACACTGTCATATAAATGTAGATATATGCGCTCTTTACATCTGATTAAAAAAGCAAATATATATATATATATATATATATATATATATATATATATATATATATATATATATATATATATATATATATATATATATATATATATATCTTGCAATACAGGCGTATCCAAATCCTCAAATAAAACGCTCCCTTAAACATATACCTGCATAGAAAAAACGTACAATATTAAAATTTGTTTAAGTGTGTTTATGCTTTCTATACACTTCAGTCAACATTTTACTGTCTTTTTTAAAATACTACCTTAAATCCTTAAAAACCTACTTAAGCTGACAGAACTATATTTGGCGATGTTTGTATATATTGTTTTAAAAACTATACACTATTAGTTTACTTAGAGAATATTTTTAAGTGTACTTTCATAAACTACAAATTATGCTACAAGAATTACACTAGTAAAGTTTTATACTGTGTAAACTACTGACACACAGACGTGTTTTATAAACTTCACAGTTATACTAGTTTAATAGTATTAAATAGATGTTAGTATACTTTTCTATTGTAGAGCTGCAAAGGGTAATAAAAATAAGTGCTGAACTGAATTGAACACCTAGAAAATACTTAATCTTCACACATGTAAACATAATGTTAAGTAATATATTTATTTTTGTAAAAAAAAAGGCCTAAAAATTAATAGCTGTAAAATATAGGGATGCTCTGATCAATCAGCCGTAGATCAGTCACAGCCGATAATCACATTTTATGACATCGGTACTCACTAAACGGATCTTGCGAACCAATCCCAAATTATGACATCAACGTGTGAATACGTACACCACGATAATTTTTTTCAATTATTCTTCTGTTAAAAAAAAGTTACATTACATATATTAGATGAGTAATGTTAAAATGTAACAGAAATGTTAAATTATTACAAAGACAATATCTATAGTACATATCAGTTGTATAAACTTGAAGCACCAGGATTGACTTCGGTACCGGGCGATCGCCATAACAGAAAATCGGTACTCGTATTGATGGCAAAAATCCTGATCGGAACATACCTAGTGAAATATGAAAAATAAATGACAAGACTGAATCTGAAGTCATACCTGTATAAGGTAGTAAACAGTTGCATTTGTATCCGGCCACATCATCGATGCAGGTTCCCTGGTTCAGGCAGGGGTTGGAGGCACATTCATTGATGTTAGTTTGGCAGTTCGGACCTATCATCAAACACCACAGTGAGTTTGGGCAGGCGTTGAAGGGAAGACAACACCAATACATAAGAAGTGAACAATACTGACCGCTGAACCCAGCGCGGCACGTGCAAACGTAACCGCTGGTCATATCTTTACAGGTGCCTCCGTTCATACAAGGGTTCGATTCACATTCATTATTGTTGATGTCGCAGTTGATGCCGCTCCAGCCGGAGTCACAAATACAGTTATATCTGTAAAAATCGTGCAGTCATTAGAAACTCATCCTTGATGAGGATTTGAAACCAGTACGTGGAATTCCTATGGTCCGAATTAGTTATTAAAAATGTTTCTATAGATATTCCAAAATGCTCAAATGTTTTGCGATATAACACATACCCATTGATTTTATCCTCGCAGTGTCCGTGGATACAGGGGTTGCTGAGGCATTCGTTGAGCTGTGATTGACAGGTGGTGTCATGATAGCCCTCTCGACACAAGCACATAAACCCGTTGACTCCATCCACACAGGTTCCGCCATTATGGCAGGGATTTATGGCACAATCATCAATGTTGATATTACACATTTTCCCTGCAAAGTAAACGACACATTTGTCACCCAAGCTATTTTTGGTCATATCATATCTGAAATCAGGTATCAACCCCTAATTCCTAAACGGACACCATTCATTGGACAATTCTTGTTTTCCCTGAAACCCTAGGCTTACGGCCCAGCTTTTAGCCTTGATTCGAGGCAGCTCCTCTATTCAACCAACGCGATGCCTAGCACAAAGGCAGGGGTTTCGTTTGCGACTCGTCTTTAAAGCGCCGGCCAACTTCCCCCTTTTAAAAGATCGACTTTCACAAATCTTTTGCAAATCTTTCCTCCTTTCAAACTCCCAGATGTCCTGGAGATCTTTTTGGGCTGAATGGAGGAGCGGGGCGGTCTGCGTGTCTGCTCGACAGGCAGGGGATTGAGCGAGACTGTAAGGCAATACCGCTGCTCGGGCAGTGTGTGTGCTCGCCGGCCAGCTGTCTCTCTCCACCCTACTTTGTTGCCCGTCTCACCTGTTGAACTCTTTGTTGACTCCTCTCTCTTCTATACTGATAAAGACCTGGACTAAGTCTTCCGTTTACAATACGGGAATCGGATAGCATAGTTCAAACAATTTCCTTCGGATCTTTAACTTGTCAGATATGTCAGGAGATGTTTTTGCATGAGTCTTAATCATCTGAAGGACATATTAAAGAATGGCCAAAGGGGTATTGTGCTTCCCATTCCAAATGTCCCTAAGCAATTTTATTCATTGTTTGTATCTACATTACATTTGAATCTGTATTGAATCATCCTATATACCTAACCGCACACCTAAGGCAAGAACCTAGGCTAAAGGTGCTGGGTCACTTCCATAAAACATAATATAGTAAAATTACACAAAAAATATCATTGTCAATATTTTATGTAAACCAAGAATATTTGATATTTGCGTCCACACTTGCTTGGATAACATCATAAAAAAACCAATATAATTTATTTAAAAACTAGTACTATGAAATGATTTATTTGAGATTAATCGAATGGATAACATTTAATTTGTGTTTATAAACACAAAAAATATATAATATATAATAAAAATATAATTGTAAAATCTTAAAAAAGATACTTTTTACGTATATACATGTACTGGTTTGTAAATATAAAATTAAAATGCATAGTACACAAACATAAGCAATGTAAATATAAATTTTTGATCTGATTAGTCGTGATTATTCGAATCCAGAATAGATAGAAAAGATTTTTGTTTACATAATGTTGTTCTGTAAACATGCATATTAATTTAGAATTTATAAACACATCCACATAGATATTTATGGAAAAAAATTAAAGAAATATATGTTTATTTTAAATGTAACTAAAATTATTGGTAAATATAAAACTATACCCTTTTAAATATATACATGTATGGGTTTATAAATATAAAATAATGCTTTGAATACATACATTATGTAAACATATACTTTTGTTCTGGATGTGATTAATGCAAAACAGAAGTGAATGCAATGACACAGTACAGTGTATATCACAAATCTCCTATCGGTGGAAATCCTAACATGTGCTGTCATGATCTGTGCTGTTTGGTTGGCAAAACTCACCTGTGTACCCGGGTTCACAGGTGCACTCGTAACCATTGATCTTGTCAATGCAGCGTCCATACTCACAGGGATTGCTTTTGCAGTCATCTATATTAACCTCACAGTTAACACCTGCAATACAACAACCAGATATTATAAATGAAGTATAAAGACATTTTGTGATTTGTAAATAGAATTTGTTTCAGGTTTCATTGCACCTGCAGTTCCTTTAGGGCAGACACATAGGTAAGCGTTCTCTCGGTCCTGGCAGGTACCTCCGTTCTGGCAGGGTTGACTTAGACATTCATTTATGTTGGTCTCACACAGGCGGCCTGTGTAACCAGCGCGGCAAAAACAGGTGAAAGATGCCAGGCCGTCTTTACAGGTGCCATAGTGACACGGGTTGGAGAGACACTCATCTACGTCAGTTTCACAATGCTGTCCTGTGTAACCTAAACATGAAAACAGTAAATAGGCATTTCTTGCCAAATCTTAAAAAAATCTGAAATAATACTTTTTTTAAAATATAACAGTTCTTAATTGCTATTTGGATCAACATGCTTAATAACAAAATTGTAACCCCAAAACGTTATGGATTGCTGCTTTGACTGTATGGATTTCTCATTCAAAAATGTATATTAAGATGACCATCATTGCACACTAATTATATGAAATGTAATTTTCTGAAAAGTGCCCATTTATTAATACGATGTTTGGTTATTTTTCGTGGGTAGGTCAAGCAGATGGCATCTTAACAATCTTCATACCTTCTGTGCACTGGCAGGTGTACATGTTGGGTCCATCAATACATTTGGCGCCATTTTTACAGGGGGTGCTTGCACACTCGTCGATGTCAAACTGACACTGGCTACCAGAGAATCCTGAGGGCAGAAACAGAGGGAGGTGAGGGGGGAGTTAGGGGGAAGAGGAGGGGTCATCGGAATGGCAGATTCATTCCTTCACATCTACACTTCCCGGTTAGCATTTATTTCTCGCTCTTTCTCAGGTTTTCAAATTGCCATAGTAAAAGGGGGTATATTGGGGGGGTTCACGACCAAGGGTACCAGACAAAGAGGAACTGTCTTTTCAATGGAATGCCAAGCCATGCCGGTTACCTCCTTTGTCTCATAGAGGTTTTCCATCACAATGTGAAATCTCCTATCCAGCCACTGCCCCCCCTTGTAGTCTGCCTTACCAAAAAAGCCCCGTCCAACCCCTGACCTCTTGCTATTCAACTGCCCCATGGCCCCCAACATTCATGTCTTCTACCTCAGTTATTTTAATCCCTCGCTGAACACATCTGCTGTTCAAATATACAGTCCCAACACATTACGGCCTACAAATCCATCAATGCAAAGACTTATGGGACATCGAGAGGGCTTTGAAGATACACTTGTTTCTCAACATGGTAAATCAGATTACAAATTCAATTGACGGGGCTTTTAAGGTGTGTTGGGTGGTTGCTAGGGTGTTGCTTGGTGGTTAAGGTTTTTCAAGGTAAAAAGAAATTGCTTGGTCCTTCCTTCAGTTTGAGACTTTGGCGAGTGCTAAAAGCAGAGATGGTGTGGAGCAAGTCCCTACCAAAGTTTAGGGATTTTGTACGGTTAGGGATTTTGGGCGAATATGTTATAATCCTGACACATAATTAACCCTCACGTTTTTTCCCCTGGAATCTAAATCAAGTTCTGTCGTACACATCTTTCACGATACAGGAATTTCATTAGATTCTTTGAAATGGCAAGTCTTAAAAGCGCCCTTTGTGGTTGTCATGGATTCGGTGTGTACACTGGTGAATGGGAATCCTTGCGCGGCATGCTGAAGAGGGGCTCTGATTACCATCTGAAACACTGAAGGGGCCAGGCCTCCAGTTCTTCAGCGTATCACCTCCTAAACTCCTGCACCACTCCTGGGGTTGAAGTCCCAGAAGGCCCCTCTCCTTACACAACACGCCTCACATGCCACAACAGCTACGCCCCCACCCCTATTTATGCATGAATTCATCTGTCTCCTTAATGTGCTTTTTTCCCCAAAGAGCCTATTTCAACACTTCTCTTCATGAGATGTGCGTTACACTCTAACCAAATTACTTTTGCATCAATGCAACTGATCAAAGGAAATTTGCCTACAATAAATTAAGCAAAATATTAAACATTCTAAATAGAAAATATTATATTTTTAGGCACTAAAAAAATAAAATAATAATTCAACTAAAACAAAAGCTCGGATAAAATAAACTATAAAATAAAGAAACAAATTAATTTTAGAAATGACAAAAGCACATACTAAAGTTGCTGAAAGTCAACATAAAAAATATAATAATAAGTCTAAACACAATTATGTATCTCTATTTCCAAGCAGAACACACCTTACAACTTATTCAAGCAAAAACTCAAACTTTCCAAGAGCTTCTCTATAGATTATTCTGTGCGTTTTAGACAGGCCTGATTAAGCCCGCCTCGGGGCAGGGATTACTGTTCCCTTCTCTGTTCTGTCCTGGGAGGTGATTGACCCCTGCCGGCTCACCTGTGGGGCACTCGCATTGGTAGTTGTTGATCTTATCGATGCACTTTCCATTGTTGAGACAGGGCATACTGGCGCACTCATCAGTATTGATCTGGCAGAAGACTCCCTCGTACCCTGCCAATTAACATAGTAGAAAAAGCTTCGGGTTTAGCAACAGAATACAGAACGGCTTAGAGATGCAGTTAGAGTTTCTTTGGGTGTTTAATAAACAAAATACATAGTGAATAAGTTCCAAGAAGTTTTTTGGGTGTAATGTTGTTTGTGAGTAATGACATTACCAAAATAAGCTTATATAAAAAGATCAAGTGTGTGGGGAGGATGTATTTTTAGGCCAGCTTAGAAATTGAAAAGTCTTGTTTGGTTACCTGGCATGCAGATGCAATGAAAGCCTCCGATTTGATCCAAACACGTAGCATCATTTTGGCAAGGGTTTGACAGGCACTCGTTTATGTCAAGTTCACATCGACCTCCCACATATCCCTGCTGACATTTACACTGGAAGGAACCTTTTGTGTTGATACACTTTCCAGCGTGTTCACATGGGTTTGCACCTAAAAGACATAACATTTATATAGTGCTTAAAAGATTAACATTGTACTTTTGTGTCAATAATATCGGTACATTTTGTACATGATTTCACAACTGTTAACAGTGCATAGACTGAACTCTTTTGCACCTTTTCGTATTGTGTGTTTTAGAAATAAGTTTGTCCTCACCCAGTGAGCATTCGTCAACGTCTTGATCACAGGCTGGCCCAACATAACCCAGAGGGCAGGTGCAGATGGCTTTGCCATTGACTGGATTTGTATCACAGTTGGAGCCTTTCTGACAGGGATTACTGATACAAGCATCATTCAAATGACACAGCAGACCTACAACACAGAAACAAATAAGAATGATCTATATGTATCATAAAAAATAAACAAATTAATAAATATTACAGAAAACAGCAGATTTCAAATTTTGCCCCATGAAATCAAAATCAAAAATGTCAGGTTGCTCATCTAGATTGTAAGTTGATTTTTAAATAACCCAATGTTAAAAACAAAATATCTGAATGAAACTGTAAAAATTTATTTTAAAAAAATGTACTTTTTTTTGTAATTGATGGACACTTTTTGTCATGTTTTAAACATAAGCTTGTGTTTAATTCTTTTTTATCAAAAGACAAAACTTAGTATCTTTGGTCAAACCTTTCTTAAGTGTTTAGAAAAAGACCCAAATACAAAGCAATACATCCATTTTTGCAGTGCCTCACAACTGAAACAAGTGCCTCAAACCACTACTCGCAGGTGTGAGAAAAAGCACTGCGCACCTGTGCGTCCGGGAGGGCATTCGCAGAGGAAGGAGGCCACACGATCGTGACATGTAGCTCCGGCGTGGCAGGCTGCGTCTGCGCAGTCGTCGATGTTCTGGCTGCAGTCGTCTCCGGTCCAGCCGTTCACACACACGCAGTTGTATCCACCCTGCGTGTTCAAGCACGTCCCACCGTTTTGACAGGAATTGGGCATCAGATCACACTCGTTCACGTCTTCAGTACAGAACTGACCTGAGGAATTAAAAAAAGGATGAACTTTACATTCTCAACACTAATTAATTTACAATTTCTTTGTATTTAGCTCCAGACATTGAGTTGGGTTATCATGCAGATTGGTTTTAAACATTAATGAAACATGCACATGTGAAACGGCACCTGTCCACTCCGGTTTGCATTGGCAGTTGTATGTATTCACTCCATCCACGCAGGTTCCTCCATTAAGACACCGATGGTCCGGGCAGTCGTCTATATTCTCCTCACAGTTCTGACCGCTAAAACCTGGAAAGAAAGAAATGAAAAATGTAGCTGTGACAGTTTAAACAACTAGCCTGCAGATACACTTTCTGCTCAAATCTGAACACATGGTCCAGATCTGTATTTTGCAAAAATGTTGTATGAACATAAATTAGAAACGATTTGGTAACTCATGCTGTCTCACAAAAGACTAAATATTTTATCAGATTGCACAATGCGAAATGAATTGTTTCCCAGAGTAAATAGAAAATAAAGTGTTTTGAAACTAGTATTACATTCGAAAGAAGTCGTTGCTGTTGTTGCGGTCAACGGACTTTCATTTCTAAGAACATTGGCAGTGCCAGGTCTCAGGTAGAGGCACCGACAAACCGACTCTAACCACAGTTTCCTACGATCTAACTCCAGAACATTCAGTTAGGAGATGTTTCATCAATTGTAGATTCTTTTTAATGTATTCTTCCTTTAGAACACATAAATGCAGGAAACAGAAGGTTCGGGTTTGTTGCTGTCTGAGATGGTGTCTGCTCCATCCTGCTAAACAAATTAAAATGTCGTCCTCATTTACTCACCTTTCCAGTTGTTCCAAATCTATATCAATTTCTTGTTATGATCTTTGATCGAATGCTTGTAACCAAACACTTCTTGGACCCGATTCACTACCATAGTATGGTAAATTACTTATATTGTTTATGTTAAGTTGAACACAAATCGAGACAATTCAAACAAACTGTAAAAATTAAAAGTTATTTTTTCCTACTATGGTACTCAATGTGGTTCAAGAATTGTTTGGTTAGATCAGTCACCCAAATATCTTTCTCTGTGTTCAACCAAACAAAAAAATGTATAGAGGTTTCATACAATTTTGGGTTTTCTTCCAGTAGGAGTCAATGGTGTTACATTGGTTCTGATGGCCAACATTCCACCAAATAACCCCAACACAAGAAACATTTTAATAAACATTTATTCCATTATATTTTCTGATGATATTGGTTTTCTTTACACACACACATTCTCCCGATACTAACTCAAACAGGGACACTAGCATAAGGATGTTGTCGGTCAGACATTTCCTCACGATAAGCAAAAATATTTTCCTGCCGGCCTTTCACACCCACATCCAGGCAGATTTTGAAGCTAGGTTGTGCTTCAATCAGGTGAAGAGTGGTGCATGCTGGGAGAGGCAGCCTATCCAGTGTCACAAAGTTGTGGAAAACACTGATAGCACATTGTTATTGAAAGCCACTGAGCCCATCCAAATCTCTACGTGCAATGTTGACCCGGATAGGAGGTTGGTATCATTTGTCTTGCTTCTGGAACAAGTGTCGTCAACAGGACACTTGTGAGTCAAAATAAGCAGAGTGAGTTTCCTCTGACTGATCAGAGGCCATGGATCTGTCGTCTTATGACCTCATCTAATGTCATTTCTCATTACACTGATTAAAAGCCATTCATATCATCAACTACTACATAGTCTCAGCATAAAATGTCATGCCCAAGGAAATGCCACACAATGCTTGAAAACGTCGTCAATCACGTAATTGACAGTGTTATATATGATATCTAGTGTCCGTGTATTCGTGTATTAAACCATTTCATTAAAATGAAAACAGAGATATAATATATTAGTTTCATTTTCATGACAACAAATATTAAAATTGATTCTTGCACATATTGAGAGTCAAACATGTGCACATGATTCCTTTTATTCGTTTTTAGAGCAAAATCTTACTTATTTTAAATTAATTATTTTAGAAGAAAAATGCATATTAAAAATATATTATATAAAAAAGAAATATACACACAAATTTGATATATTAATAATATGTTTAGCATCATTGCATTTAAGGACAGTTTCAAAGGAAAAGTGCCTACAAATCTTTATCAATTACTAAAATGTGATTTGTTTCAATTCGCATAAATGTCTCTGATATGATGAACACAGTATGAAAAAAGAGATATTTTTAAGACTATGGGACAACAAAAAGTCATAACATGACTCATGACAGAATTTTCATTGTTGGGTAACCTCACTTTAAAGCTTTTCTAGGTAATCTGTGAGTAAATCTCCATCTATAATAAAGCATCAAACTTCAAGCCAATGCCAATGAAAAATATAGGAAATCCCTTCAATACCTGGCAAACAGGAGCACTCATAGTTGGTCTCTCCCTTCTGTACGCATGTTCCCCCATGAAGGCAAGGTGAGGGGTTGCAGGGCTGATAGAGGGTCTCGCAGTGTTTCCCTGTGTACTCCACTGGACAGCTGCAGCGGTACGTGCCCACCTCGTTTTCACACACGCCACCGTTCTTGCAGGGTGACGGAATCTGGGCACATTCGTTGACGTCTTGCCTGCACGTTTGTCCTGAGAAGAAGGGTGTGCAGTGGCAGATGTAGTCGGAATCGAAGGGACTACACTGACCGCCGTTGGCACACGGATTTGAGGCACAAGGATCTGCTTGATGGCAGTTTTTACCTGTTGACAAAAAAACATAATTTATTTTATCTCTTGGTTTTTATGCAAACGTCTCACCATATAAAACTTCCAAACACCTCACCTGACCAACCAGGTGGGCATTTACACTTGTAATTGTCGATGCTGATGAGTTCACAGGTTCCTCCGTTTCGGCATGGGGAGCTAAGGCACACATTATCGGTTGGAGTGAGGCACAGTCGGTCCGTGTAGCCCAAACGACAGTTGCAGACAAAGTCTACCATGTTGACCTGAGTAATGACACGACATGTCGCGCCGTTTCTGCATGGCGAGTGGAAGCAGGGGTTGCGAAATTGGCACGCTGGCCCAACGAACTGCTCCAGACACCTGCAAAGAGGAAACAACAATGTGAATTAGCATAGTTATATAATGCCATTTGTTTGTACTGCAGAAGATTTTATTTAAAGTGTAATACGGTTTGGAAAATGGATAATTGGATGAATTTTAAGGATGCATTGTGTGGGAACCAATGAACCCAATATTGTAATGCAATTCTGCACCATCTAAGGAACAAAAACATAATTTCTTTAGCTCAGGTTTAGTCCTGGACTAAATCCTTTTAAATCAACCTTGATTTGTTTTTTTATATACAGGTGAAAGGCTGCATGTTTCCAAAATTGTACTGAAAGTAAAAAAATGGACATTGAATTTTCTCTAAAAGGTCTCTTGAGTAACAAATTAACTTCAGAAGTCGACTAATGAGTTATAGCTTGAACCTACAAAATAGTGTTTTTACAGTACACAGAATAGAGAGTATGAATAAATATTTATTCAGTCCTGGACTTCCCAAAATTCCTTCAACATTAGTAATGTAACTAAGAGATATGTACGGCCTGTTTCTCATAATTAAAAACGAATGGCCTTGAACCTGCAAGAATGCTTTTTACATCACTACCTATAAGAAAAAAAGTCTTGTTCTTTTTTATATTGTATTGTTATATTCTAGATTGTTATAGAGGAATGGTTTACACCAAAACACAGCTTATATCACTTTTTGACGTGACGAATATTTTCAAATATCTAAACGAAGTATAGCTGAATGTTAAGAGCCCTCTCACAGATCTTATCCAGTTTCCGAGCCATAAAACCGCAGCCATCCATCAGCACTTCTCAGGATAAAATTTGAGCACCTCTGCCTTTCTGAATGAATCTGAATTCATTCACTCAGAAGACAAGGCAGGGTCTGTACACGGGTCTTTGAACCCAGGGCTAACATTATCAGAACTTCAAAGCCATCTCCCCCCACCTGAATGCTTGCTATTCTTCTACAGTACAGACTTTTTGGGGGCATCAATCAGAACCTTGGAATACAGAATCAACACGGCAGCAAAAACTTTCGGAGCCATACAGACTTCATAACAGGTTGTTCTGAGTTGGCTTTAAAGTAATATTTTGCCCATTTTACACGGTGGCACAAAAATGCACACACCGACATGACCATGGTGAAATAACCTTTGCAAAATATGTTTTCCTGAGCCTCTGGAATACCTAAGCCATGTTTGTGGCCCCGGAGGAGGGGCGGCCTCAGTATCTCAACACATTCCCGATGCTCTGTTCTCTGATCCGAACAGCCCCCCCTCTGAGGGGTGGATGTTTTTACTGTGTCTCTCCCAGGATTAGGACGGCCAATACCTTCAAGCGGGCAAAGAAAACACGGGGGACTGAGAACCAGGCACGTCAAAACCATTAAGTGCCCTGTGGGAACTGCACTGCGACCCACAATACTACCTTTCCTCTCATTGTCCTGCGGTCGCCACGACACATTTCTGAAGGCTAGTTTTGCGATACTGCACAAACAATGCAAACCCACAACAACAACCATGACAAAAGATTCGACAGTGTGTTAAGGATCCTGATGTCCCGTGACCTCTTTTTAGCAATAGAGAAAGATGGCCACAAACTAAAATCAAAGGGGGAATTCATATGAATCATTTATCAAAAATGTTTTACTTTGCTACCTCGACTTTAAGAAATTCGGTCTATGCCTGCGGAAACAGACAACTAACTTCTTTAAATCCTATTAAACTGTGATCATTTGTAAACAATTGTTACAGAAATTTAAATGTGAATGTAGAAATTTAAATGTGTCTTTTATGTGCACGTTTTAGATGCACATTTCAGAGTTTCTGATTTTGAAATTGGAAAGGAAATTTTGAGTTCCAAAAGTGTTCATAATACATCGGCTTTTTTATTTTGATTTCCTATGACCAGAAGGACTTCTACAGAACAAGAATGAAGATATTTTCAAGAAAATCTAACAACACTGACCCCTATCGCCTTCCATTGTATGGACACAATACAACTCAATATATCTTATTTTGTGTTCCACGATAAAAGAAACAACATGGTTAGTTTGAAATTAAATATCCTTTTAGGAACGACGTGAGATCTGGAACAGAAAGTCTGGTTTGAACTCGGTTATGATCTGCACTGGGAGTCTGTATCGGCCTTCGGAAAAGGCCCCGGGGAGCAGGTGCGAATGCTAATGAGGGACCGGCAGCTGCGGGTTATAGCGGGCCCGACTCCCTGCTCATAAAATCCCCCCAACACTTTCCCAAAGAGAAAAAGAGAGCCGAGGCAGCAGGCAGTGAATGGCCAACCCACCCCAGACAGGCTTCATGAGAAGACCCATTGTTCCTGCAGACATTCAGAGCTGAGCTGAGCGCGGCCTGGGAGCCTCAAAATCTTCTGAGTTCATTCAGCTGTTAAACCTCATCTTCTCTCCCGCCCCGGCATCTCTTCTCTCTTGGTCATCTCTCTAGGTCTACTTCGTTTCCTCATGGGCCTCTCTTTTCAATCTACCTCGTCACTTCCTTCCTTCTTGGCTAGTGAGGTCCCATCAAATTCCTTCACTTTGTTTTTTTCTACTTTCTATTTTCTCCCACTGTTTCTCTCTGGTTTCGACATGGATGATCTCAGATATTGGTCACATACTCCAGTATTGAACTAAAATATTGTCTCTAAATTATTGAAGGTTTCGATTCATTAGGGTTGATCATTTAGACAAATATAACATGCTTTTCAAAATATCTCATGATTTGAGGATTATATTTATCTAATGACTGATTCTGAATTCAATGCTCTGGTCAAAGTTAATCAATAAAATTAAATGTTGTGGTCAATGTAAGATATTTATGTATTACTTTATCGCATGAAAAATCACATGAATGTGGAGATGTTGACAAAATGTCAGCCATTATTCACCAGTGATCTTATTGGCTCATAAGGATTTTGCAAGGGATTCACCAAAAAATGTGACCGCATTTTCTTCTGCATTTCGTTCATGTTGCTCTTCGATGATGAAATTCATAAAAAAATAAGTAAAACTCCAAAAAGGATAGTTGATACGTTTTCAGTGTTTTTAGTAGGCCCTGTGTTCTGCTGTTGCTAGGGTGCTTTGTATGGTTGCTAGAGTGTTGCTGAGTGATAAATGGTTAATGGACCACATCAGGAGGCATTTTTCCAATTCTCTATTCTTTCATATCTTTTCCATGGAAAATAATTAACAGTTGGTCCCTTTTGCGCTTTCAATTTTTTTATTTTTTTAAAAATCATAAAGACCTTCAAATTACAAAAACACAAACATGTAGATACTGCTAGCTGCCTAAATCTCCAAACTTTACAGGAGTTTTTCTGTTTTCTGTCTAGTAATTTTCATGACCTAATTTCTTTCTCAAACCACTTTTTTTTTTTGTGCCGTTATTTTTCAAAAAATCCCTCTTTCTTAATCCCTGACAGTCTCCTTGACGGAGACTCCTTGCAGCCGCACTTAACGTCGCCCAGAGAAAAATCACACCACCTTTTAAAGTCTACTAGACTTGCCCATTCTGGCAAAAAGCATCACTTCCACAGGGAGTGAATACATAGGGCACTTACGCAGCCCTGGCTCCTGTTAGTAAAGCACACATAGGGGAATTAGGGTAAGTACACTGAAGACTTCAGAAGGAAACCCTGCCAGTTTGCTCTTTAACTTGGCAAGTTCTTGTCACATTAGCTATCTCGAGCCACTTTGAATGGCTTTATGTGTTTAAAGGCCACAAATGAGTACTAAGATAAAATGCATTAGAGAACCAAAACTCAGAGCTGGTTTATTTAAAGGCCTTGAAAACAAAACAGCATGATATTTGAGTGGCGGATAATTTAAAGAATGTTACTCATGTCGACCATGCCTACACTATTGCACTGAATGAATTTGCAACTCTTTACAAATACAAAAGCACATTTACAACATAAAGTTAAAAAAAAAATCAAGCAAAAGTTTATGGCCAACATTCGGCTCTTATCCACTCTAAACATACAAAATAAATAAACGAATGGTCAGTTAACAAGTCCTGGTTTATTTCTGATTCCTGATCATTGAATGACCCTGCTGTTAAGCCGATCCTGATATTCTGACTTTCACCATCCTACTAGAAATACCTTTGTCCCCTGGACAGTGATGGAATTCATTCTGCGGCCACCAGTAGCCCATGACAACAGAGTTTAGGCAGCATTGCAATGCTTTTCCAGGCCAGAGCAGATGTTTTGTTGACACCTGACCCTCAGCAAGATGAAACACAGGGGGTTTCCACCCACTGCGCTCCAATCTGCCATCTGCCATTGAAGGGTCATGAAGTTAAGGGGGTTGTGTCTCACAACTAAAATCAAGTTGAAATCTAATTTGGATGCTCTTTCATGCTTAAACGTACTTCCCATAGAAAAAGATCCCATAGAAAAACCTGTAAAAATGAACCAATAACAAAATAACATAAGAGGAAACATTGAATACATGAAATAAAATTAATAAGCTACTTTTTGGTGATAGGAATGCAAGGATACACAGCTCAGGATTCTGGGTTCATAATGTGACAGATTCACAATATTATGGACATAATTTAAGTCAAAAAAGCAGATTTGTTTCAAAACTTTAAAGCACATAAATTTTATTCTTTCATTGTATAATAAAATAACATTTTAACATTAAACATTAATAAAGAAACCCTAGACCGTGTACACCATGCTGTTTTTTTTACTTTCCAAACCGATAATATAACGTGTACCCAAAACAATATTTATTTTTATTTATTATTTGTTTTAAACACAGGGATGACCCAAAATCCTTTAGGCTATCACTGCAGCTTCATTCAAAATGATTATTCCTCTAAAGGATATAAGCCAGCATTAGGCATTCTGTGTGAGGTGGCTACCTTTGTGTTTTTAAGGAGGCGGCTGACCCCCTGACCTGACAATAATGCAAAATCTACTCCCTTCCAAGCCCTAATTTCCTGTAGTCGAGACTTTAACTTTGAGTGGCCCTTGAGTCGTATCTGTTTTAATGTACCCTCAACCCCGGGGCTCTTCGCACTCCCTCTGTAATCACTGGAGGAGACCTGGACCTAAGGGCCCACATCTGTTCATTACACTGTGTTTATTTGTCCCAAGTACAGAGGGACACTATGGGAACCAAACTCCCTCCGAGAGACAGACATTACCGCAGCCAATACTTTTTCTAATGAGTGCTGCGGTTGCAGGTCGTTTTACAACGCCAGGAAGAAAGCTCATAGCTTCTGATGTTCTTCATGACACCGTGTCCGGGTGTAGAAGAAACTGATTTACTGACACTCCCTTCACCCATCTTCAGACTATGCAAGTAACCTCAAAACATCTGCCACCGCCACAGGTGAATAGAAAACCGCAGGCATTAGCGGGTATTATGGTGTAAGTAGCGGGCATTGTTCGCCGTGTATTTTTTTCCTTGATAGCGATCAGTCATAATGCAGTGTTCCACACGCAGATGGCTTAGGTCAAAAGCATCAAACAAAAACAACACGCGCCTGATGTGTTTTTCTTCTGTTTTTGTGCTCGGCCAGCTGTACACACAATCCAGCACACTTTGCAATAACAAAATGTACAATCAAAGTTTGCTGAATTCCTGAAGGCAATAAGGCACATAACAACAGAGTCAGATTTCAAGCCATGGACGAGCCAACGCAAGCAAATGCTGTGCCATGAAGATCGTGCCAAGAGTGCGATACCCATCATCAGGCCGAAGACATTAGCCCACTGTTAGAATATGATAAGAGACTGGAACTTGTCTTCTTTGGCACTGGGTGTCTGTTTCCTGTCTCTAAATGCAGCGAGGAACTCAGAGGAACTCATCTCTTAAAGGCAAACAAAGCTTACATTGACAGTGGCTCGCACAGACAAGTGGCCGTTCTGGTTAAATTACTCTGGTTGGTTTACCGCACGTAGTCAGAGGTGTCACTTACAACTGTTTTGATTCAACTTACAATCATGCAAAAGAAGGATGACATTCTGTTGACACCAGATGCAAATCTGCTTTTGACTAAATATTAATATATATGTTTTAGTCAACATTAAATTCTCTAACAATATAACAATCAAATTGTTTTATACAACTTTTAAGAAATCTTACATAAATATCAGTTGTATCTTTCTTTGCAAACGTTAGCAACTCAAAAATATCGATTCAGGTATAAAGGGTATAAAAAAAGTCATGTTTTGAATGGATTTTAAATGATGTTGAAATTTCATCAATTTATATAAGAAAACGATTGCCATATCTAATGTTTGCCTAACATTGCTTAATATTCAAACATCATAACCATCTTGTGCTAAAATATATCAATATGATGAAAATTTCAAAATGTGGAAATTGTATCTTATTGAATTTATTGTGTAAAAATTTAACCCGGGATTGTTAACCCAACATTTTAATTCTGTCATCCTTAGCAACCACACCAACAACCCTGTTTTTTTGCATATGAAAGGGAACAACAATCACAGGATAAGTACACAATTATCTCAGAACCACAAACACTACAACAAAACTGTAACCATGCATAAGATTTCCATATAGTTAAGTGTAAACCAAACTCACAACAATGTGTTTCCCACCTACACCAAACACTGTATTCAACTTTGTATTTAAAACTTTAAGACCCTATGGGAAGCCAATTGAAAGTCATCGGTGACCATTCTAAACAAAAAATCAACATCCAGGTGAAAGATCTAAAGATGGCACGTGAACCTTCCAGGTCCTCCATCCAGTGCTGCATCTCTCTTCTCCATGTCGAACTTTAATCCTTTTGATTCAAATCTGTCGTCACTCTTACTGTACGAGGAATTCAGATGTGGAAGCTGCTTAGCTTTACTGTCAGTAGAACTTCAGGCCTTGCCAAGTGTCAAAGATAACAGCTCACTCCTTTAGATGCCTGTCAAAGTGCCAGATATGAGTGTTTCATATTCCTGGCATGGAATGTAAAGTAGAACCGATACATCTTTCCCAAATGATATAGAGGAGCTGAAAGACATAACTACAATAAAACTTGAAGCATATGATCTACCTGCAGTTCAATCCTCCTTGATGCGACATTCAATTATTAAGTAAGAGTTCGCTAAAAAACAAATACAAATTACTAGTTGTTGCAAGCCTTAAGATTTAGTTGAACACAGAAAAATATATTTGGACAAATGCTTGAAACCACACAGTTCCTGGACCCCATTGTCCAACATAGTAGGAAAAATAACAGTGCCTCTGAAGTTTTTGTTGTCCTCCAATCTTCAAAATATCTCATTAGATGTTCAACAGAATGAAAAAAGTAAGTTATTTTTTCTGGTATGATGTCAATGGGGTCCAAGAACACGCATTTTCCCCAATATCTTTATCTGTGTTCATCGAAACAAAAAAATGTACACAGATTTACTAAAACATACAACTTGAGTTGGCCACTTTGTAAAATGATACTTATAAAAAAATATCTTGACATAAAGCTATCACAAAAGTCAGAGTCAGCCTTGAAAACAACCACATATTTTCCTTTTTTTATCACCAAGCATTTCAGGGCACACACAATGGCTTTATCTGATGAGTGCAACAATGCGGCGAAAACTGATCTATGAACTCACTTTTTGCCACAGTTCGTCAACCCCATCGCTGAACTGAGCGGCCTGTCCACCAGTTGCATTCAAACAATAGATAAAAGGTACCAGACAAACTAACGTGCCGTCCCGAGCCAGAGAGCGACTCTCGTTGTATTTCTATGTTTAATTAGAGGAGTCTGAGTATGACAGGACACAATGGTGGCTTTGTGGCCCGACTGAGGCAGGGAGGCTGCCAGATAGAATTAAGATGTGGCCCATCGCCAGCGTGGCTCCATGTGTGCGCCGTCCACAACAGAGCCGCCACCGACCCTTTTTAAATGAGCCTGTCCTCCGCAGCCACCCCGATAAACTCAGTGATAACGGGAGAAAAACAATTCGAGCTCGACCAAATGCTTGCAATCCAATCCTGCTGAATGCAGGAAGGAAAGTACACAGGACTGAAGAGAGTTAACCCCATTAGCAAATCAAACCAACACAATCGGGGCAAACGCGAGTGTCCGTGTGCAAGCGTCTGTGCGCTGGCAATAGGGAATGTGAAGCTATGCATGCCGAGGCAACCTGTTTGCTCTTGATTTTTTTCAACGGCGCATTGCTACCAATTATGAAGCATCCAGTCAAATTACACTCTATTGCCATCTGTCCTTCTAATGTAAATCACAGCAAGTGAATGGGCATTCAAATGGGACAAAACACCCGAGCAGGGCAGGGCGCACGGGGGGGCCTCTGGCATTCTGGGAAGCCTCAAACAGATTAGTCACACAGAATTAATCTAGACCGGAGAACAATGGCCACCGAGCTTCTGGCAAACCCCAGCTGTCGTTCCATAAAAGAGAAGCAAAATAAGATTTAGGGCTCTGAGTGTCTCCGAGAATCGGGATGGAAAAGTGGGCCCTTACTCACGACCAGACGAAGGGAGGGGGGTTGCCCTAGAATCTTCATCAGCGCTTGTGTAAGTCCTTCATTAGCTTTAAGGAGCCAAGCACACTTTTTATTTGTTGGCATGGCGGGAAATTAGATTGAATGCAAATATTTTTGTAGTCCCAAACTTAGATCGTGTGAAATTCACAAAGCGCTGCACAATTCAAGGCACCGGACCAACATCTCCAGGTTGATATGGTTCAGACCCAGCTTATGTGTGTAACCGTGTTCTGTTTACTCACTTGCATTCTCCTCTCCCGTCTGGAGTCGGTTCACACGTACCACTATTTAGACATTTATCGACACAGATTTGGCCTGAAAAACAGAATTACACATTTGCGTTATCTTACAATACACTTATGCACAAACCAAACATTAGTAGCATCCTTACAAAAAAAGACAAGTTATATCATTTAGTTGCAAGTTGGGGAAAACGTTAGTAAGAAAAATAAAATCCTGTAAGAAAGTGTGACTCCTAACACCCAGTAGTGATGTTTGTGGACAGAGGGAAGCCACAGGGCGCATTCTTTACCCGGCAGCTGTTCTGGGGAATGCACTATATTTGGTGGGTAGCATCGGGCTGTAAAAGTGTTCCAGAGAAACTTCCACCCTCGAGTTGTCTATGTGCATTGAAGTCAATAACATGAGATCTATCGTAGAAGCAACCAGACCAGGAACTACAAAAGTAAATCATCAGTTCATTACCATTCTAAACAACTGCAATATCTAGGTGATTCGTACAAGTGTATATTTTTTACTAGTTTGATGTATGAATGTATGCATCAACATTATTTGTTTAGATATTACGCCCTTGCTCCTGAATTCGCCCAAAAGTAAAATTGTGTCATTTACTATTCATTCCCCCTTTCTTGGACTTTTTCCAAAGAATACAAAAGAAGGTCTTTTGAAGAATGTAGAACAGTAGTGGTACCCATTCACTTCTATTGTACGGATCGACACAATACCAATGCAAGAGAATGAGTGCCAAGTGCCAACATTCTTCAAAATATCTTCTTCTGTGATCTGCTGAAGAAAGAAAGTCATGCCGGTTTGAAATAACGAGAGTAAATAGTGTCAGATATTATTGTTTAAAGGGGACCTAACACTTAAAATCTGAAACACAACAATTTACTTTTTAACTAACATATTAAAACACATGAAGGAAAAGTTTGAAAAGTTTGAAAAGTTTGAAAAGTAAAAGAAAATTTTAAAGTTTGAAATTAAAAAAAACTTTTTGGAAAGTAAATTGAAAGTAAATCTTTGAACATTTAATAAAATGAAGTATGAAGTAAATCTGCTTATTTCAAATATGTCTATTCAAATTAATTTTACAAATATATATGTTTATAAATCCTTATTTTTTCAGTCCCAAAACTGAATTGTTCTGTAAATTTTCGAGAAATAAACTGTTGGACTTTTAATCAATGTTTGTATCATAGAAGTATAAAGAAAAGGAACTTAATTAATTAATTAATAGTTCCAGCTAAAATAGTAACTTTGTAACATTCTGATGATGATACATTAAATCGTTTATAGAGTAAAAGTAAGAATTTGGTGACGCGTTTAACCTGGTCGGGCAGGTTAAATTTGGGTTGCCATGGTTTCACCGTAAAACTACAGTCACGCATCATTACGCAACAAGCGACGAAGTCCACGCGCTCATTCCTGACTTATTCCCACGCGTCGTTACCATAAACGACATTTAAAAGATGTAAAACCAACCTTGCGTCAAAGTTCCCAGAAGAATTAGTTTGACGAGGAAAAGATGCATTCCTTCTTATGGATAGTTGTGGAAACCCACGCCCGTTTAACATATATCCACCATTGGGTCTCTTCTGGAACAGGAAATGATCACGCAGGTATAAAGAATATATCCCAAAAGTGCGCCCGTGACGCGACTCCTCGCGCTGCTGCCGCTTGTGTGGTGTGAGAGTGACGTCTTCATTCTCCTCCAGCTCTCATCCAGAAGCCCTCTCCTCTCCTTCCGCCTCCACATCACCTCTTCATTTACATGACAAACTTTGGGAAAGGCCAGTGGGAAAAACACGCCCTCTCTTGAAACTGGACTGAGAAGTTCAGAGCATAAATGCTGGACATTATTTCATGATCAATATTGTATAATCATCATTCTTTGATGACTGGTATGACACATGGTGTACATACCATAGATCCAGAGTGTAAAACTTTTTCACTTTGTTCAAATTTATTTGTGATTAAGTCATTCCAAACGTGGCTTTCTTTCTTGTAAGGGTTGCAAAGTTATATTTTGAGGGAAGTTTAAAATATGCATGAGCCCGACACCAAAAGGAAGACATTTTTCAAAGTATCTCATTTTGTGCCACGTGGAAGAACGAGGGTTTTGGGGTCAAGAATTGATGATAGAATTGAATTATGGTTAAAGGGATAGTTCAACCATAAAGATCAATTCTTTCGTGAATTGTGTGTTGTAGTCACATACATTTTCTGATACGCACAAAGAGATATTTGGAGGAATGCTGGCAACCATCATTTACTACTAGAGAAGGAAAAAGGAAAGTCAAACTTTACCCATTACTGTTTGTTGTCCGACATTCTTCACAATCTCTACTTTGGTGTTCAACAGAACTATAAAAGTATAAAGTAATGCTTGCTGTGGTAGTCAATAGGCTCCAAGAACTGCTTGGTCACGAGCATTCATCCAAATATCTCCCATTGTGATCATCAAATCAATGAAATTCATAAATATTTTAAACAACTCAAATGTGAGTAAATGATGAAAGATTTTATATTTTTCCATGAACTATCCCAATAATAAAAAAGTGAACCCAGAGGGTAAAGTTATGTGACTAAAATAATATTAATATGATGACATGAAGGGCAAGGCTTTAGATTCAATTTGGAGGTGAGAACTCCCAGCTGCTTCCCTGAAGACATAAGAAATCAGGCCGCTGTATCTACAGAACAGTGCAATATAAAAGCAATGCATGCAATGGACACACACAGGTTATTAACTTTCTATGAGCAAAACTGGAAAGTCCCAGATTTCTGGAGACACAGGAAGTGAAAAATGGGACATCTGCTTTGCAGTTATGCTATAAATAAATAAAGCATATCCAGATTGACGACTATCTCAGTATTGAAAATGTATTAATAACTTCAGCCAGTGTCTCTGAAGACTTAGAGATTGTAGTATGATGCCAATTATGATTGAAAATTGCATAGCCTTAAAAATGACAGTAACATATAAATACATTCATATTGTACAGACTTTATGGTTGAACAAAACAGTAAAGTTTAGTTAAATATAACCAAATGCAGAATGATTGTATTGTGTAAAGTGGAACCTTTGTTAAAACATGATCGCCCTCCTGTTAAAGTAAAGTGATGAGAAGTGATGTGTCCCATACTTGGAATTTGTGCTCTGCATTAAACCCATCCCACACAGTAAGTGAACACACACACACACTGTGAACACACACACACACACACACACACACACACACTGTGAACACACACACACACACACACTGTGAACACACACACACACGCACGCACGCACGCACGCACGCACACACACACACACACACACACACACACACACACACACTCACACACAAACACACACACACACACACACACACACTATGAACACACACACAGTAAGTGAACACACACACACACTGTGATAACACACCCGGAGCAGTGGGCAGCCATTCTAAGGCGCCCGGGGAGCAGTTGGGGGGAACGATGACTTGCTCAAGGGACTCAACTCAGTCGTGGTATCCCCGCTGGTACCGAGTATCAAACCCGGGACTTTGGGAGTCCAACACTCGAACTACCAGGCCATGACCGCCCCCAACAATAAGACGTTAGATGGTAAAACGACAACCCCAATTATACCACAACTATGTTAAAAATGTAAAGATTCTCTGTAATATATAACACTTGAATATTTCTGTGCTATGTAAGCAATGGGTGTGAGCTGCGTATTTAGCACCTAAAGGCAGAGTTTTGTTTTTCAAATCCTGTTTGTATTCTGTAAACATTTGTTGTGGATTTGTGTATTTTGTCGAAAGGCTGCAGGTGAGGGTGTGCGGGAAATGTCTGGAGGTGCAGTGTGACCGAGGGCCGGGAAAAACTAGAGCCTGTGGAGGTGGTGTTCATGATAAGGAGATAATTGGAGTTGTGTGTGGACATGCAAAAACATTTCCCACACTTAAAGCTGGCATCAGAAGTGTGAGAACTGACATCCAATCTGGCACCTGCATGTACTTGCAATGTTTGACTTTTGTTCACGTTTCATTTTGGGCATTTCCCTTTGTCAAGGTAGCAACTACACTCAAAAAAATGGACCCTGTTTTTACATTAAACAAATTACTCTGAAAATATAAGTAAGTTTTAAAATTAAGTCAATACACTGTTAAAATCTTTGTATGTGTAAGTTAATTGTGTTTCTAAGTAAATCTCATTATACAAATATTTAAATTAATTTTTACCAAAAATATTGGTTTATTTTACATAACTATGTATGTTTATTTAATCCGTATTTTTCAGTATGTAAACCTAATTTTTTTTACATTTTTGATTATTTAACTGTTGGGAAGTCAATTTTTTTATAATTTCCACTGAAGAAAAGTATTTAACGTTTTTAAAAGATTTTTAGTTAAAGTCAATATTATTGTTTATTTTGGGATGTTTACTAAGCCACAAACAAACTCATTGTTTCTTGACCAAATGTGTTAGCTGTTTTAAAGCTTTTTTTAAATTCCAGGCTGTCTGAATGCTTTTTCACAAATCCACTAATCCATGTCAAACAGTTATTTGCAAAATATTGAAAATCAAGTATTCGCCGGAAGACGAGAATGAATTTAAAGAACAGTAGGTGAGTATGGACAGAGCGCTTGAGGATGTTTACTGTGGGGTGTAAATGACAACACAAGATCATTCGGGTTCATTAGTTCATTTCCTTCTGTTTTTATAAATAATCCTGATAATGGTGCTCAACAGATGACAGGAAGTAAAGGATCGTCCTCAGTTGCTCATATTTGTTCACTTGAAAAACAGATTAGAAGTTGATTCTGTCGTCAGTTTCACTTTATTTTAGGTAAGGAACGACTGGTCAATTGTGATGGGTTTCCTTGCTGAGTTCACTCTTCAACCAAATGCCACTTAATAATCATCTCACACTTCGTAGCCTTTTAGGGTTTGGGGTGTTAAATGCTTTAAGATGTGTAAAAGGTTTTTACTATTGCTACTATTCCAAATAACACGATGCATTGAGCGTTTATTCAACCTTTATGCGTTCTAAATAAATGTGAAGAAATATTTCACCAATAGGAACTGCAACATCCTTCTGCAAAAGCTTCAAGGCTGTCCGTGGTGTTGCCGGACGACAGGCCACTAAAAACGGCTACAATGTCCTATTGTGGTTCTATTGTAGTCTAATAGTTTCCTTAGTGAATCAGCGATTGATTTATGCATCCTGCACCCATGGATTCCTCTCCCGAAGGTTTGTTGTAAAGCTCCTTACGATTTGGGCTATGACGACATCTTAAGGTATGAATCGGGTAGATGTGCAGTTTAATGCATGTACTCAGAGAGATAAAGGAGATGCGAGTGATTGAAATGGCAAGTCCAAAAGCCAATGATTTAAATCAATGAAACATGTTTAACTTTGAAAAGCTGGTTGAACAGAAGACAGAACGTTTGTAGGGTATGGCGAGCAGCAGCTGCTTCCCAGCATTGTACAGAGATACAGCGTGTGGACAGACAACCGTCACGCATGTACCACGCCATGGAGCTCTGACTGCGGGACAGTTCCTTACGTCCTTTGTTTTTGGCCTCGTAATCACAAACAGGAAGTTGCTCGAGCCAGTCACACAGAGGTACTTCCCCTCTTTGTTTATCGGAGGTTGTGTGAAAGTTTGTGGTACAGACCCCGTGTCGCCCCGTTTCTCTTCATTCACACCAAACTCTTGCACATGCATTTTCAGATCTGTACATGTGTGAGAAGCATCTTTTCTGACGAATTTCCACCTGTGAGACTGTAATCACCCCACCGTGATTTGACAACTCAGTTTGTCAACATGTAAAGGATGACAACATAAACACCAATGTTGTTTTAAAGTCAACATAGAGACGCTTTTGTCCGTTTCATGCATTTTTTGACCATTTTTGACCATGTTGTTTAACAATGGTTTAAGTCATGCAACACTTTGTCCTTGTATTATTTTCTCTCCCCCTTCATTAAAATGACAGATTCAAGTGAGATTGATGAGGCACCATTCAGCAAAGTTCTACAGAGTAAAATCGTAATTGATGATGCTCCAGCACTAACATCTTTCTGAATATCTCCCTATGTGTGGACAAAGAGGTTTGGAAAAATCTGAGGAATTCCTGAAAGAAATAACATGTGTGGGTGAGTTATCCCTTAAAAGTTTCCTAACTTTGCCAACACATACGTTTCTTTGAATCCTAAGAACAAAATTCATTTAGAGCGGAATGAAATGCAGAATAAGTGTCAGATGATTTCATGTTGTGGGAACACAGAAGATCACTGATCAGAGAGTAGAGATTGGGTCTGTGCTATCTGGAACTCTGGGTAAATGTGTACCTTTTGTTCATGGGAATGAGCCCTACATGAAGTTTCACCCTTGGGACTGTTAGACATGTTCCTACTGAGTTTAATTTGTTCAGTATGGCTTAATTCTATCTATTTGTATGAATAAAAACATTGATATGGAACTTTATATCATTGCTACGATGCGCATCAATTTGTCGTAGTTCTCTGTTAAAATCCAAGGTCATTTGCAAGAGAACATGGGGTGTTCTCTTCCAGACCTTGTCTGTTATCTAGCCGAAATGGGATCAATAATACCTGCACCGTTCTAAATACGTCATTGGTCCACAGGAAATCAATGCTTTTCTTTCCATTACTAAACGTCCTCTTCTGTCCAACTTTGGAGACTGACATCCCCCTACCGAAGAGAGGTCCCATATCTCGAATGATGTAATGTTTAAAGAAGGCATGTGTAGATTTATTTTTTCTTTATCTAATGTAGTCCCATCGCACATGAAGCACTTCACACAGATGTTTTTACGCAGCTGAGCCGGACGCTTGTTCACGGGCTTCTCGAATGGCCTCGAAGATGCAGAACAAACAACAAATTTACTTTTTAACACCATTCAGGCCTGTTCTTGTTTAGATGGGAGGAGTGTGAAGTGTTGTTGAGGAAATTTCGTTTAGATGGGAAACCACAAAGGAAAATCCTAAATAAAGGATTGTGGGAGGAAGTGGAGCTGTGAGAAAGATGGACAGAGACAAAAGCTGATGTGTGTTCACTAATCCTGCATCTTCTGTTCATTGTTTGTGTTAAGAATCTTAACACTTTATTACAACACTTTCTCACCTCACGTAAACAGCGTGCCATTGAAAAAAAGACAAAAGGTTCTTTAAAAAATCCTTTTATGTCAAAACATATTCCCATTAAAACATAGAATAATTATTTAATCTACAAACTATGTTATAAGATAAATGTTTCCTCAACTATCTCAAGCCTGTATGAATTTCTTTTGCAGAACACAAATGTTGGCAACCACAATTACTTCATAAACACCCATTTACTTTATAATTTTATATATCTGATTTTACATGAAAAAATGTACACAAAATAATAAGTAAATTTAAAACATTTCAATGAAGTCAATATACTGTAAATATACTGTTGTTTTTGTGTGTCTCAAAAAGTTAAGTAAATCTCATTTACTCAAATATTTATATTGGAATAAACACAAAATATTGATGAATATTACAAATATCTTTATGTAATTTTTTTTGCATAAACTTAAAACATATGTGTACATTTTAGAGATATAAACTTTATAAAATGTATTTTTGTGATATTTACTAAGCCTCATTATATATTTTTACAGTGAATGCAAGTGAATGGTAATGGTCAATGTTGTTGTGAATTTATTTTCGAAATAACTTCTGTTGAATTCTGCGAAAATGTACGGTTTTAAATGTCAATTTTTATAATTTATCATTTATGGGTAAACTATCTCTTTAAATAAAAACATGAAAATAAAAAAAGAATATTTTAATTTTGGAGATGTGAAGGTAATTGTGAGGAAGTAACATACCTCAGGCAATTCAAAACAAAATGGATATTTAAGATTTCCGACTTTTGATATCGTGATAAAAAACAAACATTTAAGAAGTAATTTCCAAAAAGTGCATTTTGAAAAAATGGTTAAAAAATGTTGTGGAGCACCATTGCCTTCTTATTATTTTATTTTAGCACAACACAACTGTCTTACATTTTGCGAAATATCTTTCTTTCTCTCCAGCAGAGCGACACCATTTCTTCAAGTTTTTAACAAAAAATCATCTAAATTCAGTGGAATTTACATTGTTGAGTTACGGACATTCTTCAAAACATCTGCATCAGATCTCAACAGACTACTCAAGCTCAGACTTACAAAACAAACAAATAAACAAACAAACAAACAAACAAACATTTCTGTTATAGCTGTTTCTGCATCTGCTGACTCTGCTCTGTGTGTGTGTTAACATGTCTGTCATGTCTGTCTCTGTGAACTGGGCTTAGATCTGTTTCACCTGTCACCTGCCCTCATGAACCATCACAGTAAACGGCTCTTCAGTCAAACAAAGGAAACAGCAAACAGCGTTTATTATCCAACCTGATATCTATGTTCCCAGCTTACTTTAACTGGTTCTGCAGCTGAGGCAAATTCCTGCAGAGCCTGGGAACCAAGAGCCATGAGTGGAAAATGATAACTAGCCAACCTTTCTATTTACAGTAAACACCAGAAGCCTTGAGATGTCTTTACTTTGAATGCGTGTTGTGGTTTCAAAATTCATCAGATAGTGTCAAACTATTTGAAAAAGTCTGTTTGTGTTTTTTGAAACTGTCTCATGCCCTTATGAATTAGTTAACGTAGTAAGGATTTCCCATCGACCATTTACAAAGCAGAACTGTGTAGCTCATACTTTTCTTTAAAGGAGTAGTACACCCAAAATGAAAATTCTCTCATAATTTCTCAAAATTTTTTTCATCAGCTGAACGTAAAGAAAGTAATTTAAACATAAATCAATCATTTTAAGGTCTAACATGTATTTTTAGATGATCTATTGACGGATGTGCAATACAATGTACATCCAATGTAAAAAATAAATCATACGGCTTGGTAATAAAAAAATTTATAAATATATTAATAAATTATAAGAATTAACTTATACTTTTATTATTTAGGTTTATTTAATTTATAAAATAAAATAAATTAACAATCATATATAAAATAATAAAAACATGATATATTTGGTGAAGTCCGATTCACTTATCTTTCACGATCTACACACAAATTTAAACAGTAATTTAATTAATTTCAAAGTTTGAAAAATAAACAGCTTTTTTTTGCTATACATTGCTTCACAAATTGCTTTAATCACAAAACATTTATTAGTGTGTCTTCAGAAACCTTGCATAATGAATAATTATGTTTTTCTTACCTTGAATGAGCTTCTATAAACATATAGAATGATGTTTCTATAAAGCGCGTGTCCTCTTGGAATTTGACGGTAGCATAAAAGCGACAAACTGCTCTACAGAACACGTTTCATGAATACATCATATCTTGCAATCTTTACAATGTGTGATTCTAGGATTGAATCTATTTGGTTTTATTTTGCATCCTCAAGTTTACATTTATTTTCTATGAATAGGCATTTACTTCTATTTCACCATAAGCTTTCAAAGTCAAAGTCACTTTTATTGTCACCTCACCACATCACATGTGCCTTGGTGAGTGAAATTCTTAGGGCCTTGCTCCAGAAATTGCAGATACAGTTAACATATAACATATAATACAGACTTCAAACAGGTGAAAAACATTCCTTAGTGTAGTTAAGTCATAGTCATAAGGCTTCTCAAGCTGTTATAGCATTTCTTCTGTGTCTGCGTGTGTGTAGAGTTCAACACATGAAAGCATCCGCTCAAGCTTTGGATAAAACCACAGGTTGAACCATGAGCGTGTTTGGTGACAGATAAGGATGGCTGTACGTGTACGGCCATGTGTTCATCTTCATTTCTGAGCTCTGGAGAAAAAGCTCTGACAGGCCGAGAGATAGCTGTGGCCTTAGATAGACATCCAGTTATTGTCCTTAAGAGTTACGAGCTTTAGCTGGTGTCATATAAAGTAAAACTTTGTGTTGCCATCTCTGTTTAAAACATCAAATTCTTATAATTTCAGCTAGATAGAACATTTTTGTTAGTGTATACCATTGTGAATCTGGGCATCACCGTTTTTAAACCTAAGTTTTAATCTACTTTTTAATTTACTTTTTAAGAAGAGTCTTATAGATGGAATTTATATTTTATCATAACGTAAATAAAACCAGTATAAAAACAAAGGGATGTTGTTCTTAATTGTCTTAATGCAGATTATCACTACAGAGCAATAAATAATAATCCGATCATAATCAAATTTCCTTTAAAGATCCTTTTCTATTTACCATGATTCACTACTCATGTTTCTGACACTTTTTGGAAAAGTAACAATGATCCCGTGTATTCGTACCTACCAGCAATGATGTCAGTTTCTGTAATATTAAGTCCACTTCATTGCTCTGGATGAAGTATTCGTGTTTGTTCAAGGCTGGTTTCCTGTTTCTTGTTGTTACACCGGATGAGTTGAATAAGCATATTGTTCTCTTTAATGATAAGGTGGAAGTGGTCTGTGTGTATTCCATTGCCATTTCAGATGTAAAAGTAAGACTGATAAGTCAAGTGTATCTGTTCAAAGGATGTTGAATAGGAAATCTGGGAAATCAGTGTGGTGAGAGAACTACTTTATGTTACCTAAAATACACACATCAATCCTTGTCATTATTAGTCATTGTATTAGTTAAAAGCAGAAGGTTTATTTAAAGGAAAGCCCTGATCTGTATATCTATCTATATCTACCAATTAAAAAAAAAAAAACACTTTATTCAGTATCAACATAGGCCACTGTGGTCTGTTTCCTTTAAAATTCAACAGAGAAAAGTTAAAATACATCAAATGTACGGTTTAAATTGAATGCAGGTTGTAGAGGTAAAAAATCTGAATTGGCTTACATTGAAGTTCACATTGAGATCTTCAATGTTGACATTGCTTTCTTGGGAGTCTTTAGATAGTCCAGTTCTTGGACCCCATTAACTACTAGTAAAAATGACAAATTTATTTTGTTCTGTTGAACTCACAAAAAAAGATGTTTTAAAGGATGTTCAGCAAAAAGTTCTGGGGTTATTTTGACTACCAATGTACTTTTTCTACCATGGTTGTCAATGGGGTCCAAATGTTCGGTTTTACCATTCGCCTAAATATCGTTCTCTGTGTTCGATCATTTTTACAGATTTGGAACAACCATAGAGTGAATAATTCATGACAGAATTTTCCTTTTTGGGTGGACTATCCCTTTTTTTATGATCACAGTGTTTATGGAAAAAATGTGTGTTTTATGTGATATTTTCATTCTAGAGTATATTCTTCTATGTAAGCTTTTTTAAAAACAAATGCCAAAAAACTGTTGTGATGAATCATTTCTATGTCAAGTTATGTTGATGGAAAATGAAGGATCTGGAGGTTTTCAGCTGTGTTTGTATACTGTATATCTTATCTGACTGTGATTGTGGGACTGCCTCGGGCCCAGACACATAACATCGAACCCTGTTTATTAATGTTATTCAGAAAAAAGCCATATGAAAGTGTGTTCTTTTCCACCTCTTGTCTTCAGACAATTTATTTGTTTTATTGTTTATGTCATATTGTCGGGCCACTGCATTAACAGAACATCAATTTTCTCTGCCAGATGTTGTCACTATCACTGATATGAAGCAATTTTCACATGCAGTCCCTGGAGAATCTGTGAGAATTACTACAAGACCACAACTGCCCGCAGCCACGCTTACTTTCCTCGTGATAGTTTCATTTCACAGTCTCAAATAAAGGTTTATAGAATAACCATAGTAGTGGAGGATCTAAGAGGAATTCAGTTTGAGATATACCTCCAGACCAAACACACAAAATTATAAGAGATATTTAAGAGCAAGCATAAGACTTGAGAAACTAATGTTTCTCATTATTTAAAAAACATTTGATTTGAAGGTGTATGCTTAAATGTCTGAAATGAGTTTAAAAGGCAAAATATAGTTTAAAAGAAATGTTTCATCTTCATGACAGAACTGTCATTTTATTTTAAAAAAAATTGAAATGAATATTTTTTTTAGTTATAACATAATTTACATGGTTTTCTTTCTTTCATTTAATAATGTGGTGAGTATATCATTGTAAAATCATTGTGTGAATGCAAAAGTGAGAAATTGTCCAACAATTAATTTTGATAGATTTAAAATTTAATTATTATTTCACAAATTTTGCATCATTCAGCCTCTAGTGTGTTGAAAATTAGAAAAAAATAAAAAATATATAATACATTTCTTCTCACAGTTTGTGGTATTTGAAATGTGTACCATAACAACAACATTGTGCATGTTTATTATCGCAATATATTGTATGATTGAATGCTGTCTCATGTGTAGTCATGGTGGGAGTTGTTGAGAAAGAGAAAGAGAGAGAGAGAGAGAGAGAGAGAGAGAGAGAGAGAGAGAGAGAGAGAGAGAGAGAGAGAGAGAGAGAGAGAGAGAGAGAGAGAGAGAGAGAGAGAGAGAGAGAGAGAGAGAGAACCATATTGAGTTAAAATGAATGGGAGGGACAGAGTCTGGTCAGACCACAGGGAGGACGAAAGTTCCCATGCCCTCCCGGCCTCTGGAGAACAGTTATGGAAGATGTGACATTTCAACAATCTGGAGAGACCACTATATAAGACCACCGGTCCAGAGAGTCAACAGAAACCATTTCAAACAAATATCTTGTTATCATCTCTCAGAATAAACACGGAATAAAAATCCCTGTGACTATGTTAAGCATCCACAATTCTGGGAAATTTGGAGAATAAAAATCCACATGGGTCAAAAGTTCAAAGTGTAGAAGCCAAATCTGTTTTGATGCACTTTTGTCCATAAACCCTCGACTTGATTTCATGCTTTGTTAAATTTGTGATAAACTTAAATGAACATCCACAGAGAGAGTTTCTGAAAACAAACACGCTTCATAAAACCCACTTTTATCCAGAGAAGACATGATATAAATGGACTTGTTTAGACAGGGCTATCTGACAACCACACATTGTTCTGTGATACGATTAAATTCAGAAAAGAAAATAAAAGTGACAGATTTGGAGAGAAGGGGTTTAAAGAAGTGAGAGATGCAGGAACAGGGCGAGTTTTCCAAGAAGCTGTCATCATAAAGCAGCCGTGTGGAGAAGGATTTTATCTCCTAATGCACTGTATTACAGAGTCCTTGGAAACGCCTCGTTCCTGCGAGGGTGGATGAAAAAGATCCGGATAAGTCTTTAAATTAGATTATAGTGTGAGCGTCACACGTCTGACACAGCACTGTCTTCTATGATGCCTGAGAGATGCTGCCGATGGTCATCAAACAGGGCAAATCAAGGCCTGAAGGTCTCCAGCCATGACAGTTGTGCCTTAAACCTCTGGACCAAAGATGCCTTGAGGAGCTCAGAAGGCATGGTTTAGTGTTTTTAGAGGAATCTGGACTTCATAGATTGCAGAGTGTGACAACAATAAGGATTTGGAATAGTTATGAGAATGAGAAAAGGAAAGGGTAAGGTGCATCAGTGAGGTTCATCAAGACAGTCCTTAAAGAAAACGTCATCCCAAAAAAGTCAATTGACTTGCATTGATGTCGTGTCTATACAATAAGAGTCAATACTTTGTAAAATATATTAAATGTATATTAAAATAATAAGTTAAAAATCCTAATGTTTTTTAAGCTTATGACATGAAAAAAGGGGTAACTTTAACTTATAACTTTAACTTTATTATTTTTAATGTAATATTTTGGCGAATTCTTTTAGAAGTATTTGAATTACTCAGATTTACTTTTTTACTCATACACACAAAATTTAAACAGTACATTTACTTAATTCCAAAGCTTTAAAGTTGATTCCTTTTGTAAATTGTTTTGAGTAAAAATTTTTTTAAGTATGTGTAACAACTTTGTTCAATTACTAACACCCTTCAAAATATAAGGATAGAAACACATACACATTTGAAATGACAACATATTTTTAAGAAAGCCATCCCTTTAAAGGAACACTCCACTATTTTGGGAAATAAGCATAATCTCCAATTCCCCCGAGTGAATAAGTTGTAAATAATGTCACAAAGCGCCGGAAATTAGTTCTCGGCTTCCAGTTTTACAGCTGCAAACTTCCTTTAATATTACGTTGGGATGGGAGTGTAGATCCTAATCTTATCGGCCTGGAAAATCGCAGATTTACATGACCGCTGGTTTTAGTACACGATATAACTACAGGAGTTAAGTTTTAAATGGGACAAATATTAAAAATCAATGGTCATTTTTGAATACGATGTTACTGGTCCAATAGGATTCAATGCCAAGCTATTCTAAAGGTGTTGGAGAATGAGCCAATTCCCCAAAATAGTGGAGTGTTCCTTAAAACTCATCTAAACTCCAACTCAAAGACACAGAAGAAAGATCTCTCCCTCACAGTTGGAGATTGATTCATCGTTATTCATATATACACTGGAGTTATTGTTGTAGTCTGGTGTGAATATTGGAGAAAACCCTAATCTTCAATTACAGTATCAACTTTCAACCTCTACTTTTGTCGTTTTAGGAGAATGTGTTTCTTCTTTCACATCGCCTGTCTTCAGATCTCTTGGAAGAGCGATTTACAATGAGCTCACACAAAAAGAGTGAAAATGCTTATAATGAATGAAGCCTTTGAAATAAATATGGTTTTAGCGAGGGTTTAACTGAAGTCCTCTGGGAGGGAATTCGTTTCCTTTCTCTGTAAATCCCACTGGGAAAAATTGTGACACTTCTGCAACGAGATGAAGGCGGTCCGGGTTTCATTTTTCCATGCAATCCATCAGTTCCATTAGAGACTAAACTAAGAACATGTTCATTTTGTGGTTATCAACGTGTGTTAAAGCTTGAAATCTGAGGCTATTGTCCTTCAGCACCTCAGGTGATGAAGGATCTTCAGGCATTGCTCGAGGAAACAAAGAAACTTCCACCGGACCTTGATCCTTAGGTCCACATGTGAGATTGAGATTTAATGACTTTAACCCGTACTGATAAGGAATTCTAGCTTTTACTCTCTTAAATCCCAGACACGATTTTATAAATCACATTTATAAATGTCCATTTGTGTTATGATGTTATTTAATATGACACATTTTGAAGGCCATGAGAGGCATAATGAGGTTATGAACAAAGCACTGCACTCTACCGGCTCCATGTGGTGTTCATTTGCCCAAGTCTAAAAGTACATCCATGTTTACATTTTAGTATAATTTACTTAAACTAAAAACACTAATAGACACTAAATTATGCTTTCAGTCAACTTTGACATTTACATATTTGAAATGTTTGAGTGTGTGGGCATATTTTGACCCAACAAATGTTTTATTATATGATCAAATATCAATATTTAAATTGTATATTGCATATTCTTTACCATTAACCCAACTTATATTTTAAAATGTTTCTCTGAATGATATTCTTGCATAAAAGGTGGATATATCTAATAAAAACATTTCTATTATGCAAGCCCTAGCGTAGTTCTTAGAAGGCATGTGAAGGTCTTTGGTTCAACCACAGGAATTCGGCATATTTAGAAACAAATATAATACAATGGATAAAGTTGGATAAATGCATTTGCGAAATAAATAAATGCACAAGTAAATTTTTTGTTGACTGTTTTCAAGAAGGTTTAAATACAACAAGGGTATATTTCAGAATATGTGAAGGGTGCGTTGTGGTCACAGCAGTCTTAAAGTATTCGTGTATTTTTATACTCTATAAAGTAGGCCAATAGTTTTGCAGTTGCAAGTATACTACATTACACCGCTTTCTTATTTTTTCTAGTACTTTTAGAAAATATCTAGTACTTACGAAATTAATTTCTACTACTGTTAAAACATGAATGTCTCAACAAAAGCTTTAAATGTATATACCTGATTAATTTTCTGTTCACTTTGCCTGAATGTACAGAAATAATTACAATTATCACATTCAAATCAACACCATTTCTTCTTCCATCTTACTTTTCTGAGATGAGTCAGATGTCAAATGCAAAGCGTGACTAGCTGAGGTTTTTCCGCCACACCTCATTGCAGAAGGCCCGGGGCCGTAACGTGCGCCTGGCGTCTGCTGCCGGCGCTATCATCTGCCATTAGACTGCAGAGAGATCCCTGTTACTGCAGTTAAATCTGCACAGTTACACATACAAATAGCCTGAAGGGTTCTGATCTGCACCTGCTCTTCTCTTTACCCAAAGCAAACAAGAACACAAGGCCGAAGAGTTCAGGAGAGACATGTGAATAGGACGAGAATCAAGGAGGGGCGTTGATCCCCTTTCTTTCAATACACCTGGTTAAATATACACTGCAGTGAAATGAGTGGTGAATTTAAAGGCATATTTTTATCTTAAATGAAATTCGTGATTTATTCATATCCATGTCATTTCAGACCTGTATGATTTCTCTGTTCTGCAGAACACATTAGAAGATATTTTGAAAAATGTTGGAAATCAAACAACAATTTCCACCATTAACTTTTCGTCATTAAACGGGCATTTCTCAAAAACTCTTCCTTTGTGTTCCAGAAAATGTTCATATACAGGTTTTAAATGACATCAGGATGAATAAATGATAAATCTGAATATGAAAAATATGTATTCATATCCATGTCATTGCAGACCTGTATGACTGTCTTTGTTCTGCAAAACATAGAAGATAATTTGAAGAATGTTGATAACCAAACAACACCGTACTGGTTTCCGTTGTATGAACACCATCGAGACATTTCTCAAAATATCTCCTTATGTGCATTATGGGTTTATGATTGAATTTGTAATGTTGGTGAACTATAACTTTAAATGTACTTTCAAAGTACAGTTTTGAGCTTAACAAACCCCATCCCTTGAACCCAACACTCTCATACGCAATCTGAGCCCAAGCGTTCTCCGCCCAAAAATCTCTCTTATAAAGATCCCTGTTGGTTTGGAGTCATTAAACATATGTCTTATATTCCGTTTTAATCGTCTTATAGCCAACAGGGCACAAAGGAACCAACTTTCCCTCTAAAACATATCTCAACTAGAAAGCCATGAGCAGATGAAGTATAACTGAAACTGAGGAAGCACAAAGAGCCGTGGGCCCGTGGAGAAATGTGCTTAAGAGTCAGAACAATAGCTGAAGGAGGAGAGAGGCTGATGGAGGCAGAGCTCGTGAATGGAGCTGCTGCTGTAATGAGGGATTAGAGTCAGGATTTTGATTCTTTATTAAGATATTTCTTATCCGTGTTAGACGGACACTAACGCCAGCGGATCGATTTCTTTTGTACTCAAAGACAGAGAGAGAAGCAGAGAGAACACTATGAGCTATGAGAAAGTTTTTAAAACTCACTTTTGTTCTGAAAATGTTTTGTAGAAGAGTTTAGAATATGACAAATGTAGAAATAAAATGTGTAAATATAATTATACGGCACTTATGTTCATTTCAAATCTCTATGAGCTCCATTTCAGAGCAGAAAAGCAAAGAAGATATTTTGAATAATGCTGGAAATTGAAACACGTCTGTGCCTGGTTTCCAGTGACCAATTGATTTTCATCACCAACAGTCTTAAAACTATCTTCTTTTGTGTTTTGCAAAGAAAGGATGTGTTAAAATGTCAAGCGGATGATGATATAACGAGGCAATTTTTCTTTGGGTTTGAAAAAATTGTAAATTATATTGTTTATTTAATTTTGAATTGAATACTTTTTATCTTGTCCACACAATGAAAACATGTAATAACTATAATATATCATACAACAGTGAATAAGATTTTAAAATGTTATTTTAAAAGATTAACTTTTTAAAGTTTAAAGTCTTTGGTTTTGGAGTATTTTGTATGGGTTCCTCCAACACAAAAAAAACATACAGGTTTAGAAGTATTTTTTGTAATATTCTGCTTAACAAGGGAACATTTTGCAAGGTTCTTGCGACATTTGTGTTGGTTTATACCATCAGCCGTGTGTCTTTTGTTATATAGACCACATGTCATGTCTGTATATTTCACGATCTGTTTTACTCTTATCTCACACCGAATGAGACATGTCTGGGACCGAACCATTCTGTCCCACATGTCAATATTTACAACCGCAAGCAAATCATCTAATCTCCGCTGCCATCAGAATCACAATGATATTTATGTTTATTATTTTAGTGTAAAACTCCTCAGCTTTGATTGACAGCAGATGGAGTGTGGTAGAAGTTTGCATGTGTTTGCATAAGAGAGAGTCAGATCAACTGTTGAGATAGCTTGAGCTGTCTGCCAGATCTTACAGAAGCGTGGATGGGAAGACATGAAGGAGGAGTCTTCTTCTTTTTTCCACCTAAGGCAGGCCTTGAGACTTGTTCTTACATGCTGGCTGTGTTAATTCTGCTGGGGCCTTAGGACATGCTGGAACGGGTTTTCTCAAGTGTTCTGTATTGATTTAAATGAAAATCTTTCTTGCAGAATGTGTATCATTTTATGTTTAAGAGTTGGTGTTTGATGGAATTCTTTTTGCAAGATTTTACTGACAATTTTGTCTCTCAAATAAAAAAAAAGCAATGGTGTATTTTCACGAATGAAGGAATTGTGATGTAAAAGTAAAATGACATTACATGAAAATCATACACTCCCTAATAATATAAGTGACTATGAAGACATACGGCTAAATATTTAAATTATTTCAAAGACTATGAATCTTGAATCTGATATCATTCACAACCTTTGTTATATTTGAAATTCTACAGAAGACAGAATAAGATGTTTTAAAATAATTGAACCCCCACTTACACAGTGTCACATAAAACATGAAAGAACATTTATTTTTGAATCCACTTTTCCATTAGGATGATATTTTAGCTTTGTGGAGAACAGCGCCATCGTCTGGGCATAGTGCATGAGTGCATCTTGGTTGACATTTGAATCCCTAACAACTGTACATTTATTTACATTTGCTTTTTTTTAAAGGCTGGATTTAGATTTTTTTTTATTATATTTAAAAAAAATTACATTTGAGATAAGATTGTGAAATAGACTTAAAATTAGGGAGAGATAATTTGGCATGCACAAGTAAGTAAGCCAAATAAATTTCTTAAATAAAGAATTTGGTTGTAGAATTCAGTTCATAAAAGTTCTTTTGAAAGTTAATTTTAAAAGGTTTAGTTTCAATATTTGTCTAATTTATCTAATACTAAAGCGATTCCAGATGTGACCTTTTGTGTTTTGGGTGTAAAATAAATACACCCATAATATATTTTTGACCTATAAGCTAAACTATTGTTTAATAAATAAAAGGAAACAATGCATTATGAACGAGACAAAAATACATACTTGTTGCGAGATGATAAACTTATCAAATTATCATCAAAATGCACTAAACAGAAGACAATACCCAACAAGTGGACAAGGTATAGCTCTTTATAGAACATTAAATAGGTACGATATTTAGTTTTTATTTGTCTATTTATAAAGAATATGCAGCTTTATACATATGACAATCCAAATCTAAATCATGCATTAAATAAACACAAATGTTTTAAATATGTTAAGAGAGACCTGACTTTTGAACCACCGAATGTTGATATCTTTGCTCTCATTTTGGTAAAAAGTGTTGGTTACAACTTCTTTCATTGTAAGATGGACATTTGGGACAACACGGATTTGTCTCATTTTCAAGGATCTTAACAACATCTCAAGACATCTTTGTAAAATGGTGATTTTCCACGGTCTGTGCTGGGTGTAAAACACCTTGTAGATGGGATTCTGGTCAGAGGAAGTCAGATTGAGCTGAAGCTAGACAGTGTTCTAGGATTGTAATGATCATCTAAACACAACCAAACGATTTTTTTTTCATTACATCACTTTGTCTCATGCTTGCTGTTCGCCCCTCTTTATCTCTCATCTCAGACATCCAAGTCTTCAGGAAAGTTAATCAGGTTTCTCTATAACAAGAAGATATAATTTTGAATCAATTACAAGATATAAGTATAATCTATCACAACTTTCATTTTGGTGTCGACAGACACAGGGATCCATCACACTGTAGACTTTCAATACGTTTGGGCTTAAGCTTTCTTACACATCACTGCCAAAAAGCAAAAAGCACATGGTAAATATAGTCCCTGCATGGTTGTAAAGTGGAGCGTGATACAAACGACAATAAGGTTAATCAATAACAAAGAGCTAACAAAGAAAGTGGAATCAGAGCAGTGAGACAGGTTTGCTTGACTTTTCAATCTACTGTCCATCATTTTAACGAGGTCTATTGTTCATTTCCTTGTCACTCAGCACATGTGTACTTTAAAAATAAAAGAATTGTGTTAAAATTACTCAAACATAATTCAAAAATATACTTTACAGATTATTACAGGTATTAATTTCAATTACAAGAAATATAGATAGCATACGGACAGTTTTTGAAGAGCTCTTTTCCAAAACCCTATTAAAGCCCATTTAATGAAAAATGTATTTATCATGCAATTTTGCTATTTACTGAACCTATTCTCTGCTTCATTAATGTTTCATACCAAATCACTATATGTCCTTGTGTAAAATGTACTATGAGATGCCTTTTTCCCCAAACTGCTATAAATCCAAGCCTGTTATTAGTCTAAATGCTATATGTCTTCTCGACCAATCAGAATGCAATCCAACATTAAAATTGTTTTTGCTCAGTCTTTAAAATGATTTCTTTAAACTCTACACCTTGGGATGGAAATCACAGACTGGACATTTGAATCTATTTGATTTATATTCATTTATGCTATGAGCGCCTGATGTCATGAATGGATGTGGCATGTTCTCTCTTGTGTTTTTAAAACACATAAACCAACATTCTTTGGATGGATTTTTATTTTGATTAAAAACATTGAATTTATAATTCACATTATTGTTGTTATTTTATATATTGTTTTTTCCATTTAACAATCATTTTTTAACATGTTCAGTATCCAACTTTAAACAGGATAAATAGAATATTACCAAAATGTATGGGTCTAGGTAACACATGTTATTTTCATGAACACTAAAACTTTAAATGGGTTTAAATCGTATATTAAAATCGTCTAGGTTACTATTGTAACCCCGGTTCCCTGATGGAGGGAACGAGACGTTGTGTCGAAGAACGACAGTATGGGGTTCGCTCCTGAGAACCAATCAACTCCGACTATATTAAAAAGGCCAATGGGAATTGGCGAATGAAATTTGCATGCCGGGCCCCGCCCCGGACATCCGGGTATAAAAGGGGAGCCGGCGTGCTCATTCATTACCTTTTGTGCTGAGGAACGTGAGGATGACCCACGACCGTTGCAGCGGGCGGCACAGCGGTGTGGCATGAAGGACACAACGTCTCGTTCCCTCCATCAGGGAACCGGGGTTACAATAGTAACCTAGACGTTCCCTTTCTGTCGGTCTCTCGACGTTGTGTCGAAGAACGACAGTATGGGGTTCCAATGTAACACGCCACATCGCCGTGCCGTGTCACGATCTCCAGCGGAGCTACCTTGACTGACTCTAGTGCGTCATAGGTGTGAGCTTCTACACGAGAGCGTAACCTACCAGTGGAGAAATGGTAAGACGTCCAGAGCTTTGAGAAAAGATAAGAGGTACTTTACCACCGGTCTCTTTGGGGCGCTGGCCTTCTATCACCGCAGCGAGATAGCCGCCCGACCGCTAACTGCACCGGGAAACGCGGCCCCTTCAAGGAGGGAGTGCGTTACGGAGGCCACATCCTGCCGTAGGGAGGTTAATATGTGGAAATATGCCAATGGTCTCACCTGAAAAGGGAAGATGACTCATGGAGGTATAGTGTGCATTGCTTACCCTTGTGGGTAGCACCACGTGAGAGGAGGTCACGCATTCGCCTGAGTAGGAGAATTTTGGTGAAGGAATTACGTCGGCCGGGGCCACCCCTGATGGGGGAGCCACTACGTACGGAGCACAGCTGGAAAAAGGGGTTTACCTAGAGGGACAACAGCACCGATGTTCCAGCCTAGTCAACAGGGCCGCTCCGCCCAGCCCGTGACCGTAAGGTGCTAAATGATGGATAGGTGACCTGTACTTCCTGCCAGGGAAGCAGAGAGGCCGAATAGGCACGGCACTTACCTAAAAAGGGAAGAAGGCCTTTCGCAGGCGTACGCCCGGTTGGCCGTTAGCTCTATCTGCGTAGGACCCGAGCTAATACCGGTTCCACCCTGAGGTTGTAGAACCTCGCAAAGGTGTTGGGCGTAGCCCAACCCGCAGCTGTGCAGATGTCTGCCAGAGAGGCTCCCTGAGCCACTGCCCACGAGGAGGCAACGCCTCCGGTAGAGTGAGTTCTCACTGCAAGTGGGCAGGGTAGGTTCTGGCATCGGTAAGCCATGGAAATGGCATCTACGATCCAGTGTGCCAGTCTCTGTTTGGAGACAGCCCTCCTCTTTGCTGACCTCCATAACAAACAAACAGCTGCTCAGAGCAGCTGAAGCTCTGCGTGCGGTTTAGGTAGAGTCTTAATGCTCAACACGGACGGGGTTGGGTCTTCCTCCCCTGTGGGGAGCGCCTGCAGGTTCACTACCTGGTCCCGAAAAGGTGTGGTAGGAACTTTGGGTACGTAGTCAAACCGGGGTCTCAGGATGACGTGAGATTAATTCGGTCCGAACTGTAGGCACTCTTTGGATACGAAGGATATTTGTAGGTCCCCTACCCTCTTGGGGTGAGCTCTACTAGGAGTACTGTCTTCCCAGAACAGACTCTACTAGGGGCTCAACAGTGGTCTCGGAAAGGCCCGTTAGGACCACGTCGAGATCCCAAGAGGGTATGGAGCGTGGACGCGATGGATTAACCCATCTTGCATCCTTGACCTGGTGACCATGCTATGCTGCCCAAGAATACTTACCTTTCACCAACTCGTGGTGTGTGGCAGCACTGCACTGGTCAAACATCCTCCAGGCTCTTCACCATGTGAGGAGCACCAGGACGAGAAGACACACCACTTTGCGGCGTACAGGCGCCTCGTGGCAGATGTTCTCGCCTGAACGATCGTCCCCGCCACCGTCGGGGTTACTCGTTCAGGATCTCCTCGTCCCGTCCAGGGACCAGACCTGCAGATTCCAGAGGTCAGGTCGTGGGTGCCACACCGTACCCTTCCCCTGAGACAGACGGATCTTCCCTAGGGGAACGGGCTAGGGGGGAGCTATTGCTAGAGAACTAGCTCTGCAAACCAAGCCTGGCTGGGCCAGTAGGACCTGGTGTTCCTCATCCCTGCCCTTGCACGGGACCGGTGCAAGAAAGCTCACTGGGGGGAAGTGGTACTTCTACTTGTCCCGGGGCCGGCTGTGCGCCGGAGCATCCCTGTCGAGGAAACCCTCGGTCAAGGGGTACCTCAGACGGCGACGGGTGTTGTCCGACGAAGCAACCAGGACCACCTGTGCCTGGTCGGACTGTTCCCACACCAGCCGGATCATCCCGGGGTGGAGTCGCCATTCCTCTTGGGGCAGCATCTGATGAGAGAGCACATTGGCTCTCTGGGTCAGATAGCCCTGGATAAATATGGCGCGCAGGGTCCTACTCACTGCTAACTCCACAGGAGGGGGCGTCGGGCAAGTTGGGACATTCGGCGCGAGCATACCGCCCCTAGGCGGTAAGTATATGCTACAGCTGCCGTGTTGTCTAAGCGGATTTCCACATGCTTGCCTCCCATTAGAGGTAGAGACCTCCTGAGGGTGAGCATGACCGCTACCAACTCCAGACCACTGACGTGTCGGTACAATTGGGGACCCGTCCATCGACCCGAAACTGTATGCCCGTTGCACACTGCTCCCTAACCCAACAGGGAGGCGTCGGTTGTCACCACAACGCGCCTCGGAACCTGGCCGAGGGATCTTACCACTCGTAAAAGGGTCCTGAAAGACCACGGGGCTAGGGTGCTCCAACACTGAGGCGTAATGGCAATCCGCCTGGTGTCCGTGTGCCACGCACTCCTCGGGACGCAACTCTGAAGCCACTGCCTGCGTGGTCGCGTGTGCATCAACCCAAGTGGGCGGACCCTGGTTGGGGATGCCGTATGCCCCAGGAGCCTCTGGGAGTTTCCCAGGGCGACCACTGGACGCCTGAGTTACTCAGACATAGCAGTAAGGCTTGGGCACGTTTTACCGTGAGTCGTGCAGACATGGTGACAGAGTCTCGTCCCATCCCAAGAAGAGAGATGCTCTTTTCTCGGTTGACCCTTAAACCCAATCGGCTTGGGTGCTGAGGCACCAGGTCCCTGTGTGTACACACTAGATCTCGCTAGTGAGCCTAGGTAGGCCAACCGCTGAGATAGTTCAGTACATGCACGCTCCATCCTCTCAGGGGGGCAAGTGCGGCTTCCGCGACTTCCGTGAAGACGCGGGAATGTAGGGACAGTCCGAAGGGCAGGACCCCATACTGGTACGCCCGCTCTTCGAGGGCTCACCGTAAGAGCGGTCTGTGCCGAGGAAGTAGCGAGACGTGGGAGTACGTGTCCTTTAGGTCGGTTGCCACGAACCATTCCTCGTATCTGACAGCTTCGAGGATGCGCTTCTGTGTTAGCATTCTGACCGGCAGTCTTTGAAGACACTGGTTCAGTAAACGCAAGTCCAGAATTAGGCGCCGCCCTCCACCTCTCACGGGGATGATGAAGTGCGGGCTGTGGGAGCCCGACAACATCTCGGCTATGGGTACGGGGCCGATCGCTTCTTTTGTCAAAAGAGTCGCGACCTCTACCGAAGGACGGTGGAATCTTTCCCTCGTAGCGAGGTGAAGAGGATTCCCCGAAACTTGGGAGGTTGTTGTGCGAACTGGATCGCATAGCCGAGACGGATCGTTCTGTCTGGTTACCGCCCCGGTCCGAGCATAATCCATGCATACGGTAGTCGGGAAAACGAAACGAGAGGAACGATCTCCTTCACCATTCCCCTGGAGGGGGGTTCTGTGGCTCTCAGGACGGCTGCTTCGTCTTAGGGCGGAAGCCCTGGAAGCTTGCTGTCCCGAGTACTTACCTGCTCTTGGGGGCTGCCGAATAGCACACCGTCCGACCGAGAGTGTGTCTAGTTGCGGCGCCGCTGCTGTCACGCAACGTCGAGTCTCAACACAACGTCGAGTCAGATTGACGCAACGTCGAGTCGGACTGACGCAACGTCTTGTAACCGTGCACCGTCGCTTGGAGAGTGCTTTTCAACGGTTGTGTTATAAACCCAGGGGAGGAAACTGCTCCTTTTGTGAGAGGGTGGGCACCAGGCCCTGAAAGGGGCCCGGCACGAGTTGGGACGTGGCAGGAACGTCCCGCTCCGGCCACTTCGGAGATGGTATCCCCAGGACCGGGCGTGATGGTGTTTCCTCCGCTGGGTGCCTCCCGTCATGATCGCCTCCCACGCTTCCTACGAGGTGGGTGCTGACGGGGGGGCGTCGCTCTCCTCCGATTCGCCGTTCTCCGGGTCGCCGCCTGAGGGAGAGATACAACCGGAGGGGTCGGTTGGGAGGGGCGAGGCTGTCTGGGGGCAGACTGAGCACGGAGCCTGGGCGGCCCGGAGTCTGCCCGGCTACGACGTGGGAGGATATGCCTGATAGCCTCCGTCTGCCTCTGCACGGCGGAGAACTGCTGCGAGAAGTCCTCCACCGTGTCTCCAAACAGCCCACCTTGCGCAATGGGGGCATCGAGAAAGCGAACCTTCTCGGCCTCCCGCATTTGCGCAAGGTTGAGCCAGAGATGTCTCTCCTGGACCACCAAAGTGGACATCGTCCGACCCAGGGCACGCGCTGTAACCTTAGTGGCCCGAAGGGCCAGGTCAGTCGCAGTGCGCAGCTCCTGCACAACTGCGGGGTCGGAACTTCCCTCGTCCAGCTCCTTGAGTGCCTTGGCCTGGTGGACCTGCAGGATAGCCATGGCATGGAGCGAGGAAGCAGCCTCTCCAGCGGCAGTGTAAGCTCTTGACCCGAGAGTCGAAGAAACCCTACACGCCCTGGATGGGAGCCGTGGTCGACCTCTCCAAGTGGACGCGGCCTGAGGGCACAGATGTACCGCAACAGCCCGCTCCACCTGGGGTATGTCGACATAGCCCCTGACTGCTCCCCCATCGAGGGAAGTGAGGGCAAAGGAAACCGTCTGCCGTGTACGCGCCGAGAACGGCGCGTTCCACGACTTCGTAATCTCCTCGTGCACTTCCGGGAAGAATGGCACTGGAGCCGAACGTGGCTTAGAGCCCTGTCTGGACCCCAGGTACCATGCATCCAGCCGCGAGCGCTGGGGTGACGGCGGGGCCGTGCACTGAAGCCCAATGCTCGCGGCGGCCCGGGAAAGCATGGCCGCCATCTCCGGATCCGGATCATCCCGAGACTTACCCGTCAGAGACGGAAGCTCTAGGACGTCATCCGGATCTGAATCCAGCAGGGCGCCCTCCGATGCCGCGACTGACAATTCGTCCTCATCCCATAGGGAAGCAAGAGACGGCGTACCACCTCTTGCCGACGGGGTTGACGAGCGTGCAGAGGTATGGAAGTTCCGCGAGCCGGAGGCTGACGGGGTGACATCCATAGAACCCTCATAATCACTAACGCCGCTCGCTGAGGCTGTTGACCGTGCCGTAGCCGCAGTCAACGAACCAAAGGGAGCTGACGAAGTGGTGGCTCGCTTTCCTGGGAAAGAAGCCACCCGTGACCGCAACGTCTTAATCGACATCTGCTCGCAGTGCGGGCAGGTCGGTCCCATGAACGCCGCTTCAGCGTGTTGGAGACCCAAACACGAGATGCAAGCGCTATGGGTGTCCCCGTCTAGGACGAATCCGCCGCAACCCAGGGAGCAGCTGTGAGCCATGAGGCAACACGCTGCTTAGAAATTGCTCTTTTATTTAGAAAAAAGAAGAATTCCAGACACTCTCTGCCTTCTGCCGAAACGCACAGGGGAGCCTTGAAGAGGGACAGTCCACTGCAATCGCGTCGTCACACCAGCAGGAAGATCGTCAGAAGTTGATTTCAGCATCAGACTGGAAGTCATCCGCAGGTTCCGAAGAACAAAAAGGTAATGAATGAGCACGCCGGCTCCCCTTTTATACCCGGATGTCCGGGGTGGGGCCCGGCATGCAAATTTCATTCGCCAATTCCCATTGGCCTTTTTAATATAGTCGGAGTTGATTGGTTCTCAGGAGCGAACCCCATACTGTCGTTCTTCGACACAACGTCGAGAGACCGACAGAAAGGGAACTAAGTAATATGGGTAAGAAACATTTTAATCTTGAACAATTATGTCTACAAGATATACGAAAACCTTTTATGATCAAATTATGATCAACAAAGTGAAATGCTTTTTAAATATATTTATTTTATTTGCCATTTTAAACAGACTAAGAGATAACACAAGGACTGAACCAAACTTTTGACAGATGCTCTTATCCACAACACATACAATGTAAGCTCCAGTATATGTGTTCACTTAAGATCATAATCTTAATCTACTGATTGCTTTGTCAACACTCCACATATTGTGAAAGGTATTTAATGTGATTTTTCTAGAAGATAGACAAGACAAGCATCTGATTCTCCTACTTCAGACTTCCATCAGTGTTCATAGAAACTCTTCATGACCCACTGAGCGCTAACAGATCTTTGAAGTATTACATGCGTGATGGATGATCTGCTCTCCTCTGAGATGGAGTGCATTCGCACCAAAGATTCTATACCTGCTGCATTTCCAACATCATAAATTAAAGAAGGCTCTTTGCTCCTCACAGATAGAAAATGTCTCAGTAAATTGTCCTTCATGTGGAATAATAGTAAAGGTGTGCTTGCTATCTCTTTCCACTCTTCTTCATAGGGAATAACTGATATATAGGCCAATGCAGCGGGCTAATAGTGACCCACAAGTCAACTCACATTGATAGCTATTGGCGACGGGTGTTGTCCGACGAAGCAACCAGGACCACCTGTGCCTGGTCGGACTGTTCCCACACCAGCCGGATCATCCCGGGGTGGAGTCGCCATTCCTCTTGGGGCAGCATCTGATGAGAGAGCACATTGGCTCTCTGGGTCAGATAGCCCTGGATAAATATGGCGCGCAGGGTCCTACTCACTGCTAACTCCACAGGAGGGGGCGTCGGGCAAGTTGGGACATTCGGCGCGAGCATACCGCCCCTAGGCGGTAAGTATATGCTACAGCTGCCGTGTTGTCTAAGCGGATTTCCACATGCTTGCCTCCCATTAGAGGTAGAGACCTCCTGAGGGTGAGCATGACCGCTACCAACTCCAGACCACTGACGTGTCGGTACAATTGGGGACCCGTCCATCGACCCGAAACTGTATGCCCGTTGCACACTGCTCCCTAACCCAACAGGGAGGCGTCGGTTGTCACCACAACGCGCCTCGGAACCTGGCCGAGGGATCTTACCACTCGTAAAAGGGTCCTGAAAGACCACGGGGCTAGGGTGCTCCAACACTGAGGCGTAATGGCAATCCGCCTGGTGTCCGTGTGCCACGCACTCCTCGGGACGCAACTCTGAAGCCACTGCCTGCGTGGTCGCGTGTGCATCAACCCAAGTGGGCGGACCCTGGTTGGGGATGCCGTATGCCCCAGGAGCCTCTGGGAGTTTCCCAGGGCGACCACTGGACGCCTGAGTTACTCAGACATAGCAGTAAGGCTTGGGCACGTTTTACCGTGAGTCGTGCAGACATGGTGACAGAGTCTCGTCCCATCCCAAGAAGAGAGATGCTCTTTTCTCGGTTGACCCTTAAACCCAATCGGCTTGGGTGCTGAGGCACCAGGTCCCTGTGTGTACACACTAGATCTCGCTAGTGAGCCTAGGTAGGCCAACCGCTGAGATAGTTCAGTACATGCACGCTCCATCCTCTCAGGGGGGCAAGTGCGGCTTCCGCGACTTCCGTGAAGACGCGGGAATGTAGGGACAGTCCGAAGGGCAGGACCCCATACTGGTACGCCCGCTCTTCGAGGGCTCACCGTAAGAGCGGTCTGTGCCGAGGAAGTAGCGAGACGTGGGAGCTGACGAAGTGGTGGCTCGCTTTCCTGGGAAAGAAGCCACCCGTGACCGCAACGTCTTAATCGACATCTGCTCGCAGTGCGGGCAGGTCGGTCCCATGAACGCCGCTTCAGCGTGTTGGAGACCCAAACACGAGATGCAAGCGCTATGGGTGTCCCCGTCTAGGACGAATCCGCCGCAACCCAGGGAGCAGCTGTGAGCCATGAGGCAACACGCTGCTTAGAAATTGCTCTTTTATTTAGAAAAAAGAAGAATTCCAGACACTCTCTGCCTTCTGCCGAAACGCACAGGGGAGCCTTGAAGAGGGACAGTCCACTGCAATCGCGTCGTCACACCAGCAGGAAGATCGTCAGAAGTTGATTTCAGCATCAGACTGGAAGTCATCCGCAGGTTCCGAAGAACAAAAAGGTAATGAATGAGCACGCCGGCTCCCCTTTTATACCCGGATGTCCGGGGTGGGGCCCGGCATGCAAATTTCATTCGCCAATTCCCATTGGCCTTTTTAATATAGTCGGAGTTGATTGGTTCTCAGGAGCGAACCCCATACTGTCGTTCTTCGACACAACGTCGAGAGACCGACAGAAAGGGAACTAAGTAATATGGGTAAGAAACATTTTAATCTTGAACAATTATGTCTACAAGATATACGAAAACCTTTTATGATCAAATTATGATCAACAAAGTGAAATGCTTTTTAAATATATTTATTTTATTTGCCATTTTAAACAGACTAAGAGATAACACAAGGACTGAACCAAACTTTTGACAGATGCTCTTATCCACAACACATACAATGTAAGCTCCAGTATATGTGTTCACTTAAGATCATAATCTTAATCTACTGATTGCTTTGTCAACACTCCACATATTGTGAAAGGTATTTAATGTGATTTTTCTAGAAGATAGACAAGACAAGCATCTGATTCTCCTACTTCAGACTTCCATCAGTGTTCATAGAAACTCTTCATGACCCACTGAGCGCTAACAGATCTTTGAAGTATTACATGCGTGATGGATGATCTGCTCTCCTCTGAGATGGAGTGCATTCGCACCAAAGATTCTATACCTGCTGCATTTCCAACATCATAAATTAAAGAAGGCTCTTTGCTCCTCACAGATAGAAAATGTCTCAGTAAATTGTCCTTCATGTGGAATAATAGTAAAGGTGTGCTTGCTATCTCTTTCCACTCTTCTTCATAGGGAATAACTGATATATAGGCCAATGCAGCGGGCTAATAGTGACCCACAAGTCAACTCACATTGATAGCTATTGATCTTTTAGTTTATTTATTATTAACATGGCTTTATTCGAATCATGAATGAGGCTCTATTTAAATGCATAAAGCAAAGAGCATCCCATATGTTCCTTTTGACAGCCTTCAAGTTCTCCATCAATCTTTAGTAAATAGAGATAGAGAGCTGTCACAAGATGAGTGATAGGCTACTTTTGTACTAACAGCCTTCTTGTAAACACTTCATGATGACATGAGAACATTAAAACATGGACAGATCCTTAACCTGTTTCCCATAAAATATACTGAGGATTATGTGTGAACACAAACTGGTGGACAAAACCTTCAACTGCATATATGTCCAATGTAAATACAGTGGAGGTAGAATAGAAAGTATTTTTCATGTGTCATGCCTAAATCTGTTTTAAATAAATAAAAATGTAGGTATCAATATTTAATGTCAGGCAGGATAATCCTAATTGTACAATTTTAGAATGGAAAGCTTTGAAATGAATTAAATATATTGTTAGTTTCGTGTATATCAAAGTAAAAAATACTAAGTCTAATTAACTAAAATATATCTATTACAATTGAACAAAAATATAAAGGGACTGTTGATAAATAATGCTTTCATGACCCAAAATGTAATAATATTTCTTAGAGAAAGTTATTTTAATATACTATTTTAAAATGTCCCACTGAAGAAATTGTTTTACATTTTTTATCCAGTTAGAATAACTATTTATTTTTGTGATTTTAACTAAGACACGTGAACTATTTTTAACCTGTATACTGTACATAAGTATAAGCAACGTTTAAATTTTGGGGTGAACTATTCCTTTAATCTCAGTTCAACACTCTGAAAGCCCTGCATGTGTCTGCAGTCATGTCGTATTTCTTTCAGGGTGGCTGGAGGAGAGTTTTCTTTTCTACTGCACTTCAGGAATCTGTGACAGGACTGGCTTGTTCCTCATCAAATATACATGCACTTTGTCTTCTAACACGTTGGCATAGTGAAGTCGCAAGAATACTTTCCTCCATCCATTTGTGTTACTGTGATGAAGTCAGAATGAGCGGATCCCATAATCTGAGTGTCACACAAACTGAGAAAATGACATCGCTCATACTTACAAGAAAGTTTTTTGACTTTTTCCCTGAAGGGTGTTCTTCCCTCTGGAATAAGGTCAGTAAACATGCTACACAGATATAATAAAATGTTTGATTCTTCAGACACAAATCCAACAATTGAGTTAACCAGTGAATGCCAACTTCACAATAATGCCAGCATCCTTTCATGGCATATTTCAGAATTGTATCATCACTGGAATAATGCAGGAATACATACATATATTTTAACACTATTATTTCTGCACGTGTTAAGTGTAACTGAGTCTGGCATCATCTCTGAGCGGCTGGGCCCTGGGTCTGCCTCATCGCATGTATTTACTCTTCATTAAATCAGATTATCATGAATAAATAAGTTCTGCTTCTGAAACAATACTAAATACATTTCTAAACATTTTACATATCACAGGCAATAGAAACTCATTGGTAAGCTACTCATATTCTCATTTTTTCAATTGATTATTTTAACAATATACTGTAAGTACGGTATAGATTGAATATGAATTTATAAATGTGTTTGTAAATCAAAGGGCATCAATGGCACTGGTTGTCTTTAGATGAAATACATTTTCTATCTTTGCTTTACACTAACACCATTTTTACAGTTTTCAATAGATCAGTTATGGAGACTTCAAATATCCGTCATCTCACATGTTTCTCTATTTACACATGTCTGTTTAAACTTGTGTGTCCTGTTGTAATGGGTTTGTTCAATGTTTCACCCCAAATATTCCAGTGAATGCCATGCATGGATGCTCTGATGGAAGTTTTTTTTTTACAGGAAAAGAGAAAATATCCTTCCCTAACACTGCATCTTTACTTATAAATTTATTATGACCATATCCGTACAATACACTGGAATCTCAGCTCCCTTTCATATTCCAAAGTTAAATAATTTATACAATAAAATGTGTTTTTCACCAACTATCTCTTCTTAGCAGCACTCAAAGTGGTTCAGGAGGCTGGCCGGCAGAATCTCAAAATGGGACTAAAAGTGAGAGTGAACTTGTGTGTGTGCTTGTGTGTGCTTGTGTGTTTGACAGAAAGGATGCCATAGATGTATATTTGGTTAAAGGGATATTTCACCCAAAAATAAAATAATATTATAATAAAATTCTTTTTAATGTCTTTTTAAACCTGCAAGACAAGACATTATATATTTTGAAAAAGTTGATAATTTAGAAGCAGCACACATTGGACACAAAACCAATGAATGGGTGCCCATTCACCAACATTATTCAAAATATCTTCTTTTGTGTTTTGTGGAAAATTGAGCTCATACATGTTTAAATTGACAAGAGGGTGAGTGAATAATGATGATTTTAATTTTTTTAATTAGATTTGAATCAAACTTTTCTGTTTTCTATATTCTTCCTTTTCCTTATCTGCATATATAAAAACAGAATGTTGAATGCTGTAAGAAATAAAAAATGTACATTTATCTTTGGTAAAATTGTTGATTTATCTATAAAACCTGCAGAATGCACAGATTCAAATTAATAGAGATAAGAAATGACTTCAGACTGAATGAATGAACTGTCAGACAGTCACTGCAGTGCGTGTGCGCGCACGTCTGCCGGGGACGCGCTTCTCAGATCTCCACTGATATGAAGGACTGAGAAAACTTCAGCTCTACACTCTTTACATTTTTCTTTATTGTGTTTTATTGAACATTTATTTCGTCTGGAGATGTTCCTCATAAAAGAGTTTTAAAGTTGGTGGATTGAATACGAGCTGTGTGTTCTGTAAATATAATGTGAGTATTCATATCTTCTGATTTACTGCAATGAGAATCTTGTCATTGTTAAATAGAGTTTTGACACTTATGGAGAAATTTAACAAAACTATATTTTTTATACATGCAACTTTTTTTATTGTTCTGATTAATATTGATTTTATGCGTATTGAAGTAAAATATATACTCTATGGATGAAGATATAAATTAATATATTTAATGCATACTCATATGGTTCTCTTATGGTGACAATATAAATTTGTGTGGAGTTTATTTAAAAAATATTAGTTTTATATTAGTTTGTTATTAGTTATTTTGCCATAAGATGCATGCCATAAAGCTGAACACATTGTTTACTTACAGTCTGTTTGTTTTATATATTTATATATTTAAATATTTTTATAATTTATTGTATTTATATATTCTTTTTTTTTGTTAGGGTTAATCATCACTTTAAAAATAATTTTTTTATCAAACTTTCTGTATTCTACTTCTTTCCCTTTTTTGTCTGCATATCTAATGGGAATTGTACACTTTGTAGCATTTAAAGTCAAAAACAAAATGTTGAATACTGTATATAAGAAAATAAAAATGTACACGTTTAATTTTCATACATTATATATATTATAATTTTTTATTTACAATTAAATATATCATAATTATCTATATATATATATATATATATATATATATATATATATATATATATATATATATATATTTATATATATAGATATATATATATATATATATATATATAGATATATATAAAGAGAGAGAGAGAGAGAGAGAGAGAGAGAGAGAGAGAGAGAGAGAGAGAGAGAGAGAGAGAGAGAGAGAGAGAGAGAGAGAGAGAGAGAGATTTGTCTTGTAATGGGACAATGTGTGCATTGTTTTGGATAGCACTGTTAAGAAGTTGTCAAAGAACCTTAGACATTGTGTGTTCCTCACCGTTGACTGCATGATGACCTTTATATTTGCTTATATAAGTGATATGTGCATATGGGTGACTAGTTTGTGTGGGCTGAATGACTCTGTGGCCCGAGGAAGGTCTGACTACTGACTACTGTCATCATGAAATCTGAAATGAACATTAAGCGAGTCTTTCTGATTCACTTGTGGTTTGTAGCATATAATCGTTTTTGTCTTTGTGTTCAGAAACATTAACACAGAATCAGAAGAAGATTTAACACAAAGTGTGTTTGAGAATGAAGTGGGGGCAGGAGCTTCCAAAGAAAATATGCTGATAGTTCAAACACACATGAAGGGATGAAATTTGACTCTTAAAAAGGACCTAAGAATGAAATTTAATTCATAACAGATTATGTATATTATTGTATATATTATGTATATATATGTATATATTATTAAGTAATAACAGATTATGTACCTAAGAAAGAAAATCTGAACAATGACAACATGTTTTTTGGGCAAAGCTTAAACAGACATGGGCACTGCTTGTGTTAAGAGTAAGTGGGAAAGAGAGGGTTCCACCCCAAAAAACAGATTCAGTTATCATTTAATCATCCTCATGCAGTTCAGAACCAGTACATGACAATTTTTTTCTGGAACACAAAGGAAGATATTTTGAGAAACGTCTCAGTGGTTTTATGTCCATAAGTTAATGGGAGTCAGCGTTGTTTGGTTGCACACATTCTTCAAAATATCTTCTTATGTGTCCCGTGGAAGAAATGAGCGTGAGGAAATAATAAATTTTTTCATATTTTTGAGTAAACAACACAGGTAGCTTGTTAACTTCTGTAATTTGCAACAAAGACATCTTACACATACACTACACAAACATGTCCACCTAGCTACCCATTCTATTTATTAATATTTCAACTATTTATGATCTATTCTTTGCGCAGTTTGTTTATGGAGAGGATTTCGAATGACAGCTGGAACGGTGGTCATCACAGGTGGAATTTTAGCTGCCTTCATCTTGCTGACTATTGTTACGTTCCTGTGTTACTGTAGGCTGCAGGTAATTCTGCCTTGACATACAGTATTCTTTAGAAACGCATGTTTATAATATGAGACTTTTTAAAAAAGCAAGAAGACCTAACTTTATGGTCCACACCATGCTTCTTAAAGTGAAAATGTAAAAAAGAGTTGTATTTTTTTACCCTAATGTCTTGACTTTCAGTCTTCTGCAAAACCCAAAAATAGATATTTTGAAAAATGTCTTGTTTTTTTGTTCAAAAAGACGATTAACCTTTTAGCTCTTCGCCATGCTTCTTCAAGAGATTGTTCACCCAATAATCAAAACTCTTTTAGCATTTATTTACCTTGATGTCATTTCAAATCTGCATTTCTGTCTTTTTTCTTAAAATACAAAAGATATTTTGAAAAATGTGTTTGTTGTTTTCTGCATATACAATGTTGCAATACTTTATTTTGACTGAACTATCCTATTACCAACTTCACCAGAAATTTGACTTTGTTAATTATAAAAGCATATAAAGTAGCTTTTTCTTACAGTTTTTTCCTCATCTTTTCATTGTCCCTTTGCCCATTAGTATTACTGCTGTAGACGGGACCAGTCGGAGGGGGAGGAGGAGGAGGCCGACGTCACCAAGGCATCTCCGAGCCCACCGCGACAACCCAGCCCACCCGAGAGTCCTCTGAGCCTTCACACCTTTCCCAAATACTCCTCTTCCAATCAGCTTCTAATGACCGCAGAGCCTTTCGAACCCAATGGACCGCTCAGCTATCCTCAATACACCCCGCGGATGCCCTACAGGCCCAGCCGCTCTTACACTTTCTGTCCCTCTTGCTCTGGATATCTGCCGCTTTACATGAGCCCTCAGGAAGGTCTGCGGAATGGAGGCGGCAGGATCTCCTACAGGACTCAGGAGGACCTGGACATGCCCATGGACACGGCTAGCTTAAGCAAACTCAACATCTTCCGCTCCATGACCATGCAGGATGTTCTGACCCATCACAGCGTCAGCACTGATGTGTAGCACCTCTTATTCACCTGAAGTATTGTGCAAGTCACATGGATTTTGTTTGGTGTTTAATTCATATTTATTTGTGGGAAGCTTTTATTTGCTGACTCGAGTGATGAAAAATACATTTTACCAAGAGCATTGGCTTTTAAATGTTTGCACTTCTTATGTGTAACTTATAGGGCTTTTTAATGGCATGAGAATTGGAAAATTCATTTACGGTATTATAAACCACATATTGTCACTGGATATTTACTGATATGGTGAAACTAATGACTGCAGAAAATTATAGATAAAAGATTATGTGGAAGCCATTGTTATACATTTAGGTTTGTGAGTTTGTGTGTTTCTTTAACATGTTGAGTGGACATGTTTTATGTGATAATTCTCTGTATTTGAATTTGTGTTTAGTGACACTTCATATTCTTTAATCAAAAACTGGTGCATTTGATTGTTTTAGGTTAATGTTAATGATGGTGATGGTTATTTTGTGCTTGTTTGTCAGGTTTGGATTCTTAAGAGGCCAGAAGGTGGCGTAACCCCCACCTGAAGAAAGAGTACATGCAGGGCTTTATCAAATTAAAACAATTTAACAAGAGACTGTGTGTGACTGTTATTGTTATTGTCATGTCTTAGTGTTTATTGTATTATACATTAATACATTGAAAAATAGTTTTTTAATATAATTATTTTATTTATTTTTGAACAATTACGTAAGGGCATTGTGTCACGTTGCCACAGTTTATTCAATATTTATTTTAAATTCGCTTTATTTATATTAATATTTTTTCATTGTAATATTTTTTCTTATTAAGTTTAAGTTTCAAATAAAAAATGTTTATTTCAATGACCGTAAATGTCTCAATAGTTTTAAATTATGATGAACCTGTGGAATGTGTAGCAGTATGTGTACGTTGTATAATAGTTGTGAAACAGATTTTAGAAAACCACTTTAAATATTTCAACTTTCAGGCCTCAATATATAAAAGTACTTTCTCCAAACAGCACATTAATGACAAAAATATCTTTGATTTTATCTTGTATTTGAGGAAATACATTATATTAGTTTTATTGAGTCTTAATCAAGAGATATATGAATTGGATACATTTTTCATTTATAGAATGTTCAAGTGTCGGGTCCCAATGATGGGAAGTATGGAATGCATCAGATATGTCAGAAAGACATAGAGCAGAAAACTTAATAAATAGAAAATAATCCTAGCTTTGGCAATCTGCTTAAACAGTACAGAGAAAGCTGTGCCGCGGATAGAGGCTTATTCTGTGTTGGGATGTACAGTACTCAAATCAGCCACCTTGAGCCAGAGGTAACATTCATTGATTTCTACCATTGCTCGAAAATAAATCTGATCAATAATAAATACTTTATCACATGCAATATAATCCTCTGAGCGATAACCAAATAACTTAATATATCCCTAATGTATCCCATAATCACAGGATATAGTCATGATGTTGGTAACATTTTGTTATACTTACACTTTAGATAAACAAATACTTATTTTTGTCAACTGCTTTGCTATTATTTTAAAATCTTTGGCCCCTATCTGATGTCTTGGTCAGGCTCTAAGAAGCTCGAAGATTATGGCAGGAATGGCAACAGGCTTTGCTGTAATACCAATGACTGCAGAGGTTGACCCTCAGAGCCAGCGAGCAATTGGTTGAGGGCCGATCCTGACAATTTTCATCTGGAGAAGACACGGTTCTGTTACAATTCATCGTAATATTTGGATTGAAAGCACACATTTGTCTTGTATATCGAATCAGACCTGGAGGTTCGGTCGGACAGGGCTGAAGCGCGCAGGTCTGCTTGTTAACCGGTTTGGTCAAAGGATCGCACCCACGAACGATATCTCTTCCCTCGTAGCACTTCACGTCTCTCATTCGCACGCCGACACCACATGTCTTGGTGCACTTTTGTAAAAGAACACAAAAATGTGCAAAATTTTAAATAGGCCTCTTTGACTTGGCAATATAATAGAAGGAAATTGTTTACCTCAGACCAGGGTGTTGTATACCACTTAAAACAAGGCCTCTCAAAGCATGTGTCCTCATCTGCCGGCCTCCTGCTGACATCACATTCCTCGTCTCCCTGAATCTGTACCTTACCACCCGTGATGCCCATGCACAATACGGTCCGTCTCTTTACCCCTCGCCCGCATGTTGTGTTACACTAACAGCGATGAAAATGTTTACTACAAAAATCAATACACCAATATTAAGTGATTTTCACACAACCTATCATAATCCTCACCCTCTCCCAATCTTGGGACAGCCAGTGCGTAGGACATTCATTGTCTCCACAGGGGTGGACGGCCAGTGGTTTGGACTCGTGTGAGCACTGAGACTCGGGTACTACCCGGCCCTCTGGGGTTTTGCAGTATACGTGCCGTACTGTTTTTCCGTGGCCACAAACACCAGAGCACTGCATGGAAGTAAAAGTATCTATGAAATGTTTTTATTTCATTTTCTGATGAATAAATGTATCTCCATGTATTGTCCTGTCTCACCGGTCCCCACTCCGACATCGTCCACTGGCGCTCACACGGAGGGCCGGTGCAGTTTTTCGCCGCTAGTGGGCGAGTTTCCTCATCACATTCTACGGTCTCATCCGAGCATCTGACCTCACGGGTTACTTCACTTCTGCTGCCACATTTAGCCGGACACTGTGCCACAAACAAAACGAAACACCCAGCGTTGGCATTTTCCCTGTATGTAAAAACATCAGGATCATCGGTTTTATATCTCACCTCTGACCACTCAGCCACCTCCCACTGAGGGCCACAGGTGGGGCTCTTGCAGGCCCGGCTCTCTGGGGGACGCTCTAACTGTGCCTCTTTGCAAAGGTCACTGTACACCGAACTGTCCAGTCCAGGAGCCAACATCTTCCAGCAGCGCACAAGTCGGAACTGAAAACCTTCTCCGCAGGTACGCGAGCACTCACTCCAGCTGCTGGCCTCCCATCTGTGCATTAATCAGACAAAAAATACAATATACTACGTTAAGTTTATGGATTTTTGAAAAGTACACACATAAATGACAATCTGTCAGAATGAACTGTGAAAATGACTAAAAACTGTGTGAAAACGCACATACACGGAATTAACTCCAAATCGTTCCTTTAGGTTAAGAATTTATTGTTGGGTAAAATATTCGCTGTCTGAGTTTCAAAAACACGGTAATAAATATTTAGAGTGGCACAAAATAGAATTCTCTCGCATACCTTGGGATGTGCCAAACAACGATTCAACAAATTGCGTTGGTGCATCGAAGCTTTTGAGTTCTCTACTTCGCTGTCTGGTGGTCAGTAATAATTCCTACACCAACGTCATTTATCTTATTGGAACGCTGTAGCTGTTTTTATTTAAAGATGCAAATTTCACTTAGAAGCAAAACTGGAATATTAAATAAAACAATTGAAAATTAAGCACATTTTCTATCTAACAAGTCAAATAGTACAAAATCGTCACTTATTGTCCTGAAAAAATGGCGCAAACTAAGAAAAAGAAAAATGAAAGATACTGCCTAAGGAGAAGATATTCTGTGTAATAATGGTAATTTCGTTGTTAAAAATTATATTTAAAATTGTTTAGATGTCATCGTCCACCCAAACCACCTTCCATCATTTCTTTTCTCAAAACAAACATCTTGGCGCTTGCATTTAAGATATTATTCAAAATGGGCACGAAAATCTGTGTATGGAAACATGACTATTGTAAGTTTTATTTGTACGGTATATTTATTTAGCATATAAGCAAGCAAGCTGGGAACTTTTATTCTGTTCGGAAATAGTATTTAAATGTACTGTGCACTGCAAATATTTTTTCCTACTTTGTGTCATAGGTGTTTTGAAAAATGTTTAGAAAAACATGTTAAACATAATAACATTTCTAATTTAGTAATCCTTAAGCGTATTTAAAACCTAAGTTTTACATTCTCAAAAAGAATATATTAATGATGTTTTTCATACATTAAACAAATCGGTAACTCAAAGTTGAGTTAAAGTAACAATGTTTTCTTCATTTAGACACAGGGATGTTGTTAAGATGTCAACATGGCAAGTTTTGTAGTGTGAACGTTTCATTAAGCGTCTCACATTTCATCCAAAAAATGGTAATGTCAACGCTTCTTAATTCTACAAAGTTTTTCAATTCTTTCTCAGTTCACCTGGGCTGGCATTCCCTTCCAATGCAAAAATCATGAACGGGTTCTGGTCGCGTCAAAGCGTCGCAGTAAACATCATCCACCTCAATTCCGTCATACCGTACACACATGGCCAACGATTTCGACACACCTATTCAAAAACATAGCGATGCTTAGAACAGGAAATGTGTTTATTTGAATTTCTAATTACTGCATTCACACCTATTGAGCATGTCATACTACAGGGCTCTTGTGAAGATAGCTTCCATCTGTACATGTCAGCGGCGCTCAGTCTGTTCTTCTGAAGTCTTTGGTTATTCCTGCAGGAAAGAAGAAAAAAGTCTAACCGGGCCGGGATACATTCACCTGCATTGAACATTAAGCAGAATGTTCATGTTTGTTGATCCAGAGACTGAGACTGATGCTACCGTCTAATTCAGAAAAACATTTTCAGCATACCTGGTCACACTTCTTACCATAGAACTGTCAAAGTTTGGAAAACAATGCATTCCTTGAGCTGGAAGCAAATAAAATGTGGTCCCCATGATAGGTTCATGATGCAAGGAGCACGGCATGAGTGATCTATGGAACGTTTTCCACCAAATAAAAAACAACTTGAATTATGTTTCTCTGACAGTCGGTCTTCCTATTCAGCTTTTCTCTTTCCCCACCTGGAATCTTTCGGATGCGAGGAAGGGCATTTCATCAGAGGTTCTTTACGATCTCTGGCTTCGTGGCTGGTAAAGCAGTGTTTGGAGGCAGCGAACCCGGCATATAATATAAATATTATGGAATGCTATCCCGCCAACTTTCGCTTGGCCGTCTCCGCTCTTTGAATGTCTCAGGAAGCACTGATGAAAAGGCAGAGCCAGAGGAGAAACTGAAGTACATTCCATTCTCCAATGAGCAGGTCTGTTGTACCCATACCCATCCCACACGGGCTTAGCATGGCGCGAGAGAGTGATTTAGACCTCACATTAAACAATCAGGCTATCTACTGGTGTCCAAAAATGTTTGGACTTGAAAGAATTAGATGAGATGATTTCATATTGAGATCTCTGATATGAAGATGTTGGTGTCTAAGAACATTAAATACATGGTTTACCTGGTACGGTTTCCACGACCGTTGGTCCTGACGCCTGTAGTGAAAGTTCTGTTCGGGAGCAGGCCGTCCCCTGTGTCATTTCGCTGAAGGCCCAGGGTGAACTCAAGAAGCGAGCCATTCAGAAAGCCTGTTTGCTCAAAACTGCTGTAGTCTAGTTCCAGTGGACCTGCTTCAGTAGACAAGCCATCTTTAAAAGAATGAAGCTGATTGGTCGAGATGTTAGCGAGAACCCCGTCAGAGCCCGGCCGCTCCCCCAGAAGCACCCTCCAGATGAGGTTTTTGGAGTCTTCTGCAGGTCTGTTGACGGGGGAAACATCAGGGAGTGGATCTCCACTGCGCCAACTGCAGTTTCCCTCTTTAAAACAAAATCAAACTAAAGTCAGCTCAAACTGGTTATATAGCAGTTTAATACACCCACTGCTGATTCTGGGACGGTTAGTGTGGTTTATAATCGTTTGAAAAAAGTTGTGCGCTGCAACTTACTTACTTAGTTTTTAAATTATCTACCCTAAATTATACTAGGAAATAAGATAAAAAATTTTAAGTAAGATTGCAGTGTTGGCAGTCAAGCCAAAGAAAGCTAGGCCTTTTATTAAAAATTATATCTGAATGTAAGCTTGATAACAATAGTTTAACAGTGATACTTGCAGTTAAAATATTGCAATAATTTAGAATTAGAATCTGCATTCAAGTAAATCAAGTCATTTGTCAACATGTCAATAATAAGCTAAATTTACATCATTCTTATATGGTATTATATATATAAAAATATGTAAATATATACAAAGAGTATATATATATATATATATATATATATATATATATAGATATATATATAGATATATAGATATATATTTATATATTTATTTATATTTTTTGTCATTCTTTTTGAGTTTTTTAATTTTTGAAAAACAAAATGTATATAAATCTTGATTTATCTTGAATTATTGATTTTGTATTTTTAAATGTTTAAAAAACTTTTGAATTTTGCACTTTTATCAACTACAAAATGCAAATGCAGGAAAGCAGAGATGCAAAATAACAAGACAACATTACTTTCTGGTCAATATCAAATTTTCTTCAGTGCCAAACTAAATTTGGTTGTCAAATTGAAAGCTGCCATCATAATGCAATCCTAACCCCTACAGCACTTGCATACACATTAAGATTGGATTGTTGTATTGTACTACCGTAGGTTTTGTAATTCGCGTTCCGTTAAAAGACTGATTTACCAAATTTTTGAGTCATATTTAAAGCGTTTTTGAACACGCGTGTTTGAACTTAATGAAGCGAGACGTTAAAATGCAGCAAAAGGGAATAGGACGTGACCTATTCCATGCTTCTAACTATTTTGAACTTGTAAACCAATAAAAATGAGTAAAGACTTATTTGCCTTAAATGACTCTTAAAACAAGGACTGAGTGTGTCCCATCCTTTCTACCCCTTTAACTGCATGTGCCCCATTGAGCCCTTTTTTGTGGGGAACATGGAAATCTCAGGCTTAAAGCAATGCTATTTTAGAAATAACATAATTTCTCATTATAATCAGCATCAGATTACAAGCGAGCAGAAGGATATTACAACAAAAGACTGTAACAACGAGTTCAGGTGAGGGAAAAGCCAGATGTCTCAGAAATGTTTCATCTTCTGTGAATAATCTTTGTGTCTTATACATTATAAAGGATTTCAAAAGGCCGGTGGACGATTGTCCAGTCATCCATGCACCTGGTCTCCTGTTTTTCCCCTCTTTTCCCTCCAGATATGGCAAAAGCGTCTCTCTTGTGCATGAATATGAAATAAGATGTAAGGCGGACGGATGATTTTAATGCTTTTAAAACCTTTTTGAAGCTAAAAGGTGTCAAGGTCAAAGCAACTCTCTCACGGTCAGGACTAGTATAAGCTTTCTTTTGCCAACAGTGTCTCTGAAGACACAGCAGATAAAGATATTTACCTGTATACTGGACTGGTGTTTTGTCAACCTGCTCACAGTCACTGACAGCGGTCTCGTACACTTCATTGGTTTCCTGACCCGGGTTTTGTCCCTCCATAGCCCTGGGCCCGGTGCCCTGAATTTGTACTTGGTTGACCTTCATCTCAGGCGGTGCTTTATCGTTCACACTATCATTGTGCTGTAAAACCCTGCCAACCTCCACAGAGAGCATACTGGATCCATCGCCGGGACCCGTGTACACGGGGGGCTGGGGGACCGAAGCAAGAGAGTCACGCATCACTGTGTACTCGTAGGTGATGTAAGGATGTTGTCCATTTTGGTTCCAGACCTTGGAGGACACAAAACATAGAAAAATATGTCTAAATAAAATCTACATACGCTTAACATGTCTATGCACATGGTTTATGAAGCTCTGGCAAGAACTGTTGCTGAAACATTTGGTTTTCCTGAAAAATCCCACACACTTCCCCATAACCCGTACAAGATGTAAGTGAATACATTAAAGTCATTCACCATGAGGAGATGCATCACAATATTACCATTTGGGCTGCACTTAGTCAAAGCCATGGTTAGCCAGCCAGTGAGATTACCCATGAGCCCTTGGCGGCGAAGGGAGGACCACAGCTACAGTACCAGAACATTGATGGGCTGATCGATGGGCCCTTTCGCCACGATGTACTCGATCCCCGTCTCATACACGTCTGTGGGCCGGCGGTATTTGAAAACGGTCCCTGCAGCGTGGAAGTTCTGAGGGGTGTCCACTTTATAGGCACCGTTGAAGAAAAAGTTCCCTGCTTGGTCGGTCACAGCTGGGGACAAAACAAAATATGGAATGGACATTTATTTAGGGATTCTGTTGGGTATAGCTAAATGTATCAAGCTTGATGGAACGCAAAAAAAATATTACAGACTAATTTTGCGAGAACAAATGTGTAAATATTCTTAAAACAAAATGACATACAGTACTTAGAAATGGGAAAATTAACTTGGGTCATGCTTGCAAAATAAATACTTTTATAGTCAGTGGGGTTCAAGAACTGTCTGGTTATTTGCATTCTTCCAAATATCTTTCTCTGTGTCCAACAGAACAAAGAAATTGAAACTGCTTTAAAAAAGCAAAAAGTAGAAAAATCTTTTTCTAAAATCTTTTCATTAACTAGATTCTTTAAGACAAAATGATATATTATATCATAACATGTCATTTTATAAATGGACAGACATTTGAGCAGGATAAAAATGCATTGCGGATTTAAATTATTAAACGCAGAATTTACACAGTTATAGTGGCTTACCCAGGATATCCGCTGACTTCTTCCTCTCGATGACCTGGATGTCCCAAGATCCTTCTGGGATTTGAGCTATGAACGAATATCCTTCAAAAAGAGAGTTTACCTTATTAGAAAATCATTTCATAAATCTTTAACTTAATCAATTTTATATCATTAAATATTCACGCCGCTTTCTATGAAAAATCTAGATGACATTACCCAGAGTAGTAGCCGCTCGACGGAAGTTCCCAGAAACACGAGTGCAGCTGCTGCCGTCCCCTTGACATACACCACACTTATCCAGAGCATTGGATGAGAAGAGGACACCGTCACATCCGATGGGCTGACAAGTAACACATCAGAATAAAAGCTTGGATTAAAGTTGATCAGCCTCATATTTATCAGAAGTTTATCTTTGAACGCATCCATACTGGTTTATATTTATTGGTTTGAATTGGTTTATCTTAACAAACATGGTGTTCATTCTCCAAAACTCAGAAGGGTTCTGCTTGAGCATCTTTAAAGAAAGGTTGTCAACCTTTTTAAGCTTCAGGCCCTAAGGTACACGCACCTCACATCTCCCATCTACACACACTCCTCTGTAGTTGCTGTACTTGCAGGACGTCCCGTCACGGGCGGGCACCATCAGCTGTCTCTGACCATCAGATGTGGTGCAGTGCAGGTCACACGGATTACTGGAGATGTGAACGTAATCATCTAAAGGAACATGAACAAATGCATTGCAGTGGATAAAGGGCATGCTGGGATGTTAAAGTTATACCAACACCATTATGTAGTTTGTATAAATCAAGACTTTTTTCTAAGGTAGCAAAAAGATTAAGATTTATTTTACTTTCATAGATGTCTTGTATAAAAAGGAATGGTCCACCTCAAATGAAATCTCTGTAATGAATTACTCACTCGTTGTTCCTGCATGAACTTATTTCTTTAGATTTGGACTACGGCTTGTAACCAAACAGTTCTTGAATCCCATTGACTCCCACAGTAGGGAAAAATTATATGGGAGTCAAAAGTGCTCTAGAAGGTTTTTCTACATTCTTCAAAATATCTTCCTTATGCTCAACAGAACAAAAAATGTAATAAGTATTTTTTTCCTCTATGGTAGTCAATGAATTTCAAAAACTGTTTGGTTAAACACATTTTTCAAACATCCCATCCTGTGTTAATAAGGACAAAGAAATATTTGCAGATTTGGACAACTCAAAGGTGAGTAAATGATGACAGAATTTTTATTTTTGGGTGAAGTGCCCCCTTTAAATTTAACAAATTTTGTTTAATTTATCCCGGAAAAAGATGCAAATGCTCGTGTCATAAAGCAGAGTCTCTTATTTTAAGGATGTTCAGATCCTTTTGTTTGAAAACAAGGCAAAAAATTGAATGTTGTTTTCAGTGTAGATCATTCGGAAACAGTTGGGAATGTTCTCCATAGATTCTCTTAAAAATGTTAGGACAGTAACAATAAAAATGCATTTTATCTACATAATATGCCAATTGTTTTACATTCCAATGTTTGGTCTATTATTACTTTTTAACATTGTCAGCAGAACGGTTATAGCCTTCAGCATTTTATTCAAAATGTTATCTAAATGTTTGCGCAATGTTCTTAGACCGTATTTTTGTGACACATTTAATACCGGGATATAGAGGTTTCCAGTGGTAGTTCTTTCCATTGTACACCTGAGAGTTGAACGACCAGCATTGCTCTTCTCTAAAGCTTCTTCCTGTGGCAGGACATTCCTGTAATTCATAGACAACAATCTGTTGAGCACTCCTGCCCTACGGTCTGCTTGTTTTCCATTGTCTATTGTAAAACAGGGCTAAAGCACTTTGCGTTTGGCTAAACCAAGTAAAATGAGCAGTAATTATGCATTTACAGTAAGACCCAAGTGGAAGTGGAACTTGAGGCTTTCTGTCGAGTCTGGCATCTGGGATGGATTTCGGTTGGGCCCTGTATTGTGTGTTGTGGGTGAGATACTGTGAGCTGACCTTCGGATTGCAGAGATGATACTTTTTTGCACTGCCCATGCACGTCATGTTGTCCTTACCCGTCGCTGTTTTCTTCCTTTGGAAGAAGTAGATTCATTGTATAAGTTTTGCGACCGTTTGACAGTCTTTCTTTTTTACCAGGTATCTAATACAGACATTTGTACCCATTTATACAATGCTTTGTTCTTGCTTGACACATTTGGCTGGGGGACATTTATGATAACAGGGTGAGAAAATCATTTGACCTTTGTTTAAGACAGTGTCTCTCCTGAGACATGACACCACCTCCGCAGGTGCGCGTACATGCCGTCCATTTTGTCCATTCGCCCCACCAGTATGTCATCACCTCCAGCCTGTCTTCTAGACTGTTGGAAGCCACACCATCCTCCTATGAAGGGATGAACATTGTCAAGAAGATTATAAATCAAATAAGACTAAAATGATTGATTCATTAATATACACCACAGGTCAAGGGTTTTGGGACACTTGAGTGAAATGTATCTCTATATTTAAAAAAAAATTTTTTGCCTAAATGTGAAATTTGAAAATAGATAATTTCTTTTATTTAGCAAACATACATATTTGTTTCTTGTCAAAACCTATATTTATTTCCTAAAACTGTTTTTGAAATGAATGATTTTGACTGAATGTTAAAGAAAGAAGAGCCTATAAGTTTGCAGAAAGGAAATGGACATCTCAGGGTGAGACCTTTAGAAGCTTCTTGAAGAAATGACAAGAAAACACCTTCTATTCAAAAGGTGAATTCCCCAAAGATGATCAAATATAACAAAATTTATGTATTATTTCAGTATTTATATGCATATATATCTGTATAATTTCTTTGGTTTTATTTTGTAATTTTCATGAGTATATTATTATTCTAAACTCTGTAGAAAAATAATATTGCATAAGTGAGTCCCCCAAACGTATGACCGGAATTGTATAGACCTTTCAAACCTGCATGTAACAATGTTGGTAAAAACATGACACAATAAAAGTCAATGGTTAACTACGATTACTGGTTATCAACATTTCTCTAATGATCTTCTTATGTGTTTTGCATACAACGAAAGTTATCCATGGTTTGGGCTGAACTATCCCTTTGAGCATTTATCTTTACATGGACCGATGTCAAGTGACGTCAAACTGACATTTCCCACAAAATACTAGTGGACAGCTCACCTTATAAATCATTATAACAAGCTTACCGTAGCGAATCATTGTAATGTAATGAGAACACAGACCTTCTATGTACTTGCTGAATAGCTGGTGTATGTTTATTCTAAGAAAAAATGTATAAGATGCCAGAACATTACAAACCTGTCCTATGCTGGAGAGACTGCCCAGAGACACAGCCAGTGTTACCAGACCCAACAACACGAGACTGCTCTCCCCGTACTGGGCCATGAACCAGATCCTCATCCTGATAGGGTTGAATATTTGGAGAAAAGGTTATAATCGCTTCTCATAACAGAATTTAATGAATTGCCTTGAACCGTTCAGTTTTATGTCCAGACATTTAAGAAAAAAAACGAACATTTATTCAACCAGACGCTTTTTTTATTTCATTGAATTGAACGTTCAAAATTTGTGACATTTGACTCATTTTAAAACTGATCCCAACCCATGTTTGAAAAAATAATGAGTGTAAAAGTGTTAAGACACACTCTGTAGTTGCAGACGCACAATAAAAGGAAATAGGTTGTGTCCAAGTGCTCCATGATGTGACAAAACGTATAAATGCACATCTCTGCATTCAGGCGTGTGTAAGGGAGACAGTACCATAAACGGAGCAGGAACGGTATTAATCACATTCAGGCACTTTTCCAGCCCTCATCAGACCTGCACGTCCAATTAGGCAGACTCCTTAAAGTAAGCAAACAGATCGTCGTTTTCTGTTTGCAGTCTGGCTTTTTCTGGCACTAAATATTGGTGACAGGTGTCTTAAACTACCCGCAGGAACACCTGGAGTTCATTATCCGTCCCAGACACATCTGGAGCGCCGCCAGTTCCCCAAACACCCGTCTCCCACAGATCACACAGCCGGGCCGAGACAGACCTTCCTCTCCTGAGCTTCCCAGGCCACGAGAGAGAGTAAACACAAGCTAACCCTCTCTCTCCCTCTCCCCGGAGGCCTCCGCTCAAGGGAAAATCTGCTGCCAGGGAAAGGAGGTGTTTTTCTTTCCCTGGCAGGAGTCAGACAGTAGGACCGAGTTCTGTCTGAGCTCAAGAACATTCAGCGTTGTTCAAAAGGGTTTTGGGTCGGGTTGTATCAACCATTCTTATGCAAAGCGAACATTGGGGATGTTTACATCTAGACGCTTTGTAACTAACACTGCACTTGAGTTGGTTAGCCCTCTTAAATAAAAAGTATTATTTAAAACTATATGAGGAAAAAATGATACACACCCAGACATGAACATAAAATAAGGTTTGAATCACAAGAACATAAAAAATGATGAATTAATATCTTAAAAATTTTTAAAAAGCAAACAATGGTAGTCTCAAAATTGAACACAATATAACCTGATATCAAGAGGTTTGCACATATTTACGAGGTGGCAAAGCCACCCTTTGCCCCAAACTCTAAAATCACAGACTCAAAGGCAAGTTGGGCTTAAACGCACACATTTTACGAGGTGGCAAAGAAACGATAAAGGCTTACCCTAAAGTCACAAAGAAAACCTATCCGTATAAAAGCGTACAAATTTACATGAAAGCATCACCTTAAGCACTATTAATACCAATTAGATTGAGTTGATATTTTTTTATACATACAGTATATACATGAAAGATTTGTATCAAAAAGTTGAATTGACACAAAAGTAAGGGAAATTCGTGTAACATTAACCGGTAATGTCTCTGTATGACTTTGTCATGTATTTATTGAGAATTGTGATGCTTCTTTAGCAATAGAAACTTTTATCAAAAGTTATGTTAAAGTTCTAATAACACGCTGTTAAAAACGGCCGATGCTACTGGCCACGAACACCAAACATGAGCATTTATTAATTCATAACCGGTGTGCTCATGTGTGTTATTTTCGAGGTGGCCAATTACATAAATTCTAACTATAAGGTTGTACCTTTGCATCAGTGAAGTTTAAGACTGTTTGGTTATTATTTAATTATCATATGATTTAACATAACAATAAAAACAGTTAATGTGGCTTAGTACATATCTAAAAAATAAACAGTTAAATTAACTTTAAATTTCATTTGAAACCTTCTGTAGCAAATATTAAAATAATTTAGTGAAGTCCAATGGTTAATTTCTCTAAAACGTACAAACATTTTTAACATTTTTAAAAATAAAAAAGTTAATTTTTCAATTAATATTTATACAATTGTAATGTAAATCAATATATTTGGTGAATTCTTATAGAAATATTTGAGTTAATCGGATTTACTTAACTTGGTTTACATACATGTACAAACATTTAAACATTATATTTACTTGATTTCGAAACATTTAATTAACACATTTTTTATTGATTGTAAATTGTATATTTTTTTAAGCCCAGAAATACTTTGCATTTAAAAATATAAGTCACACCTTAGGGAAACATTCAAGGCTTTCCTGAAAACATCCGGGGCTAAAACCCCCTGAGCCCACATCTAGTAATTTATCCACATCTTAAAATTATGAGGAATTCCATATATAAAAACAAACTTTGTAAGTTTAACAACTTTTGTCTGTTCTGGTTATATGAAGCTTTGCTAGCCCTGTTATCCAGAAGGGTTAGAGGTCATCTTATAGATATAAAATATAATTGACCAATTTAATTTCGCCTTTCTTTATGTACTTTCTTGCTTCGTGAACTGTATAATCCAAGCTGAATTATAAATCATTATAATAAGTTTACCATTATGAACCTGGGTGGGAACGTTGAAATTAATTTGTGAATTGCTTTTGAAGCTTAAAAGCTAAATCAATACCAATATGTTTTTTTCTTTTGATGGCTTTGGACGCTGAGATGCTGCTGTCTGACTTCTCGTGGTTTCTCTCCTCCGTTCATCATCCGGCGTGATTCATTTCAGAAGCTGTTTCTGAGCCTGATAGCAAATGGCACATGATCAAAACCGCACATTCATATTATGTTGTCTAATGGAGGCTTTGATGCTTTCGGATGGATTTATCACACTACATTTTTGCTTTTTCATTGCGTTTTGAATTTGTCATACAATGTCGTAACACAGAAATCCTCCTTAAAGCAAGCTTGATTAAACAGCACAAATCTTTACTGGATCTTTCACTTTCAGCCTTTTCAGTTTCCCGCAGCCCTTCGCATCAGCAGACAGCGGTGTTTGTTTGGGTTGTGCTCTGCCGTGGAACAAGTGTCTAGTCTTCTTGGCTTGTCCGGTCTCTTTCAAAACATTCTGTTAACAGCTGGACTCACACACACAGAATAAATGTTTGTTCTCTTACCTTTAGTCCAGGCGCTGTGTTGAGTGCCGGTTGGACAGCGTGGGTGGTGATGGTGGTTTGTAACGGTGAGCTCCGAGGATGTGCTTGTAAAGAGGGTAAGGTGTGCTCCTGCATCCCTCCTCTCCTCCTCCCTCCCCCTCGCACCAGTCCTGGCAGGAAGAGAATGGCAGCGTTCGAGAACGCCCACGTGAGAAACACTTTCCCAGCTGGTGCCAAGCTCACGGGCTTCTGCTGCTGCTGGGTGGAATCGAGCCACAGTGGCACAAACTCAGCCAAGCTGCTGTCTGCCGGTCTCCGCTCAGAGACAGACAGGGAGGAAGTTACTGTTTCCCACAGAGCAGCACTCCCTGTACCCCCTCCTCATCACATCGGCCGTTCACTCTTAAACCTCCACACACACACACACACACACACACACACAAACACACACAGTCTGTCTGTCCCAGATCATCATCTTTAATGCTTTCCGCTGTACAGTAAGGCTGTCACAACTTGCACACTTTTCCATTCCGGCTCCCGTCCAGAAACACAGCAGGCCAGAAACTAAGACGCTATGCATAGATAGAGATTAGAGAACTGGTGAAATTGGACTAAACTGGGAAAACCGGCAAGAATGGAAAAGGCAGCACACAAACACACAGCAATAATAACTAGCTTTCTTAAAGCGAGGGTTCATATAAAAATGACGAGTCTTCAGCATGTACTTATTTTACTTGGATTTTCTTTCTTCTGTTGAAGAGATATTTTGAAGAATGTCATCAACTACACAACATTCTTACCCATGTACCTTCATTGCATGGACAAAAAAAAGAAAAGTAAATGACTGGTTTGAAATGACGTGAGGGTGAGTAAATGATGACAAAATATTTTTGGAGGGTGAATAATGCTTTTGTCACCTTATAGTGAGTATTGTGTCATACTCTCTTGTTGTTCTGTTAATGTTTTTGTTATGATAAACAGAGAATATTATTTAAAAGAATGCTTGCTGCCCTACAATTCTTGGACTTCATTCACAACCATACCAGAAAAAATGACCAATGGTGGCTAGAACTTTTTACAGTCCTACATTCTTCAAAATATCAACAGACCAAACCAATGCTAAAGTAATTTTTTCTACTACGGTAGCCAATGGGGTCCAAGAACATTCTTCGGTGTGCATACAGATTTAGAAACAACTCAAATGTGAATCAATGGTGACAAAATTGTTATTTTGCTGAAATGAATGCTAAAATTCGCATAAATTATAACTCCTGAATATACACCTGAAGTACGTAAAATAATAATTTTATCTTTCATTTTATTGTCTGAAGAAATGTCACCTCTGTTTTTGTATAGGGTGGATATTTTTGGATTAAAAAACATATTTGGAGGAATTTTGGGGTGAGAGAGGAAGAGAGAGATGGATGGAGAGAAATGTTTTGGGCGGCCCAGGCAGATAGTCTGGACCACCATGCCTGCATGTGACGTGTGCATTTACAGACCACATGTTCTCCGAGCTGCCCGTCTGTCTGCTCTGTACATTAGAGACGCTTCGCTACACTTAAAGCTCAATCAGACACTCCTCTCACCGCAGATCTCTACAGCGATAGACATACTTCAGGAGATTTGCACAGTCTGGAAGTCTGGAGGACCCGTCACTTTTCAAAAGCACAAAACAAGACTGTTTGTGTGTGTGTGACGCAGAGCCTTCAATACTTCCAAGGTGAATTGCTCTTGGAAAAATGATTTTGATGCACATTGGTGGTTATAAACACACACAAAAAAGGAAACCGTTTTTCCATTCAGTCTAAACTGGTGAAACACTCTTTGTGTGTCAGTGAAGCCCAATAAAAGTGTATATTGTGGGGAAAACTAGTGGATAGACAAAAATAATTTATTGGCCTCTAACTGGTTGATCTTATTCTGTTTAATGTTGCGTTTATGAGGGATTTCACTATTTTCACAATTAAATAAACTGTTCTTCTCACATGAGAGGCGTGATGTTTGAAGGATGAATAAACTCTGAAACGCTGACTGATCTATGACTTTTCTTAGCAGTTGATATCATCCTGAACATACCGAGGCCTATAAATGTTCACCAAATGTCCACATTGGGAAAGAAGAAAACTATAAAGACCTAACACTATTCTAACATATTTTTAAAAATATTATTGAATTATCACCATAATTTGATTTCTTATGAAATAATCTGTCATGTAAATGTAAGACTCGATGTTGACTTACACATTTTATGCTGCACAATTGAAAAAAAGCTAAATTTGGCATCCTAAACATTTATTCTTTTACACAGCCTAAGTTAATGATGAAATCTTAAATGTCTTATTTTTACAGAATGTTTTATACATTATGTAGTGAGATTTTGTGTACAAAAACACAGACTCACAAAATAACACGTAAAGTGGGAAATTAAAACACACTTTAAAGTATAAAAGTGGCACATTGCTTAAAATGTGCTGCTTTTGTAACCGTGAGAGTATTAAGGGGAATTGCCTACTTGATACCTTAAAGTATGCAAAATATATTTATTCCGCAAGAGCACAAAAGCAGATATTTGGAAGAGTGTTGATAACTGGCACCGTGCATTAGTTTTGGGTTCATAATTGAAGTAAATGGGTGCCACTACTGTAAGGTTAACTTTCTTCAAAATATCTTCTTTCGTGTTATGCAGATCACAGAAAGTCAAAGAGGTTTGATTACAAGAACAATTAATGAGCTTTGATTTATACGTTCTTATACTGCTGACAAGACAATGTGTCAAATGCAAAATGTTGAAGAGACAATAACACTTCAAAAGTTAATGTATTTAATATACTGCAGACTTTCAAAAATGGAATTGATCTAAACATTCTAAATGCATTCCTTATTTAACAACACCTGAATAAATTATTTTCAAACTAACAGTTGTTTATTTATTTATAAATCTGGGCCCGATTTGGTGACAAAGAATGTGACCACAACCACACGTCACAGTGAAAGCAATGATCTTTTACTTTCAGCATGTGACAGTACAGTCGTCTGCATGATGCTGAGGATGGTTTCCTCGGGAATCACGTTACAGAGAATGTGTGGTGTGGGGAACACTCTCCCCTTTCTGGCTGGCTCAGCACACTGCTCCCCTTTGTGTTGCCTGCGCAGGTGCAACAGCTGAGCACAGCTGCGACCCGACAGCCACAAAGTCCATAGCAAGACTCTCCCTTTTGCTCGAAATAACAAAACAAGCTCTTTCCTAACTGTTGTGGACTGTGTGAAGTCTTATTCCGAGAGATGTTGAAGCCACATCAAATAAGCCACAGAATACAGAAATAGGACAAGTGTGTCATTCTGTTGTGGAGGTTGAAATCACCCCAATTTGATTTACAAAGACACACTTCATCTAGCAGTCGTTTACTCTGCTTCATCTCAATACGAATTGTTTCCATTTTTATAGATTTTTACTTGATTAGTAACTGACATCTAGCTTTGTACATTAAATAGAAATAAATGTAAATCACTTAATTTTTTTTTAGAAAGGTTAATACAGAATAAATTCTTGAAGTGAAATAAATATAAAAAAAATTATTTGTGATCAGGACCTGGTTGTGTAACAAATACTTAAGGAGTTGAAAATTCATATTCTCAAATTTACTTATTTGAGATAAATGTAAAGAAAAAATGTTAATTGACAGCGCGGGTCCTCTTAAATGGAATTCAACAACAGTATCTACAGTAGCCCTAAACTGACAAACTGCACTACAAAATGTTATTTTGTTCATTAAAGATGCACGAATGTGCTGATCACTTTTTTTGTCAACCATTGAAGTGTTTTGAAAGGGAGTGGTGAGTAGTGGAGCAAGGATGCAATTCATAAACTGACCACTAGATGCAGCTGGATTTCACAAACTGGAGCTTAAAATGACATGAACAATTAATTCAAGTATTAAAGGTAAACATCTCAAAAACCCACATGTGTGGCACTTTATTGGCTGTGGTAAATGACAAAAGTTAACAGAGACAGGATATATGTCATATTAAATCAATACAGCTGCATAAATCCCCCAAAAATGGCAATTAGGACATTTCTGCCACGAAAAGTACACGTTTCTTGTTGGCGCACACGTTTTATTGACACTTAGAATATCTTTGCAGGTCTCATGCATAACATCTCAACCCTGTACCTTACTGTAACCATTCAAGAATTTTTTTACTGTCAAAACCACATTCATGTTAAGAGACGCATGAAGGTGCTTCAACAGGCCAATGTCAATATCTCAAAAGAGAATTGAGAACTGTTTCTACAGCCACTTTTTACAGATCGATTCCCTGTCTTCCAGACTGACCAGTATATGAAAAAAATTCAAAGAATTCCCTGTCCGTGCAACTGCGCGGTAGATTTAGTAAGAAGATATTCAGAGTATGTGCTGAATTTGAAGTTCATTGTACACAAGTGTTGTATAAATTATTCACTTTCACAACTTATTTGATCGAGATTTGATGCAGATTATCTCTGTAAGTTTCAACTTATTCTCTGGTATTACTCCTAAAATTGCTTAGAAGAAATGAAAATTTGACTATTGTAAAAAACACAAAAGTCTGCATTGGGTTTCTAAGATTTCAACTATTCAAATTTTTGAATTTTCATTGAAAATTTAATTTTGAGTGTTAATTGTTTCACACAAACATCATGTAAATCAAGCGTGATATGTTCAATATTTCTGACTTCTGATTACAACCTCAACAAATCGGAGGTCACTTTAATACATCGTTGAAATCTCTTCTGAAACTAATGGAGACATTTGTGAGATTTCTCAGGAGAAATGTCTGATATACAAGAGACTTCAGATTACAGAAATTCCATTTGTGATTTTTCTTCCTCTTGGGTTATATAACAGCTTTTCATCTCCTATGGCCTTAAAGCACACAACACAGAATCTTGTGCATCACCGTCATTTGGCAAATATTGTTCAGCGACCACATCACAACATTTCAGACACCTAAAATAAACCAGAACATAAAGTTCACCATAAATGGCATAACTGCTGTTGTTTTAGAATCCCAAAAATGTATGACAGTGCCATGTGAGCGCAGGACCTCTCCCTGAGCTCCACGCAGACAGCTGCTCTCTGATGACCGTACACATACAGACTCCTCCGAGCCCTTTAAACTTTAAAGGTCCAGGAGAGAACCAGCTGGTTCTGAGGGTTAAAGAGACTGCGTGAGAGTCACTGTTCATTTTCATGCTCACTTCTCGGCTGAACGATACACGCAGGCTATTAACACAGTGCAATTTCCAGCAATCCAGAGGTCTGTAATTGATGTCGGAATGGGAGCGCTTATCGCCAAGATGTTGTTGCCCACCATCAGCAGTCTGGTGTTCTTGCCTGCAGCCAGTGTGGCCGCCAAGAGAGGCTTTCACATGGAGGCCATGGTCTACTTTTTCACCATGTTCTTCACAGCGGTAAGAGAATGATGCTCTTTTAAAGATGTCTTCCAAAATACAGGCGTTATGATATCGTATTCTGTTAAAATGCATAAAGACGCATTGTGTAGATCTTCATATTTTATCTAGTATAGTATGCTCACTTAGCTCGTTTTAGGTAATGAATTGGAGATAGAAAATGATCAACATGTATTTAGAAGGCCTAATGTACTTTTCATTTGAAATATAAACAATCCAAATGTTCTCTCCTTATATACGTTAAGATTTATCATGCGTGTGATGGACCAGGACTGTCTATACTCTGCTTCATGAAGTATGAGATTCTGGAGTACTTTACTGTGTATGGAACTGCTATCTCCATGTGGGTCACGCTGCTAGGTAAGACATTTTTTCATATATGAAAATAATATTTAAAGTATGTTCTTCTTGAAGGGTTCAGGCAAAAATTTCATTTACGTAATGCAAAGGAAGATATTTTGAGAAACGTCTCAGTTTTGTGTTCATACAATGTAGGTCAGTCTGCCGTAGTTACCAACATTCTACAAGATATATTTTCTGGGGCTCTGCAGAAGAAAGTCAAACAGGGGTGGAATGACTTGGAGATGAATAAATGATGATAGAATTTGTACATTTACAGAACGTTGCTTAAAAATAAAAATTCTGTTATCATTTACTCTTCTGTTGAACACTGTAGGAGATAGTTTGAAGAAGGTTGATAGCCGTAAATAACAGCAAACACCTCTATTGTCTGTTCACATAAATCAATGCAAGGCCAATTATCTACAAAAACATTCTTCAATGTTTTTTTGTGTGTATTCAGTGACATTAGGATGAATAAATTTTAACTGAACTATCCCACTAAGTACAATTATTAGGCATAATACCAGTTATAAAAAAAAATACTCCCACATGGGTCAGACAGTCAGCAAAGCGATTAAAATCATCACTTTTGGAGACTGGTTATGACCGCACGACAGGTGTTTATATCTTCCATTCTGCCGTGACAAGAATGAGAAACTCATGTTCTCTAACACTCATCCAGCACTGGGAGATTTCGATGAACCCAAACGCTCATCACTCACCATGTTTGGGGTGCTAACTTCGGCTGTAAGGATCTACCAGGACCGATGGGGCTATGGCATCTACTCCGGTCCGATCGGAACAGCTGTCTTCATGATAACAGTCAAGTGGGTGAGTTGGAGGAAAACAGCAACTGATTGGTTCATAAGGTCTGGCCGTGTGATGTGATGGATTATGCCAAGAAAAAGAATGTTATATTAGATGTTGATAAATACATGCTGGTATAGCTCCAGCTGGATTTTCGGAAAACTTTCAGAGAACTTTCTGAGAATGTTCCCTATTAGCTAGTAAAAATGTTTGACGAGGATTTGTATTTTGCACAAACCCACAATTTTATGAGATGTGACAAATGCAATCACAGAGTGTCACCAAATTGTTTCTTTTTTCATGCAAGTTACAAAAAATGAAGGAAAAGAAGGGCCTTTATCCAGACAAAAGTGTTTACACTCAACAAGTGGGCCCGGGATGCTGTTTCGGCGCTCTAGCTTTAATGCTTCGCTTCTATTTTGAGGTAAAAAGCCAAAAGGATTTTGGGTTTCCACCAGTTACTGCAACTGGAAGAATGCATGACACAAAAGTTATACAAGCATGTTTGCAGAAAGTTGCTTTAATGACTCCTTCATTTCCTCCTGCAGGAGTGGGAGTACGCTTACGTCCACAGTTTCTATCACGTGTCGCTGGCCGTGTCTTTTATCCTTCTGCTGCCCAAGAAGAACCGTTACGCTGGGACAGGACGCAACGCGGCCAAACTCAACTGTTACACCCTCTGCTGCTGTGTATGATGCATCTTTTTATCTAAGGTCGAGGGGTGATCTTTAAACTGACAAACTGTGTCATTTAAGGTGACCGCAAAATGACAATTATTTACTCCCGTGTGACGGTTCAAACCTGTACCATTTTCATTCTTCTCTGTGCGAATATTGTTAATTTTATAGTTCCTTTGTGGCCTTCTTAAAGCTTTAAATGCTTCACATTTATTTTGCCCAAAAAAACTGGGACCAGTACATTCTTCCCCATTTTCCACAGAAGAAAGTCATGGGTTTGGAACGACATGAAGGCGTGTAAATTATTCTCGCTTTTGTTATTTTAATTTGCCAAAAAAATTCCGCCATATTAATTACACCCCTATTTGTTTAACGGCAGAAATCACAACCGCCAATAAAAGAGAAAGCACGGACCATCTGGACAACTCCCCAAAAACCCTGGACGAGAACCGGTGGTCCTGGCTTGCCGTTCCACAAATCCCAGCCACGCACCATGTAATGCAAGAAACGGCGTCTACTAACGGCACGCTGAAAGTGAGGACAGTTATACGACCTCCCGACAGGCCAAGTATGCCTTGGACAACATGTTCCAAGGGCTAGAATGATGTCCCGCTTGTCAAGAAATGACAAAGAAGGTGTCGGGACTGAAAAACATTCGGGGAAGCTGTGAAGATGGTCTTCAGGACAGGAGAAGAAAGGACTGCCGTGAAGCTCCAAACATACCGTAACGCTCCAGCTGGAAACTTTATGAGTCAGAAAAACCAGCAGACGTGTTATCTGTCCAAAATGAATAAACTGTCTTTCAGAGGTTCCTCAGAAGGGACCACTTGTCTATGAAGGTTTAAATGATTGTCCAAAAAAAGCCATTCAATTCTTTATATTCAAGAGTTTGTGCCAGACAGGTCAGACGCCATTTGGGTACGACTAAACTCCTAGCTAAACCTATAAAATGCTTTGATAAATTGTGAACTACATAGAGAAACAAAGATGATTCACGTTTGACAGTTTGTTTCTTTTACCAGCACATATTGCAATGTTATGTAAATATATTTATTTATTGCAGACCCCATTGCTTTATTTTGTGTTTTTCTGTTTGTGTGTTTTTTAATGACGATTTTTAAATAAAGTAATTTATTTGGTCTTTGCGTTTGGTTTTGTAAGATCTGGATTTATACATTTAAAGTCATAGTTCACCCAATTCAGGAAAATTTATTTTATTATTTACTCATCCTGTATGACTTTCTCTTGAAGAACACAAAATGAGATATTTTGAAAAATGTTGGTAACCAAAATACACTGGCCCCCATTGCCTTTCGCTGCGTTGACACAAAACACGGAAATATCTTCTTTTGTGATGCAAAGTAGAATGCAACTCATATGTACAAAAATATATATTCCTTTAAGGACGATTAAGTGGTATGTATTAAAAGTTAAAGGAATGTAAATCATGGCTTTCCCAAACCTTCATTCTTAAATGTTACATTTCACTTCATTTAAGATGGTCAATCTGCCTCTCGAACCTTCCAAAAATGACAAGCGGACACGGCATGTTTAAGACAAAACAATCTCCCACCAAACATGAATGAAATTTTGGCTGCTAACACTGCTTTGACACTAGGCCAGGCCATCAGCTCCTGTACCCAGAGAAAGGTGTTTTTGTCTGGGTGGGAAGTTGGCTACGTTTGCCTTTCTTGGCCGTCTCTCCTAATCTGCCAAAAAGAGTAACCTTACACTTTTATTACACCGGCGTGAAGCACTTTCGGCTTCTTTATGACCACTGTCTGTTTAAAACCACTTTGTTTGTGGTCTCACACACACACACACAGTCTGAGGAAACTCCACCAAACTGCAGCAACAGTTATAAGAAAGCAAACATATCTGCAATGCTGGTTGGCAGCAGAACTGAATTCTGCACCGCAGTCTCCACATAGCTCTCTTCTATACTACTTCTCTCTTTCGATTTTATTTCAAGATGGACTTTTTATTGTGCATTCACAGTTATTTCTCTTACACATTAATAAGTTTGCATGGAGAGAGAAAAGAATTTGGTCTCCTGCACTTTAGAACAATATCACAAAATGAGCTCGGATTCATCAAGTCAATATGAATTTAAAATCAAATGTACTCAAATCTTGATTATTTTACAATCTGTGTTCATCCCAATCTCCATATTCTGAAAACCAGGCTAAAGTTGGAAAATGAAATTCTGAGAAAACGAGCGTTACAATATTTTACCTTTTATTTCACTAGGACTTCAAACTTCAATCTCATACTCAGTCATAATAATAAAATTAATATTGTAAGTCGCTTTGTATAAAAGCGTCTGCTAAATGCCTAAATGTAAATGTAAATGTAATAAAGAAAACAATGTTGTAATCCCGCACAATGTTTCTCACATTGTGTAGGATGATTGTATGTATAAAAAGTCAAATCACAAAAAAATAATGCTAGGGTCTCATTTTATCAAATTTCTTAATTACTGTTCCCCTTTTCATTCTCATAAGTAGTTTTAGGACAAACATCTGAGATAAAGCTGATACACAGCATACAACTCGGAAACTTTTCAGGTGATTTGAGATGCAGAAAAAGTTTGAATTTGCCCTCCATTGATGTCAATGAGAAATAAATAAATTATTAAGGAGAACATTTATGAATGATCTCTATTATGTGTTCAGTTCTTTAAAGTACTGTATTAACTTTTCTTCAGCAAAATGACCTGGATGGTCACTAACTTAATATTTTCTGTGTTTCTGGTCAGGGACATATAAAGTCAAATGCCGTCTGAATGTTCGCCTCCTCTGGGACTGAAACATGTGTTTGACTTTTAGCAGGGGAGTGTAAATGTCTGATAAAAGTCTGGCATCAGCTGCCAGTGCTGTTGTTCTCACTCTCTCTCGCTTTCTTCTCACTCTCAGCTGTTTCCTCAGCTGCCAGAGACCTCTGAGTGCAGACAGCTGCTATGAGCAAAACAACCTCCCCTGCATTATACAAGGAATTGACCCAATCAAACATTAATCTGAAAATAATCTCCATGGCAATGATGTTAATGTCCCAACTTCATACAACTGGTGCTTACTGTGTGGTCAAAACAGATATATGATTCTTTCTTCGGGAATACAGGAAAGAAGATATTTTGAGAAATGTCTCAGAGTTGTTTTGTTACAGAATTTTTTTTCTGTCTGTCCAGAACAACTGGGACTGATTCGTTCCATCAGATCTTTAACAATTGAGCCCAAGTTTCTTAAATTTCCTCCACACATACGGTCGATCCTGAGAATCGGGCCCTTCACTTTCACCTGACACAGGGGCCAGACGGGGTCTGTCACAGCGTAAAGATTGCCTCTGGTGCAGAGCTTTCTTCACCGCTTCATTCACCTGACAACATAAACAGATGAGATTTATGATAGATTGAACCATACATGGAATGTACACAGTCTAAATTGTCATAAGAAACCAGAATGATATAGGACTGGAGTGGCTACAGTAATCGGTTATTTAGTGCAGCTTTCACAACCCTTTCCTAAGTTGTATTTTGTAAAATGTTAACCTCAATATTATTAATTCATCCAAATTATGAAATTGCTTTTTCGTTGTTTCCCTCGCCGATGGATTTCCTCTCTAACTTATGCTTTGTATTATTTCTTAAAAAGTCAAAATGACAGTGTAAGGTAGAAACAATTTCATTCAAATTCCACACTTAATTTCACACAACTGTTGTCACCAATAATGGATAAAGTGTTTCCTTTGTAGACTTCAGTGATAGTTAAGATTTCAACATTGGTGGTTCAAATACACATGTGAGGTTGTTTAATTTTTGTTCAGTTTTTAGGAGTAAGGTAAGTGCAACTGTAAATATTCCTCATAAATGGACAGGTCAAAAATGTTTAATTTAATGTGTATTAAAGTTTTAACAATTTTCTGCACTACTATCCTTATTTTTGTCCTACAAAAATCCAACAAAACATGTTGTTTCTTAGCAATGGTGTTCTGTTTCATGCATAACCCATGTTTATTTTCCTTTTTAAACTTAAAACTTGTGCATAGGCTGATCGTATTGATAATTAGACTTTATCATTGACACTTAGTAAAATTTAATAAGATTGTATACCATATTGGTGATATATTTTTCAGCTGAAGTTAATTTATACATCCCAACCATCCGACCATTCAATTCACTTAAATGCGACTTTCTAGCTTACCTAAATATTAAAAATGCTGACATTATTAACTTAAGTTATTCCAAATAAAAAAAGCGGAAACAAAAATATATTAATTGTAATATACCTGTTTTTTGCTCCTGACTAGTTTGATGTCCACATGTACTGCCCGCACCTTCTGCTTTGGATTATCATTAGAGAGTGAAGCGTTCGCAACAGTTTGGCTGTCATCTTTGACAAGGGCCATCTTACCAATTCTAGCCGAATTTCAAATGGAATAAAATGGTTTATTACATTATTACTCTATACATTATGTATATTGCCATAACATAAAGCCTATAACTCATTGGGGTAATAAGTGTCAATGGATATGTTTACAAACCTTGACCCTTTGGAGACAGCACGTTTCAATGCTTCGATCTTTCCCATCATCTGCCTCCTGAGTGACTGCGCTGTGGCACAAGACATGATGTCTGACAGAGAGCACCCTGGGAGGAGACGCAACAGCAGAGCCACCATCTGACCCAAAATATACAGATATTACATCAAACATCTGAAGCCCAGAGACTTTCATCTAGATCGATCAAGCTTTCAGACATGTTTCCATTATTAAAGGAATAGTTCACACTAGAATATGACTCATGTCATGAATGATTTACTCTCTAGTTGTTCCAAACCTATATAAAACTGTAGGCAAAACAATGGTTGGACCCCATTGGCTAACATTGAGTAAAAAATGACAATGGTAGTCAAAAGCACTTCAAAATATCTCATTTTGTGTTCACCAGAACACATTACAGTATTTTTACCACTATGGTAGTCTATGTGATCCTCTGTGTTCCACATGACAAAGATGTTTAGAAACAGAATTGTATAATTAAGTGATATTGACATAGGAATTTACAAATAAATTGGAAAAATCATACAATGTGATTTCTGGATTTTCCTTTGAGATTCTGGCTCTCACATTGAAAATAGACCTAGGCTGAACATTCTACATTCATGATTTCTAAGTAGGACAACTTGCAATATCACAGGGTGATCAAATACTTATTGACCTCAATCTATATGTTGTAGTTCATGTGTTTGTAGTTGATGTAGTTGTGCAGTTTGTTACGGTCATGTGATCTTGCCTGCTCATTGGTGGAATCTAAGACAAGAGCTCTGATGGCGTCCTGCTTCGCTTCCTCCAATCTGCCTGCTTTGCTATAAGCTTTGGCTCGTTGTTCGTAGTACTGAACATTGGTAGGATTGTACTTTATAGCTAAGGAAAACGTGTTTGCTGCCTCGTTGTACTTCCTATAAAAGATACATGTGTTAAAAAGAATAAAAAGTGGAATGGACATAGAACATTTAAACTGTTGTCCAAAGTTACATTTCATTGAATCTGTGTAGGCCCAGCGTGTTGTGAATGACAGCGAGACGTAGCCGAATAGCTGGGTTGTCGGGCTCCATCTCCTCCGCTTGCTGATAATCCTCCAATGCAAACATCCACTCGCACTGCTTGTAAAAACAATCTGAGGGAAAAGAGACAAGAGACACACAGAGAGATTTGCTCCGGATGATACGCATTCTGGCCCTCTTCTTTAAGAACCGAACTAGACATTTCACAAATTCTTGCTTTAATTCAATAACCTTCTCGCTGGTTATTATTGGGAAGAATTTCTCAATGCCACTCAAAAGTCACAGCGCACAACACACCTCCTCTGTTGATGAACAGCGCGCTCTCATCTCTCCGTTTCTCGATGGCCTTGTTTAGCAGAACGATGGCTTCTTTATATAAAGCCTTGGAGTAACACTGAACTGCAAAATCATTGTAGGTGAGCACCAGTTGGGTTTGAGCGTCTTCCTCCAAAGCCTTTGAGATCTGCTCAAAACTCGGAAGAGGTTCTTCTCCAACGCCACACAGGTCAAACGCAAGAACAAAGTCATCGATGGCAGCCGTGAAGTCTTTAAGGCGACGATACAGGGTTCCCCTGTAAAACACACACATACATCAAAGCACACGTGACAACTTGCCCCAATGGTACACTCCTTAAAGACAATCTATGTTCATTATACAGTAAAACAGACTTAAATCTATGGTAGTGTGGGTTAACTCTGTTCACTTGTTTCATTCGCAAAAAATAATAATTATGGATAATTAGATTGCTTAATAAGGTAAAAAGAATGTAATACGTGCTTTTGATAGGTTAAACTGCATGGTGGCCATAAAATCATAAATGCTTAAACTCTAAAACATAAAGATGAATGGAACAGAATGTATCAAATACAATGAACTAGAGTCTAGTATGAATATTCATAGCCTTTAAATAAGAAATGTTTTGAAGTGTGACACACTTCCAACCTACTATTACATGAAGTCAACAAAAAATCTGTCAACATTTACCCATTCACTCAACATGGCTTTCTTTCTTTTGCAAAACAAAAAGAAAATATTTTTAAGAATGTCGGCATGGGTCCCCATTCACTTCTAGTGTACAGACACACAAACCAGTCTGAGTCAAGGGGAACGAACAACAGTTTTCTTCAGAATATATTCTTTTGCATAGTGCAGAAGAAAGGTTTTGTACTAACCTATAAAAGTAAATTTGACCACGATACATTAAATACAATCACAATTGTTTGAACATTAAATATTTTGAGTACATAAGATCACTTTAGCTGCAGTCCAAACCAAAAATCCGTTGTGAACAAGTAATGTGGCTAAAGTTTACCACTTTACACATTAAAAAGATACTTATTACTTTTATAAAGAAAAAAGTATACAAATTTAATCCCAAACATGATTGAAATAATATACTTGAATGCATACTGCTATCTCTTCATTCTCATCTATATATATACTTAATGAAATCAGTCTGATGAAATGTTAGCTCCAAAAAATGTAAACTTCCCAAATCGTTTATTCTGCAGATGACGAAGGAGATTTTTGAAAGAAAAAAAAATGCAACACCTTCGCTTCTATCGAATGCACCCCAGCTACCGACATTTTTCAAAATATATACTTTTTTGTATTTTGCGCAAGAAAGTCTTTTTTATGTATTTCTTATTTTAAGCATACCTTTTCTTTGTAAGTGATTGCTGAACTTAAATTAAAAGAAACTAAATACCAACTGATGACTGTATGCCAACACCAAGGTCATGGGTTCAGTCCAAGGGGTTGCACATAAAAGTGTGTGCCCAGTGCTTGAATGTATTTTTAATGTACAATGCTGTAAATCTCCAGCTCCCTGAGTCTTACCTAAATAGATAGTAGCGTGCTTCACTGGGGTTATACTCCAGAGCAGTTTTTATATTCCTCAGTGCATCTGAAAGCTCTCCAACCAGCGCTTTATCAACGGCTGCATGATGAGAACGTTCCGCTGTCTCTTGCAGCCTCTTCAACAGAGCACTGGCCTCCGGACAACCCGGCTTCAGTCTGAGTGCTGACCTCACATCATGATAGCACAAAGTCACCTGGGGTGAAATATGGACTTCAGGTCATATACATATGCAAACTCTTATGGAAATCATTTTCTCAAGCCGGGGAATAATGAACTGACTTGATTGAGCTGCTGGTGTAGACGAGCTCTTAAAGTGAAGAGGTCAGCTGAGGGGTCACCGGTCTCCAACCAGTTACTGACCAGCCGAAGACAATCAGAGTATCGACCCAGAGCGGTCAGACAGACTAAGCTGTGAATATTACATATAATATTATATATAAGGGGTCCTGAAAGGTCTTTTCATTACATATAATAGTGTAGGCGAACAAGCTATCAAAACAACCTGATGTCATAATAAAACAACCTAAGGTCATCTGCAACAACAAAAACATGATCACTTTTAAATTTGTGAGTTGATGTTCACAGCATGGTCATTTATGGTGAGGATGTAATGCCATCTGCTGGAAATGAAATGCTTGGGACAGTCCAGTAATTCAGTAAATACATGAGCAGCAAATTAAATTTTAAGTCAATTTAGTAAAGAGGCTATAAAACCTGCTATGCCAGGAAATGAATAAATATTTTAGTATATGTTATTTATACATTTCTAATAAAAAAAAATATTTTTAACATTTTATAATAGTGTGTAGTTTTATAACAGTAATATTAGTATTACGATGAATAGAAAATCACTATATTTATTGAGATCATATCTCACAATATTATTATTTTAATACTAGTTTAATTTAGTTAATTTCTCTATTTAATAAATTCAACTTTGGTGAGCATCAGAGCTTCTTCCTAAATCATTTCATACATTGCATGTTGCAATAGCTCTTTATTTAACAATAAACAATATGGTTAAGTAGTACACATTTTATTTTTGAAACATTTTGAGAACAAATACATCTGCACTCAAAAATGATCAGGTCAGGTTCACCCGGGCTTATTTGTGATAGTTCACTCCAAAACATCGTCATCAAATACTCACGGCCTTGTTATTTCAAACCCGTATGGCTTGCTTTCTTCCCCAGAACACAAAAGATATTTTAAAGAAAGTTGATAACCAAAAAACAGCAACCGACTTCTATTGTAGAAAGAAATAAATCACTGCAAGAGGTTACCGACATTCATCAAAATATCTTCTGCAGACGAAAGAAAGTCATACAGGTTGTTAACGGCAACATGTAAATGATGAACGTGCAATCACGCTTGAAAATCTGCCCGAATCCTCTCTCACCTTCTCATGTGATAAGGCCGGAAATCCGGTTTGATTTCCGCCGCTTTCGTGAAGGATCCTAAAGCCTCCACAAACATTCCTAAATCATAAAGACATTGGCCCTGCAAGGAAATGTAAAACAACCCTGGTTTAAAACTAAATGTATTATTATTCCATCCCTGATGTTTTTTCCAACAGGGGTGATAAATGTTCCTACATGCAAGTAGTAGATGAAGGCCAGTCTGTGACGGTAGACATCAGTGTTTGGTTCCATCATACAGACGTGACTGTAATCCAGCGCGGCCGACTGAAAATCACACAGCTGAAGATAAACTTCTGCCCGCTTCACATAGATCTGTGCCTGCAGATGGGTTGGATATAAAACACATGTTTAGAAATACTAAAGAATAAAGAATATGAGTTTATCTGTCCACCTGTTGTGGTTGGAGCAGTAGGGCCTTCGAGAAACAGGACACGGCCTTCTCAAACTTTAACTGGGACATGGCATCCATACCTGCCTGGTACCTGTAAAGTCACAAATAAAGTCACAAATAATACAAATAATACCGATGATAATCATAATAACAATTCTTTACAGATCAGATGTTAGACTGATTTCAGCTTACTGATTTTCTGCTTTCTTTTTGATCAGGAGCTCCCCGCTCATGTCTGATTTTGTATTAAATTGTGATGCTTAATATTTTATGTTTACAAGTATTCTCTAAACTCACATTCACCTTACTGTCTGCACATAGTTGATCAAACTTGTAAAAATGTTGATTAAAGATAGGTTTCCTGAACACAAACATGGCACACAATTGTCCCTTGGAAACATTTGGCAACTATGGAAACAATTGTGTCAAGTAAGCCACTCCCCCTATTTTTGTGTTAAACAATAAAAAAATGGGGTTATTAAATGAAACATGTCATTTAAATACGTAACTAAAATTTTAAATAATTCATTAAGATTTGTTAGGATTTTTCTATGTGGAATTTATTTAACTTAAACAGAGAAAGTGCGTGCTCTTATTTTGAAATCAGTTGAAGATGTGCGTTTCTAAGCGTCTCTGTACTCTTATTTTGAAATCAATGGAGGAAGTGTGTTTATTATTGTCAGCATGCTCATCAGCTGACTGCAATGAAAGACTTTTACAGAATTTATGTTTATTATCAAACGTTATGAGTATTATCTAAAGTCACTTTAAAGTGAAGACAGGATGAATTATGAGGAAGAGAACAGACCACTTTTGGTCAACGATGAAGAAAGATCAGAAGATAGATTAGAGCAGGACTCATATCTGAAGTAAGTATTTGTCTTTATGGATTTATTTAGTCTAATAATTAAAAATAAATTATTTTTTAATTATTTGTGGGGTTAACACAATTTTTTTAATCATATATGACCCCTCAACACCTCTTTGGGTATTAATGAAATAATTAAAAATATATTTATGGCTCATTTTACAGTATGTACATTAAATGATTAGTTACTGGTCAAAAGTTATTTTTAAATATTGTTGCAAATCTTGTGATCTGAAAGTGTTCTAAATCTCTTAAACTTATGATTTAGCAAACATACATGTTTTTTCATGACAATTTGATGGATTCCTTCATTGTTAATATTCAATTTATCCTTTTAAAATTGTCTGTTGGCTCAATTAATTAAACAATGATTATTAAATAAAACAACAATATTGTTTAATAGATTATAAATTATAATAATAAATTCTGAATTAAACGTTTGTTTGTTTTTTTCTAAAACGCTTCAAATTTATTTGTTTTAAAATTGTTTCTTCATGTCTTACAAAAAAACAAAACAACATGAATTGTACGACATCAGGCGCTCATACTATAAAATTAATATAAATAAAATAAATTCAAATGTCAAGTATCTCACCGGCTAATCCAGGCCATTAAAATTGTTAATAGAGTTTAAAGAACACATTTTGAAAGATTGAACACAATCAATGTTGAATTGCATTGAACAAATTATGATTGGTCGAGAGGACAAATCGCATTTAGGTTATAAACAGGTTTGGAATTTAAAGCATTTTGGAAAAAAAACTATCTTGCGGTATATTTTAAACAAGCAAATATAGAGATATGGCGTGAAACATTGATGGAGAAGAGAATTGGTTCACTACAGAACAAAGTGGCACGAAAACTCCTATTTTAAATATGGCATTTATAGCATTTGGGGAAAGAACTCTTCATATATATGTATATTCTTAGTATTGTGTTGTTGTGTGTTTTCATAATGACTTCTGTTTTATTCACTAGCAAAGTCAAAAATGGGAAGTTGTATGTTGCCACGTTTGCTGCGGTTCTTGGACCCCTGAGTTTTGGGTTTGTGCTGGGCTACAGTTCTCCTGCCATCCCAGAACTAAGCAGGATCCAGGACCCCAGACTACAGCTCAGCACGGAGGAGGCGTCATGGTTCGGGGTATGTGATGACTCATTATCCTCTACCTATTTTAGAATTAATACAGTAGACAACATCGGAAGTGGATCAAAACTTTTAATCAAAGTATTACATTGCATGAATTTCAAACAATACCCATAGTTTGATCCACTACAAATGTAAACTATCGTATAAGCCATTGTGTACTTGGTTTAAAGGAGTAATTCACCCAATGCTTGGCTTCTAGTGTTGAACTCGATACTCTTCTTTTTGTCTTACAGTCTGTGGTGACCATTGGTGCCGCTCTCGGTGGTCTGCTTGGAGGATGGATTGTGGAAAAGATCGGACGAAAGCTGAGTCTTATGTTCTGTGCCATACCCTTTATCTTTGGTTTTACTACCATCATCGCTGCTCAGAATCACTGGATGTTATATGTGGGCAGAGTTCTCACTGGTCTTGCCAGTGGAGTCACTTCTCTCGTTGTACCTGTAAGGAACACTTAAGAATAATCAACATTGATTGTTAACTTGAATTATGTTTTGTTGTTTCATTACAATCTGTAAGTCGCTTTGGATAAAAGCGTCAGCTAAATGACTAAATGTAAATGTAATGTAAATGAATAAGAATGATGACAATTTATTTATTATCATTACAATTAGAAGTCATTAGTATTAATTAAATCATACTAGATTATTCATTTAAATTCGTTAATATTTCCAACAGACAACTTAACCCAGTTTAATTATAATTTATTAAGGTTACAGATTTAAATCCGTTCTTCTTAAGGGAAGTCGCGTTGAATTTTTATGTGGGGATTCATTTCATGACATATTTAGTGTTTAAAGGCATTAATAAAAAAGATTTGTGCTCTTATTTAAAGATTCCTTCATTTCTAGTTTAAAACCACTGTAAAGCGTTTGATTTGTTTTCGGTTTGTTTTTCTTCAGCTTTACATCTCTGAAATGGCTCATGAGCGTGTTCGGGGCATGATGGGATCATGTGTACAGCTGATGGTCGTGACCGGCATTATGGGAGCCTATTTCACAGGTGGAGTACAACCCTTTACAATTGTGACTGTACGATGTAAAACATCGTTCATGTGGCTTAGTAAATATCAGAAAAAATAAACAGTTATATTAACCTAATAAAATTTTTACAAAAGCGTTGAATGGATTTTTTCTGTAAAATTTTTTTACATAATTATTAAAAAACAGCAGTTTCTTTAAAATGTACAAGTGTTTTTAAGATTTAAGTTTTTGTAAAGAAAGAAATAATTATTTATTTAACAAATATATTTGTAATATACGCATAATATTTTTGGCAAATTAGTTTACATTTCACTTAATATTTTTGACGAATTTGTTAAAAAAAAATGTGTCCATGTAAGTAAAAAACCTATTTATTTTGTTATATTCAAAGCTTTAAATGTACCTATTTTTATTGAGTGGAAATTGTTAATCTATGACCACTTTCCAAACAAATTATTGAATTAAATGAATATAAAAAACATAATATATTGAAATAAAAAGTGAAAAAGTGTTTTAAAGTAAAGGATAATGATATTAATAATCCCATACAGTCTGATCAGAACCCAGGAAATAGTCTTGTATACCCTGATATAAACAGGCTGGAGAATTATTCCTCATTTTGGAGTTTTATCAGCAAACCTTACATTTCAGGTTTGTTTCTGGATTGGCGGTGGTTAGCAATCGCTTCCTCCATCCCTCCCACGCTGATGCTGGTGTTTATGGGCTTCATGCCCGAGACCCCACGTTACCTGCTGTCCCAGGGCAAGAGAAGAGAGGCAGAGGAGGCCCTGCGATTCCTCAGGGGTCCTGATGCCCCAATAGAGTGGGAATGTGCCAAAATAGAAGATGCGTACAAAAATGAGGTTGGACAACACCATTTTATTAATAAAAATATAACATATAACATTGTACTAATGGTTTTTCGCTACTTGCAGGAGCAAAGCTTCAGTCTGTCTGATCTAAAGGACCCCGGTGTTTATAAGCCTTTAGGGGTGGGCATTATGATGATGGTCTTCCAGCAGTTAACCGGCATTAACGCCATCATGTTTTATGCCGAGACCATCTTTGAGCAGGCTCATTTCAAAGTATGTCTTTGTAAGTCCTCATATAATCTATTGTGTTGTATTATTGCTAAATCCATAATATTATTTCCTCAGAGCAGCGATGTTGCCACGGTGATTGTGGCCGCCACTCAGGTGGTCTTCACGGCTGTTGCCGCTTTTGTCATGGACCGGGCTGGACGGAAAGTTCTCTTGATATTGTCTGGTAATATTTTATGTGTTAAGGAATAATAAACTGTAGTTTCTCATATTCACAGTTTTAAAATCTATTTTTGTTTTTCTCAAGGTGTCACGATGTGTGTCAGTGAAGCAGTGTTTGGCGTGTATTTTAAGTTGAATATGATAAAGCACGATAACTCAACAATCCTGAGTACTCTAACAGACGCTCCGCAGCCTCCAATAGATCTGACCTGGCTGGCAGTGGGAAGCATGGGACTTTTTATAACAGGTTAAGAGAAATTATTTTCACAAGAATTATATATATTCTTAAGGACCTGATAAAAACAAAGAAGTTTCTTTGTTGTCTGTATTTTTGTGTGAAAATGAAATTAATATGTTGAGCAGCTTCTGCACGTTTATAAACTTTCATGAGTTTGGTTGATCAGGATTCGCTCTCGGTTGGGGTCCTACTCCATGGCTCGTGATGTCTGAAATCTTCCCCACACGAGCGAGGGGATTGGGCAGCGCTTTCTGTGTGCTTACCAACTGGACCTGCGCTTTCATTGTCACCAAGACCTTCCAGAACCTTATGGTGAGCAGGATTATAAGCCAACCAAAATTAAAGGGATAGTTGACTCAAAAATAAATATGCTGTCATCATTTACTCACCTTTGAGTTGTTCCAAATTTGTATATGTTACTTGTATACATTCTGATGAACATAGAGGAAGATATTTTGAGGAATTTGTGTAACCAAACAGATCTTGGACCCCATTGACTACCATAGTAAGGAAAAATACTTCTGTTGATCACAAAATACTAAATTTTTACCGATTTGGAAGAACAAATTAATTTCTATAGAGGATTTTATTTTTGGGAGAACTATCCTTTTTATCTTAGAAAAAATTATTTGTTTTTAATCAAATAAATTCTTATATATTATTTGAAAATCATATTGCTATTAGAAATGTTGCATAAACAGTTTAGTATTTTAAACTTAAATAAATGTAAACTAAACCTGAATTTAAATTAATACTTCAAATATACACAACGAAGTTGACAACATGAATTAAAGTAACATTAAAAATTAAGATAAAATAAATATAATTTCACAATATTATTATAACAACAATACACTTAACAACATCTGATGGTTAGCTGATGGTTATGTTTGTATACTGATGAAAAATAGAAATTGTGACTCATATTCTTATGTGTATTCGTTTAAATATCTGATGAATAATTCCTCTTCCAGGATTTCCTGACCAGTGCAGGAACCTTCTGGATGTTTTCAGTGCTGTGTGCGCTCAATGTCGTCTTTACTGTTGTGTTTGTCCCTGAAACCAAAGGCAAAACTTTAGAGGAGATTCAAGCTCATTTTAAGGGAACTTATGGACGTTAAACACAAGTTTAGAATAAATTAAATGAATCAATAAAATCCTGTTGAGGTGTGTCATGATGTAAATTTGTTTTCCATTGTGAAGCTCTTGGTTTGACAATGAATTTACACAAAACAAATATTTTTTACACATACTGTTACTTACTGTGGTGCTTGATTTCAGGTTTACAATCAAGTAAACTCGTTTTACTTTTTTAATTACAATTTTCAATTTATGAAATAATGCACATTTTAAATATGTTATTTTGGAGAAAGTACTTAATATTCTGTAGGTACACTTTCATTAATGTCATAATAAGCTGTGTTTAGTTCTCCGTGTTATGTGTGTAACTTCTATAATGCAGAATGTACTGGGAATTTGTTTGTATGAAATATAACAGGCTTGCATTCTAAGTGTAAGTTTAACTAATGATTGTTAAGCACATTTTGTTATCTTTTGGAAGCGGACAAAATTAAACTGCACTGTTAAAATGAAAACTCGTGCTGTTTTCACTACAGGACCAAAGATTTGAGATGAATTTTAATTTTTTTAAAACAATTAGATCATGAAATAAACTGTGAAATTATGTTAGTGTCATAACTAATAAACTAAAATAAAACATGTCATATTTGATCATCTTCAGTGTAATCATCCTTTTCAGAAATGTTTTCTTGTCATTATTCAAGCAGCTTCTTAAGGTCTCACCCTGAGATGCTTTAAAAGAATTCTAAGGGAGTCCTCGTCTAAACTGAGCTCTTATTGGCTGTTCCTACTTCAATATTTAATCAAAGTCATAATTTCAAACACATTTTTATTAAATAAATAATTTTTATCATAAATAATGTATGTTTTCTAAATGATATTTGTCTGTTTTGTCTCGAGAATGTTTTTTTTAACTAATGTGAAACATTTCGATCAAGTGTCCTGAAATGTAACTTGTCTTGTGTATCGTGTATTGCTATCTATTAGTGACTAAAACAAACAATTATATGACAATAATTTATTTGTATTATTATTTGATATGTCTTAACAACAATGCAGACATTTTGAAGTTTTTGTTAGTGGCTGCAACTGTCATCATATTTTAAATAAAAGTTCTCAGAGTACTTGATATATATCTAATGTCTTGAGATATTAAATATCAATTGGATCTGTGCTTGTGTGGTCTCATCAGAAGCATAAATGTCATGTGTGTAAATAAAGCCATCTTGTCCGGTCTGAAAAGCAGACCTCCTGTACTCAATGTCTCACAGTAGGTATTAAGTCCTTATACTCTCTGTGTTTATTCTAAGGATTTGAGGACTGTATGTGGTCTGTGAATCTTCTGCTGGTGTTGTAACCTTTGTGTTGGTAGTTGAGTGGGCTGCTTGCGGTTTACCGGAGTCGATCAAAGTCCAGGGCCATCTGACGCTCACAGTCTGTCCCTCTTCAAGAACATTTTAAAGTATAGTTCTGCATTATGCCTTCTTTTGCTTCTTTGTTATTGTACATGATGGTTTTGTAGTTAGTTTCTATTTAAAACCTGTACACCCCCAAACACTGTTTTTAAAGCTCCATTGATTTTCATACTTTATTGACTTAACACTTCCAATTAAAGCTATAGGACCATTGGAGTGTGTGTTGTGTGTTGGGGGCTGGCTTCCAAAGCTTCACAAACATTCTCTTCTGTTGGCAGATATAAAGATTTGGAGCTTTCTCGCAGCTTCACTGATATTACTTTGCTGTTGCTTTCATCGTTTTATTCTTCTTAAGGACGTCTTCCAGGATGTTTTTGGCATTAGCCCTTTTTCTTTGTATGTTTTTGGGAACATACGGTTTCAACACACAACTTTCTATTGAACCACAGGCAGACTTTGATCTGGAGAAAGTGAGTACGAGTTAAATTCTTTGTGCTAACTGTTTCTGTTTTTGTCCAGCAGTCTTTTAAAAAAATATTCACCCTAAAATTAAAAACTGTCATCGTTTCCTCAACCTCGGAGCATTGCCCCTATGACTTTATGTTGCAGAACACAAAAGAAGATATTTTGAAGAATGTTGCACTGTTAAAATGCTTGATCTAGCTTAGTAGTTATCACAAAAGTAAACAGATACAATAACTTATAAAATCTTTCAAAAACATTCAAAAGACTTTTCTAGGGGGAGAATATAAAAATAATTTAATAAAATTCCAACAGGCAATTTCTCCAAAATGTGGAAAGATTACTTTAAGTTTATGTAATAAAAAAAGAAGTATTTAATTACCATTTAACGTATGTAAATATGTATGTATTTGTTATATAAACCATATTTATTATGTGTTCTAATAGAAATATTAAGGTTCATGATATTTACTTTTTTTTTTACTTGTATAGACAAATATTTAAACAATATATTTCAAAGCTTTTAAATTTCCTTTTTTGTGTAAAGAGCTTTTATCTTTACAATTTTTGTGTAAATTGTTTCTCGTATAAACGGAGTAATTTTTTGAGTGTGGCAACCAAACTAATTTCCAATGTATGGAGTCAAAACCACTGAAACATTTCTCAAAACATCTTCTTTTTTCCAGTCCAAATGATGTCATTCAGATTTTATATTTTGCTATAACGATAGGTGCGTTGGTAACGCGTCTCCTCTTCTTCTCAGTTCACAGGTCAATGGTACCGGCTTGGAGTTGCAGATGGGTCAAATACATTTGCAAGGTTCAAACACTTTTTGAAGGTTTCTAAAGGATTTTTGGAACAAGATACAGATGGAAATGTGAATCTGACCATGTGGACCATGAGGTAGACATCTTTATGGTTTTCCTTCATGATTAGAAAAGCATTCACCCAGCATCTTTAAACAGAATCTGTGAATCATATATTGTGCGAAACCTTAAACAAACTCTGTGTATTATTCAACCAACAGACCCCATGGATGTTCTATCACTCTTTACTCATATGAGAAGACAGATGTTCCTGGAGCTTTCAATTACTTCAGCAATAGTAAAGAACATATTTGTTAATTTGTTACTTAAAAAATGTATATGTATGAATACAGTACAGAACAAGAATTCTAAATTATATTTATCTATATGATTTTAATTCAAATGTATTTATAGAACAGAGATTTTTAAGTTTTAAAATTTTTACACTAAAAAAATTCAAATATATATATTAATATATAATTATTAAAATTTGTTGTTGGTATTGCTTATGTTATTAATTTGTTTTTCTTTTTGTCATTTAAAGGGCAAAAAATAATAAAAGACATCACGGTGGTGGAGACCAACTACACCGATTACAGTTTGGTCCTTAAATATAAAAACTTGGACAAAGAGTACACTCAGTTAGCTTTGTACGGTAAGTCATGTGCTGAATATCCTCAGATCCGTCTTTTTCTCGATGAAATACACTCAATAATCTACATTCGTTTAACATTAAGGACGATCAACAACACCACAACCAGAGGTGATTCAGAAATTCAGAACCTTCGCTTTGACACTGGGATTTTCCGAAGACGCCATCATGGTCCCAGGGGAAACTGGTAAGATTTCATAAGATAAATTAAATGTTATTTTTATAAAACAATTGCAAACTGTAAATGTGAAACTGCAATCTACACTTCCAGAAAGATAAGAAAATGATATCTACTGGGACAAATGTTTGCATGATCTGTGTAATGTGGTGACCTTAAACGGGGCCTCTAAGTTTGCTGATTAAACAAAACAGCATGCAAAGAACAAGACCCCTCATAACTTATATCTATGATTGAAGCATCTTAAAACTGTAGAAAACCTGAAGAAGGAAATAATTATGTATGTGTGTTTTGCAGATCCTTGCCCCAACCCTGAATCACAGTAAGTATTTAGATTTACATTATATATGGGAGACGAGAGCTAGTTGCCTGTACAGAAAAATACTTTAAACTCTTGGTTACAAAAACAGTTTTTTTCCCATATAGAAAGAATAAATCTATAGTTCCCCAGAAAAAATTATCATAATTTACACAACAGGTTTTGTGCAAACAATAGAAGTGAGTGCAACTGCTGTGCGGATGCCAACTGTCCCCAAAATATCTTCTTTTGTGTTCTAGCAAATCATGAAAGTACTAAATGTTTGAAATGGAAATTTTCAATTGTATGTGACCTGTTATTTTAACTATTTAAATTTTTAATTTTGACGTTATAATTTTGACATACCCCCAGCACCAGGGCAATATGGGGTAAATTGTCACAAAGTGACATTATATTCTTGACTTTTCAGACTTCCTGAATGAAAAAGAACTAGGTACAAGATCATCTTTTATCCAAACAAGTTTTCTGTGTGACAACTAGCCCTGGTATCCCCTAAAGCTGAAATATACAAGCGTACACTACAGGTCAAAGGTTTTGTATTTGTACTTTTTGAACAATTCATTATAATAATCATCGTCAAAATGATGACATAAAAGGGAACTATTGGAATTATGTCAAAAATGAAAAATATAATAAGACATTTTCAGTGCTATCAACTTTCGACCGAAATGTTTTTGTCATTTTATTACAGTCTCATCCTGAGATGCTTTTTAATTTTCTTAAGGAGTCCCCATCTATTCTGCGCTCGTATTGGCTCTTTCTTCAACATTCGATCAAAGCCGTGCATTTAAAAAATGCAATTAAATAAAAAATATAATTGCGTCATAAACAACATCCATGTTGGCTAAACTATATTTTTTCTATATCACTTTTTCCAGACCTTTAGATCAAAAGTTTTATAGCATTCTACTCAAATGTCCCCAAACCTTTGACCATTAGTGCGTGAAAAATCAAAAAGTCCAGCATGTTTAAAAAAAATCTAAAATCTACACCACTGTTCACTCACCTGCAGGAATACAGCACTTATCAGAAAGGAGAAATCTGCACAAACAACTAATCAATCAATCTCTGGCACAGTTTCCAATGTGTGATCTGTCTTATGTTCTTTAATAGGTAACTTTATAACTAACTGTATACTTTCACCATCTTTCAGCAAGCTGTGGACCTTTGGTTACATATACTCAGTTTTGTTACACGTTTGGGGGACAGTGTTTGATTTAACGAAAGCAATACTTGAAGAAATGCAACAATATAACATCAGCACAGCATTCATTAACCGTTAGGTGGCGCTGTTGTAATGGGACACAAACAACCAGAAGCCAATGTTTCACCTGACCCACAGACATTTCTTTAATGTAGATGATGTCATGCAGATATATATTTCACACATCCTTCTTGTGATTATTGTACTTTTATTTGCAGGATGATAGCAAACAGTGTTGTTTTATCATCGAAACATCAGCAGGTGCTTCGAAAATGTTACAATGCCACGATCTTGAACTACACAATGCCCAACAAATGCAAAGTGCATGTGTGATGTTATAAAACCGAATACACAAACATGTTATTATTGATCACATTTCTTAGTAACAGAGGTGTGCACCTGCGTCCCGAGAAATGTTATATTATTCCTGTAAATAAAACGAAATGGTTTATGCACACATGCTCTGTTTACACAACAATAAAGGCGAAGATACTGATGAAGAATTCACATTCCGAGCCCAACATTCGTCATTACTGACCGTGGGTTAATATCACGCCTGTGGGAAATCTATAGAATCATAGGTTAACATAGAGAGCAAAATAATCGAGAAAATGAATCAACAATTATCAAAAAGTACAGAATTATTGTTTGAATTAATGGCAAAGACTTTATATGTAATTGCATTCAATTAGATGACATCATTTAGCAATGTTGACATTTTCAAAACAGAAAATCAAAAAGTGATTTTTTGGAAATGATGGCATGTTTTCCATCACAAAAGTTCTCCATATTTAATACATTCATTTCTATTTGAAATAAAATAAATAATATTATGTTGTTTGTCCATGATCCTATTATTGGGACATCATCTTTCAACCAACCAGTTCAATCAATCAATCAATCAATCTATCAATCAATCAATCAATCAATCAATCAATCAATCAATCAATCAATCAATCAATCAATCAATCACAGCTTTTAAAAACATTCCTACACTATCAGTACTTGTCAGCAACAACTGATGGGTGGCTTATTTTGGGCCTTTGGTCTGTCACCACAAACACCACATTGGGGTCTTCAATTCCTTTCTAGTTTTCCTCCCCTTTTACATGCCCCTCCCCCCTTCTCCACTTTCACCCATTTACTGCCCCGCACCACCCCAGACTGCTCCCCCACCCCATCCCTTTTACGGAGTGCCTTTATGCTGCGGTGGGTGAAGGGGAGAGGGGGATAACAATGTAGATAATGAAAGCATGCGGTTAGAAGCTTGTGAATGGCTCCATTCAGCAGAGCCAGCCAAACAGAAAAGCAGCTCGACTCTCCCAAACCCAGAAGCTTCACTAAGTACAACTGGGTCTTTATCCCCCATAATTACGCGCTGATGTATACATACATGCAAAGGGCACACTTGCCACTGTAGAACCCAAATACACACATACACACAATCATAAATGTGTTGTGAAGCTTTATAATATCTGTTTTTCACATTTGTTGTTATTAAAACTAAAGTGTGCTGAAATCATATTCACATGCATTAAAACCTGATCAAAAACCTTCCAAGATTTAACTTATATGAAGAGTTACATTTTTAATGCATACATTTCTGACATTTATAATTCTGTTTTAGGCTGTGTACTCAAAAAATCTTTAAAAATAATAATCAATATTAGTTATAGTTGTCACAAGTTATTTTTATAAGTATTATTATAATTATTATAGCATTCTTTCTTGCACATCTACAAAAAGCTTTCCTGGAGTTAATTCCTGTGTATGTGACATATAAAAAAATGACATCTCGATTTGTAAGCATTTTTTACACTTTATTTGCAATGAATGTCTGACAGCCATGACTAACAGCGCAAAATAAACTCTTGGATGTGCACGGCATTGAAATTCATATCAAACATTTCAATCCACGGTGTGGTTGACAAAATCTGCGTCTTCGCTCATGGCCTCAAAGTCTGTTATCTCACAGATGTGTAACCCCGTCCAAAAGCGTCTGCACTTATTTATTAAAAGGAAACCCTCAGACACGCACACACATACACCGGGACGAGCTGTGTGTCAGTATTTGGAGAAAGGAGGCTCCATATGGGCACTCCTGCATCTCTTTTCTGTGCTGGCAGCCGGGCAGATGTCACATGGTCCAACAGGTCACCATTCACAGACATAAGACGAATAGCTGTGCATTACAGACCACATGGGGCCCCTCAGCCGTCTGCCAGCGGAGTCCCCCGCTTTACCCCATATCCTCCAAACACATATACACACATGCATGTGACATGTTAGATTTGAGCTTTTATCTCCTTTTGTTTAAGTTTTTTAAACAATTTCTTTTTTCAAATTTTAAGAGTAAAGATTTTAACAAACTTAATTGTATCATGTGTAACTGTTTTATATGGTAAAATAAAGTAATTCCAAACACAGTGTATAAATATTTTATGGTTAGGCATCTTGCTTTTGCGAAAATGATTTCTTCTTGTTTTGTCCGTGAGTGTAAGTTTCATCTATAGAAGGCAAAGAAGAAAAGCATTTTGGGTCTTTAAGGTACTTGTAAAAATGTGTCAATTCCATTGAAATAGAAACATATATATATATATAAAACATATGTTGAAATATTGATAAAAATATAAAAAAGATCAGACCATTAAGATTTTAGTACTAAGATGTCTTTCACAATTCATGAGGTTCTAGTTGTGTTGCTTTTGTATAAATTTCCCATCCAAAAATGCTTTAGTGAAAATCTCAAGCATATAATACAATTGTTAAGAAGAATGGAGAGTATTGAGGTGTAAAATGAATGTAGATGGTAAAGGTCAATTAATCTGGATCGGGTAAATGAATAAGCAATGCTTGTGTTCATATTGAGATCTTTCAAAAATTGACTTCTGAATGCAGAATAGAGAAATTTGAGGCCTCTCAGTGCGGAGAAATTTATATGCAATGCAGAAGAAGAGAAAATCCGATTTAATCTCCCTGATTTCAGAAAGAATAATTTGGGCTTGATAATTATTTAAAGTCTTTTATGCATTCAAGATACACTCTGTGCACAATTATTAGGCAATGGATTATTTTGACTATATCATCATTGTATCCATGATTTCTATCTACAAGCTTTATAAACTTTAATTTTTATAGGATTTAATACATATCAGGTGATGAGTATTCATGTAAGGAGGGAGGGTGTATCCTAAGGAGATCAACACCCTATATCAAGGTGTGCACAATTATTTGGCAGTTTGTTTTCCTCAGGAAAAATGGCCAAAAGAGAGATGTAACTAACTGTGAAAAGTCAAAAATTGTAAAAAGTCTTTCACAGGGATGCAGCCCTCTTGAAATATCTAACATATTGGGGCATGATCACAGAACCATTGAACGTTTTGTTGCAAATAGTAAACAGGGTCGCAGGAAAGGTGTCGAGAAGAAAAGATGCAAAATAACCACAAAAGATTTGTGAAGAATCAAAAACGAAGCTACCAGGAATCCATTATCCTCCAGTGCTGCCATAGTCCGCAACTGCAACCTACCTGGACTGTCAAGAATTATGAGGTGTTCAGATCTCCCAGACATGGCCTAAGTAAAAAGACCGACCACCTCTGAAAAGTTGAACATAAAAAATGTTCCAAGAAATATCTGAAGATAAGTTTTACAGACTGATGAGATGACATTAACTCTTGACAGACCAGATGGATGGGCCTGGGGATGTCAATTTTAAGAAGACACTTTCTTCAAACAATGGTACAGGAAAAAGTCTGCATCTTCAAGAGGACTTTCAATTTAATGCGAGACAGCACTCCATCACATACATCAGAGTACTCTATTGTGTGGCTGGCCAGTTAAGGCCTTAAAAATGAAAAGCGATTGACATGGCTTCTTCACCTGACTTAAACCTAATTGAGAACTTTTGGGCATTTCTAAAGCAGGAAATTTACAGTACACGTCTCTGAACAGTGTCTGGGTGGCTGCTGCAAAAAAAGTTGACTCTCTGATTGGAAGGCTTGTGACTGTTATCGAAAAGAAGGCTGGATATATTGATCACTGAGGCTTTTTTTATTTAAGAAATCTTTTTATTGTAAATCTTGTGTTTGATTATCATTGTCACTTTACGAGGTGAAAACAAAGAAGTGGTGTTGGAAAATCTTCGTTTTATATTTAGTTGCATAATAATTCTGCACACTTGTAGTTGCCTTGTAACTGTATACATGTAGATATTCTCTTAAAAAATACTTTTGGATTTTAGGATTTGTTAAAAAATTTTTTTTACCAAGAACACTGCAGTTGTACAATAAAACAAGTAATCCTCAAAAATACACTTATAATTTTTCACGCATTGTAAGTAATTACACTTTGTTCACACAGCAATGCCATGCCGCCCTAGTAACATGCATAGAGATTAAACATAAACCAAAAGAAAGAAACTAAAGTTATGATAAACTTTAAGTAATAGGTAAACTTAGTTGAAGTTTGCATACAATTCTGAAGCTTGATCTGATGTTCCACAAATCTTTTGGAGACGTTCTGAAGATTTTCCATCCATCAACACAGATCAAAACCATTATCCTCATTCTGAGCAAAGTTATCATCATTACAAATGCCACTTAGAATGATCCGAACATTTTTGGGGTCTCCATTCTATGATTTCAGGGAAGAACCATTGTGGTTCCATAAAGAAATTTTGGGAAACAGAAAGATTCTTTGGATGTTAAAAGTTCTTTATGGAACCATATAGATGAAAAATGTTCTTCAGTGGCATTGTGAACCACCTTTATGCGTTCTTCCGGTGCATCCACCAAAACATGCGTTGTGCAGTCAAAATAGCACAACATGCACAACACCGCACATTAACATCCAGCTTTCTCAGGCCTGATGGGTTGGATCAGGGTTACTTTACACACCTTTGAACACCCCTTTTCAGGGCATGGTGTGAAATGGATTTAAATGAGAAAGCGGAGGTCATGAGAGATGGTGCGGAGGCGAGGGGAGGGGAAGGACGAAGGGAACAGGGTGGGAAGCCGACAGGAGGGTAGAAGAAAAGGAGGTGTGTGGATTTTCCATTTGTAAAAAAAAAAAAACAGGGCCACTGGTTATTGAGTTGCATGAGAAGGATCTCTCTTTCTCCCTCGCCTGCACCCTCTCTCATTACCATAGCAGCTGCAAAGCTGCCTGCGTGTGTGCGTGAGCGTGCGAAGGGAGGGGGTCCGGGTCGGGCAGTGTGACTTAGGCAGGGGCACCCGTCAATGGTGGGCCGTCTGGAGAATGAATAGAGGCGCACAGAGTTGAGCTGGATGAACAAAAGGGAAGAGGGGAGAAGAATAGGCGAGTGAATGGGGCGGCTTGTCACTGCGAGCCGCGCCGCACAAAATGGAGTGAAATAGTGAAAGAAAGTTTAAAGGAGCAGAGGGCACGCAAGGATTGGCCTGGCCACCTGTCTCTCTCGCTGGCTGTCTTTTGGCCCTTCTGTCAATTGTGGGACTAAAAGTTGGACGTGTGAGAACGCCATCCGGCCGGGGGGAATGCACTGTAATCACAGAAAGCTTTTTCTTGTTTCACAAACAGCTGATGGGACGCCGCATCAAAATTTGATTCTGTGATGCAATTTTTTAAGTTCATTGTAATGCTGATGTGGTTCGATCCAAACCATTTGAAACATTGCAGCGCAAAGCACACTGTTTGATTCTGTTACTGTTAATAGTATTACCGTTAATACTGTTTGAGACACAAAACATTATCCAAAGTGACTTCCATTGCACTAGCATTTTATAAGCGTGGGCCTGTATCGAACCCAAGACCTTGCAACAATGCAGGATGATATTTTTGATTTCGCCTTTCTACCATTATATCATTCAGCTATGGAGAACTGAATAGAACACTTTAAAACAGATTGTGAAATCTTTTGCATGTTGCTGCAAGGTTCCTTATGAAACATCGAGGTAACCCTGGTTGCATGCCAGAGTTCAATCCGTCATATCCCATAAGTAAACATCAGCTATTATCTAATGCAGTTTAGGTTCACACACCGTCTCATTATCCCCATCTCATAATATGTTACATTGAAATGGAATTCTCACAGAATTCCTGCATTTCAACTTGCAAAGTGTTTTGGGGAACACGCATGTAGGTTCAAAAAAATAATACTATATAGTGTTATACGGTTTGAATAAAAGTGTCTGCCAAATATGATGCAAGACATTTCCTTATCTTCGATAATGTATGTATTTTTCTATAGTATATTTTTGTTCTTTATAGGCCCTATACACGAACTAATGACTGTTTATGGACTTTTTATTTCAACTTATTTAAACAAGTTATTTCATTTGTCAGTAAGCTGAATTGCTATTAAGTTATTTAGATTCATTTAAGTAAAATTGTAAAAGTGAGTTCAAATGATGTGAGAAGCCAGTTTGATTCATTTTGAGAAAGCATTTTATGTTGTTTATAGCAGATGCATTTTTTCTCTTAAGGTGAAAATGTCATTTGTCTTTTACTCATGCGAATGTGTGAGAATGCATTGTCAGAGTTCAAGTTCAAGAAAATTTTATTTAACTGTGTTACCTCAGCATATTCGATGTATGCTGTTGTATTTAAATATTCAGTTTAGTGTAATGGATCTATTTCTCTTAACTTTACCGGCAACGTATGTGACAATGTGTGTGTAAGGTAAACAGCCGGTGTATGTTAGGTACTTAGGGTATGTGAGCATGTGTTTCTAACGTTTGAAATCAGTGTATGATATTTTTTAAGGGTTCCAATGGAGTTAATCTCAATCGCTTGTATTTCTCGGAACTATTGAGCAATCAAGATACTCCAAAACTACCTGAGGCATATTAGGAGTCAGACTGACTCCATGAAGAAACGCAATCCATTAGAATCTTCATTCCATGATAGAGCCATGTGCAAGTCTCTGTATTACACCAGCGTATTTCAAACCAGAGAATTTAATATCTTAAATGCCTTTGTACATAAGTACAAAATACAACAAGCAATGTGTTTCAAATGTGACCATTTACATCATCTCAAACAGAAACAGCAAAACAAATATAAAACATGAACAAATAACAAATTGAGAGAGGCCTCATTTCCAAACGTAATATTCCAAAAATAATATTTTAAAAGTTGGTCCAAAACAAAATGAAAATATCATCACAGTCTTTCGACTTTTCTCTTAATCAATAAGTAACTTTTACTCTCATGTCATAAATGTTATGGCATTATCAAGTAAAGACTTGTGCATTGTGCAACATCTGGTTACACTGGTTATTACCATCTAGCACCCCCCTAAAAAAAAGAGGAGGATGGGACTTCAGATAAGAAGTGCTCCAAGATTTCTGTCAGCACACTGTATTTGAATGTTCTCCCATCATGTCAACAGGACACTCATAACACTGCCCAATCTTGACCTAGTCTTGACACGTGTTTGAGAAGCATTCAAGCAGAGTGTTTTACAAAATGATACATACAGTAATTCAATTCACAGGCATAGAAATGCCTTCACAAAGTCTGAGTGAACACCACCCTGGAGCTTCCATACAATAAGAATTGTTTTTCCATTTCGAAAAATAGTATCTTTAAAAGTTGGCGTGACACCAACAAGTCATAAAACAGCCATCAGTGCAATTTTTAAAACATTCTCAAGTATAAGTGATGCATATTTCCATACTGGCTAAGAAGCGTTGCCAAAGTCGAGATGTTTCCAAACCTTCCCACGTCATGCCTGAGTTGGTGCTGGTTTTGAGACGAGGCGGCCTGTATGAGATATAGTCCAGTCTCTGACATCAAACGGACAGTTCAGCCATAAACCAACACCCAGATGTCCCCCCAAATATGTGTCTGCAGACCACCAAAGAAGATATTTCAGATAACCACCCAGGCATATCTCAAAATATCTTCTGGTGCGTTCAACATAAGAAAGTGGGTTGGAATGACATCAGGATGGACATGCTTGACGATCCACTATGCATGTTCTCCACATCTGAATGACGGAACCATCATATCAACCTCGAGAGCTTCTCGACAACGAAGCTGCGTTTGAAATGTGACAAATCCAGACCTTCAAAATACTGACTCTGATACCACAGGTGAGGTCTGGACCCGACAGCGTTGTGTGGTCTGGAACAGTGTGATGTAAGAGAATGGTCCATGTTAATCATCATAATAAACCTTTACAGCCGAGGTATCCGACATCTCTGTGTGCAGAACATGCAGAATGTATGTCATGGCATTCAAGATTGCAAATCAGGAGATATTGAAGGACACATCAAGTTTCTCAAGTCATCCTGCATGAAAAGTTGACTTTCACAACATTATACCAACTTTAATCTAAACCAGCCTGCTGAACAAACCCAGCACAGAATGGATTTTAAAGAAACCTACAGAAAGTGGAGCATGGCAAACACGTGTTGGTGCATCATAGTAACAGAACAACCCATCAGAATTTCAGCAGCCCTTCATGCCTGCACATTCCAGAACCGGTCTTTAACTTTGGCACAAGGGCTTGAAATGTGACGGGTCCAGTGTCATCTTTGATCAGCTCAGATTGCGCTCGATGAGTATTTGGCCCGGGTGACGAGATAGAGAACGATGTCCTGGTGCCCACCGAACGCCGCTATGTGAAGCGCGCTCCATCCGTCTCTGTTGGCCAGCCGGACGTCCGCGCCGAACTTCACGAGCAGCTTCACCAACTCCAAGTTGCCGTCGATGACGGACTGATGGAGGGCCGTCTGCCCCTCGGGTCCGAACGAGTTCACGTTAAATTCGCAGTTCGTCATGTTCTGCAGGAGGGAATGAAGCTCCTTGGTGTTGCCGTTCCGGAGCGCCTCCTGAAACACCCGCTGGCGCGCGGCGCAGGTCATGTCCTGACTCATGATCTCGACAGCTGGGCACGCACAGAACGCCTTGCCAGCTTCAGTGCTCCATGCCAGCTGCGGCGGTGCAGGGCTCGGTTTCGTCTACGGTGAGGTTCGGGCTTTGCCTCTGTGGTTCCCACGACTGGGTGCTGAATGGACTCTCGCGCGCTCCGGTGTGGCTCCCGGACTGTGTTCCGCTCGTTTGAATAACAATGGGCCGTCATAAAGTTGCTCTGTGATGGGTGGAGACTGCGCTTGTTCATGGGCTGCTCCGTAGGACGCTGGAGGAAAGGGAGAGGGAATGGGACGAGTGTTGTCTTTGATTGCTTCATCGATTCTTCGACTTCTTACTTTATGACAAATAAATGACAAGTGCCCTTTATTGACAAGTGCTCATTCACTTTTACGTTTACACTTATTCGTTTGGCAGACGCTTTTATCCAAAGTTACTCACAGGGAGTATGCAGTGTAGTCAATCATCACTGCAGAGCAAACAGGGGGAAGATTGCTCAAGAACACTTCGGTTTTTGTCTGCTGACATTGGGATCCAAACTCACAACCTTCTGCTTAAAAGTCAAACTCTCTAGACATCAGACCGCTGACCCTTACTTATTATTTTGGTGGGTTTCTATCTTGGCCTCCTTTATCCTAAAGGATCCTTCCACTACAACTCATCGTGCATCCGGTTCTGTAGATGTTTAGCTGTTATGTTTCATTTACAGTTATTCATTTAGCAGACGCTTTTATCCAGAGTAACTCACAAGGAGTATGCAGTGTAGTCGATCATCACTGAAGAATAAACAGGGGGAAGATTGCTGAAGGACACTTCGGTTTTTGTCTGCTGGCACTGGGATTCAAACTCACAACCTTCTGCTTAAAAGTCCAACTCTCTAGACATCAGACCGCTGACCCTCGCTTATTATTTTGAGACCAGAAATATGATATTGTAGCCTGTGGTGGGTTTCTATCTTGCTCTCTTTTATTTTACAGAACCTTCCACTACAACTCATCATGCATCAGGTTCTGTAGATGTTTAGTCTTAAACTGTTATGTTTCATTTACAGTTATTCATTTAGCAGACGCTTTTATCCAAAGTTACTCACAAGGAGTATGCAGTGTAGTCGATCATCACTGCAAAGCAAACAGGGGTCGGTGTTGCTCAAGGACACTTCGGTCATTGTCTGCTGACATTGGGATTCAAACCCACAACCTTCTGCTTAAAAGTCAAACTCTCTAGACATCAGACCGCTGACCCTCGCTTATTATTTTGGTGGGTTTCTATCTTGGCCTCCTTTGTCCTAAAGAACCTTCCACTACAACTCATCATGCATCAGGTTCTGTAGATGTTTAGCTGTTATGTTTCATTTACAGTTATTCATTTAGCAGACGCTTTTATCCAAAGTTACTCATCACTGCAAAGCAAACAGGGGGAAGATTGCTCGAGGACACTTCGGTTATTGTCGGCTGACAGTGGGATTCAAACTCACAACCTCCTTTCTATCTCGGCCTCTTTTATTTTACAGAACCTTCCACTACAACTCATCGTGCATCATGTTCTGTAGATGTTTAGCCTTTAAAACTGTTGTGTTTCATTTACATTTATTCATTTGGCAGACGCTTTTATCCAAAGCGACTTACAAAGAATCGAGGAGACAATGAAGCGGTTAATAGAAGATAACAATAGGTGAACAAATACTACAACGAGTTTCCTAAGTTACACAAAGTAAGATAAAACCTGTAGGGGGAAAAACATTTTTTATATAAAGTATGGGTAGGTTCGAAAGAAAGTTTTCTTGTGGGTCAGTTGTAGACGGAAGAGATGAGTTGTAGGTGTTTTTTAAAGATAGAGACAGAGCTTGCCAAGCGTGTTGTAAGCAACTGTGCAATTTAAAGCGAGTATGCTGAAAATCCATTCTTAATTAAATAGAACATCAATACTTCCTCCAACTCTATTAACTGGTAAACATTTGTTTATGAACAATCCATTTGGGGAAGATTTTTTAACAAATGGGGAACAACTTGCCCGGTATATCAGCAGGGTTCTGATGAAGTGAAACAGTGTCCTTAAGCACCATGAGAACTAGGCTACCAGACGCTGTCAACCAGTAGCCACAATTTGGCCCAGAGACTGAAGCCCAAACTAGGCCATTTTCTATACGTTTTAGTGGTATGATATACAGCTGCTTAATATATGTATATAGGATTGAAAAAATTACATCTATTATTTAACAAGCTGTGTCTTTTTCACAAATTCATTCTCAGTCTGGGAAAAGAACCACAGGCAAGGTACAAAAGATTTTCAGATGGTGCACAACTGATCAAACACAAGTTGTACGCCCTAAACTAGGGAACAAGAGCAAACCTCATGTCCTTATATTCAACGCTCGAACCCCTGCTGAAAACACGATTTCCAGAATCTTGTTGCTCTCAAACCTGACTTAACTTGTCTGGAGGTACTGTGGTTTTGTTGAATGTGTCTTGTACTGTTCTTTGCCAGCTCAATAGACTCTCATTCAAATGCCTTTAAAATCTTTTGGCAGTGTAACAGGATCTCAATGGCGAGCTGTGGTGACGTTTCAAAAGGGAGGGATGGTCATTCAGGATCCAATTTTAAACCACGTGCTTTAGGACCGTGGGAAAGAGACGAGCCTTTCTTCCCAGCATAGGCGTATACACAGATAGAAAGGCCGTGTGGCGAGAAAAGAGAGAGAGCGAGAGAGAGGGAAGGTAGATATTTCAAAACAGTTGCCTGTGGAAAATTGGCATGTTATGTGAAGTGATAACATCAGTTGGTTATTTGTACCTCTTCCTTAACAGAGCAGCACATATTTGTTAGTGGGCAACCTGTTGTTTTTAGCTTTTTAAAAACTTCTCACGTATCATTTTGAAAAGAAAAGAAGCATATTTGAGATTCTTTTGCAAAGTTCGCATGCGAATCCCTTGTTTAAGAAGGTCTTGTTGTGCGAGGTCATTTGTAGAGCCCTTAAGTAAAGCACTTAAGCACAGGTTGCTCCGGGGCATTGCCTCCTCAATTAGTGAGCTGTGGGCTGCTTTGAAAAAACGCATGCTAAATAGAAAATAATACTTGACCTATTTATTAAGCATTGAAAACAGAGCAATGGATGTTTCGCTTCCGGACATTTTAATGCTGCAGGTCCTATCAACATATTGAAAGCATTTTAGACTCATATAATTACCTTGGATTTTGTGTTTTTGTTGAAGAAGTCTATTGTACTAGGCATAAGTAGTAATTCTTTAATGACAATTCTGTAGTCATTTACTTACACTCTTTGGATTCTTACGCCTTTCTTTCTCTCAAACACAAAAGAAGATATTTTGAAGAAAGTTTGTTACCAAACAGCAGACACAGAGGATGAGCAAATGATGACACAATTTTATTTAAGGGTCTCTATTACTTTAAATTAAGTAACCCAAAGTTTATTAAACACAACTAAAGCGATTGTACAAAATAAAAAATTATAATAAAAATTGCGTCATCATTTCCTCACCCTCTTGTTTCTGACTTTCTGTCTCCTAAACAACAAAAGAAGATATTTTAAAGAAAGTTGGTAACTAAAAAGGAACGTTTCCCATCTACTTTAATTGTGTGGATACAAACCAATGCATGTAAATGGATGCACGCTATTCGGTCATCAGCATTCTTTTAAATTTCTTGTTTTATGTTGTGTGGGAGAAAGAAAGCCAAACACATGTGAGAGTAAGTAAATAAAGCCCTTTTTTAATTGACTAATGTCACTTTAAATCAAATAAGGTAACTCAGGGTAAATTAAACAGACCAAAAGTGATTGCTCGTCCTCTTGTCATTTAAAAAATGATTGAAATAGAAAAATTCCTGTTTTTCAAAACCCAAGAAAAGATGTTTTGAAGAATGTTGGGAACTGGCCCCCATTCATGTGCACTGGATTTGTGTCCATACATTAGAAGTGATTGGTTGCCAATGATGTTTGGCACTTTTTTGTACATGTTAAAGACGAGTTCGTAACGGCAGTGAATTATTATTTTTAAGAACTTGCATTTTGCTTGAAGTCAATCTTTTCAAGCCGTAATTTTTTGGAATTCGTGTCATTTCTATATATAAATTAAACAAGTGATGATCTTAATTGTCGTCAGTGAGATCATCCATTGGTTAAAATGGAAATCTATAAATCAGTTGGTTTGTAGCGTCAGACAGTAGGAATGTCCTGTTTGTCTTGGTGTGTATTTGTTCACTCTTTGTGATTGCACGGCTGGCATTTGTGTGGTTGTGTGTAACTGTGCGTTTGTACTGGTCTGGGTGTTTGATGTGTACCTTTGTGTGGGAACCAAGCTGCTTCCTGACCTTGAACCACAACAGCTGTAGGGCAGGAGCTACACTTGCTCACGAGTTCAGACATGAGCCAGAGAAAGAGTGCTAGGTATTATTATATGTATAAAGATGACTTGAAATACAAGCGAAACATAAAAATACAATATGTTTGTGCATCCACACATATATGGCATTCTCTGTGCATTACCACTCACATTGTTAATACATGAGAAAAAAATGTCAGAGGCAAACTTTGGATTAATGTCACCTCTCCAGCACAGCCCACCCTCCTCTGTCAAACGCTTTCCTGTTCCCGTCCAGCTCTCAGGCTCTGTGTTTGTGACGGATATCCCCAGGAAAAGGCAACACTGATCATGATGTCAGAAGCTGCACTGTAGTAACCCTTAATTCTACAATATAATACTCGCCCATGAATAACAACTGGAGAATGTTCAAGAACACCACTCTTGTATTAAATCCATGGGGTTACTATAGATACAGGTGTTTCTGTTGGCCTTTGTGCCAGTTGATCAACCACAGCCAGCAAGGGGCAGAAATGCAGAATGTTTTCCCAAAGAATGTTAACCAATCTGGCTATTAAACAGGAACTGGCTCCCTCTAGTGACCAAAGAAAGATATCCTACATCATACAGCTGCACTGGGACCCAAATGTGATGTTAAGGGGCCATATTTACACCCTACCTGCTGTTTTGAACCCTAAACAGAGCAAGAAGGATAAAAGAAAAAACTAAACTTGGTTAATGCATTATTTTTCTAAATCTGCAGCTTATCCGTGAATGTGAGTTTTATTATATTGTAACTGATAATAGACCAGTGGTTCTCAAACTTTGGAAACTCAAGACGGACCCAGTGGGCCCCAGATTTTGTGATATTTTATTTGTTAAAGTCTTTATTCGGGTGGCTGCTTAGCAATTCTACCCTACATAAAGGGGGTCTTATACTAAAATGTTTGAGAACCACTAAATAGTATAGAAAAGTATTTTATATTTTATTAATATTAAAATAACTTAATTTAATGTATAATTTGAATTCATGTATTTTAATATTTTATGGGTTATTAATATTCACAAATGCGCTCTTGTTTTTGGATAAAACGTTCGCATCAGATTTAATCATAAAGCTTTGCTCATGTGTGCAAAAATTCTTCAGTTTACATTACAAGCATAACTATGAAACACATACTAAATCTTTCATTTTAGCTATAGGCAACATATTTATTCTGTTGATCTTTTCACTCGGAGTATCTTTGGACAGTTTTGGTTGATTTAAATTCTTATAATAAAATACTGATAATAAAAAGCGCGGGTGACATATTTAACTGCATGACATTACATGGATTCTTACGTTTTTATTGATATAGAAAATGCAATTAAAACAAACTATGTGGCATTAACAAACAAATTGCACTGCATTCATTTTCAAGGTCTTTTAAAGTGGATGAGACATCTAACAAAGTGTTTAGATACTTGAGTCTTTTGTGACAATTCTGTGCTGTTCTTCCCTAAAATGGCACTTAAAATATGAGTCGTTCTTTTACTTTTGTTTCTGTTTTCGGCCTTTTTAGGTTCTTCTTCCTGGTTCAGGGTCATAATCTGCTATTGGTGTGTCCATCAAATTATTTAGTATTTTGTTAAAAGCATTATCTTGTTGAACCAGAAAAAACAAAAATCTAAGTAAGCATTGGACCATGTGTTTACCAAACATTCTTTGCTTTTAGCTAAACCAACCTGAGAGGTCAAACACCAACCAGACAAGTTCACCGTCCATACTTTCACTTCCTTGTAATGATCGAACAAAGCCACTCAGCCAAAACCATGCCTTTCTAAATGACCAAACGACACAAATAATCTAAAAGGTCGGTACCGTAAGCATTTAGAGTTAATAATTGATTGTAATCCGATGAAGGTGATTTTTCAGTCTACTGTAACACACACCGGCTGTGTTTAAGAGCAAGAGAACTGTCCAATTAGTCAGCATGTCCATGATGCATTTCGAGGAATCTTGAGTGCATTCGAATGTGCCCAGCCTGTGATGTTCAGATGTAAGTAAGCAATAATAGAATCTGATTAATCCGAGGCAAAAAAACTTTTGTAGTCCAATGGTGTAGTTGACGATTTACAGGCACCCATCTGTCCTGATTAAAAAGATAAAACAGAAATGTATGTTCTTTGCAAAAGAAAAAGTACGATTGTTTTGACATCTACTCTAACGTACAATTAAACAGGCGTAGAAGTATGTATCATAAAAATATAAACCATGAAAAATATAATTGTTAAAAGTAATGCAAAAAATAAAAGAGACGTAATAAATATCACCAGAAAAACAATAGTAACTAAAGTCTAAAATCTACAGTGTGTTTATTTTGTGTATACATTATTTCTTTGAATTATTTGTTTTTAACTGACGTTTCCTCAAATTAAACTATATATTTGATTGATTTTTAAGTTTACATTCACTTTTTAATTTAAATTGATTTGCAGTTAAAATAGAGTGAATAAATGTGTAAAGGATGAGGACATTTAAACCCCTTCATTGGCCTCATAGAATACTTTCTAGATACAGTTTTATGATTATTAAATTGTGTGTATTTCACACAAACATAAATCGACAGATGGAACGGGACATTTGGACTTCCAGGCTTACTAGTAAGTAATACATTGATCAAATCTAGATATTACAAAGTTGTATACATGATAAAAATGGATTTGTTTACCTTGTTGTAATGCTTGTTTTGTATTATTTCAAATAATTGCTGGTGGAGAAATGCACACCATCAAGACAGCCTGTCACTGTTTCCTCTATAGTGTAATATATTGAAGTGAAGTGGAATGACATACAGCCAAGTATGGTGACCCATACTCACTATTTGTGCTGTGCATTTACAAACAGAGTAGTAAACACACAACAATTTTGAACAAACACACAGCAGTGAACACAACTGAACTGTGAACTGTGTGTACATAAACTGTGAACTGTGTGTCTCACACACACACACACACACACACACACACACACACACACACACACACACACACACACACACACACACACATACATACCGGGAGTAGTGAACACACACACAGGAGTGATCACACACACAGGGTGAACACACACAGGCAGCATGGAACACACACACAGCGGTAAACACACACATAACCGTGAACACACACACAGCAGTGAACACACACACATCTGTGAACACAAACACAGTTGTGAGCACACACACACACACACACACACACACATGCGCGCGCGCGCGCACACACACACACACACTTCGAACATTTAACATAACAACAACTTTGAACACACACACAACAGTGAACACACACACACACACACACACACACACACACACACACACACACACACACACACACACACACAGCGGTAAACACACACATAACCGTGAACACACACACAGCTGTGAACACACACACACACAGCAGTGAACACACACACACACACACACACACACACACACACACACACACACACACACACACACACACACACACACACACACACACACACAGCTATGAACACACACAGCTATGAACACACACACACAGGAGTGAACACACACAAAGCTGTGAACACACACAGCGGTGAACAGTCACACAGGAGTGAACACACACACACACACACACACAGCTGTGAGCACACACACAGCAGTGAACACACACACACACACACACACACACAGCTGTGAACACACACACAGCGGTGAACACACACATAACCGTGAATACACACACAGCGGTGAACACACACATAACCGTGAATACACACACAGCGGTGAACACACACATAACCGTGAACACACACACAGCGGTGAAAACACACACAGCTGTGAACACACACACACACACAGCGGTGAACACACACACAGCGGTGAACACACACATAACCGTGAACACACACACAGCGGTGAACACACACAAAGCTGTGAACACACACACACACACACACACACACACACACACACACACACACAGGACTGAACACACACATAACCGTGAACACACACACCAGGAACAGTGAACACACACACACACACACACACACACACACACACACACACACACACACACACACACTGGGGAACAGTTTAGGGTTCTGTGTCTTGCTCAAGGGCACTTAAGTCCTGATGTTTCCTGCCTGGGATTTGAACCCACAACCCTCGGGGTCAAACTCTCATAAAGCAACACTTTCTCATCAGATGACAGATCTGTGCCCTCCCCAGAGAAGCTGTCTATGTAGGCAGTTCAGTAAGTTTGGGACACGCCCACAGAGACCCAGTGTCGTGTCTGCACACACACACACACACACACACACACACACACACACACACACCTGCAGCACGACATCGGAACGCGTTCTCTCCTCTGACCCTCGGTGATCGGTGACCCCAGCCCGACCCGTCAGTCGCGTGAGTTAGCAAACCCGCTAGCTGTCACTCAACGGATCATCTCGAGACATGTCGCTTCCGTGAGGCACGCGTCGGGTCACGTCATCCCCAAAACGTCGCGTTTCCCGTCCACGACACGAGCCGGACACGAGACGCCTGTCTGTCAGGCTTCGGCGGTCATGTCTGCGAAATAAACGAGCTGCTGCTGCTTCTCATGCTAACGCGTTTCAACTTGACCCCAAACGTCACGGCGAACCCTTCCACGGGTCGAGTGTTCCGACGGCTGACATGGACGAACCAGTCCACGCGCGGGTGAAGCTCACGCGGGATTAAATGAAGATTTCCGCCGGAATATTTCAAGTTTCGACGTTTCTACGAGCGAGAGTTGGCTAGCACGCTAGCACAGCAACACAAACTAGCAAGTGAGTGAACACAACGTGTGTGTGTGTGTGTGTGTGTGTGTGTGTGTGTGTGTGTGTGTGATTGTGAGATTGTGAGTGAGTGTGAGTGTTGTGTGAGTGTGTTGTGTGAGTGTGTTGTGTGTGTGTGTTGTGTGTGTGCGTGTGTTGTGTGTGTTGTGTGTGTGCGTGTGTGTGTGTGTGTGTGTGTGTGTGTGAGTGAGTGAGTGAGTGAGTGAGTGAGTGAGTGAGTGAGTGAGTGAGTGAGTGAGTGAGTGAGTGTTGTGTGAGAGTGTTTTGTGTGTGTGCGTGTTTTGTGTGTTTATGTTTTGTGTGTCTCTTTGTGTGTGTGTGAGTGTTGTGTGTGTGTCTTTGTGTCTTTGTGTTTTGTGTGTGTGTGTGTGTGTGTGTGTGTGTGTGTGTGTGTGTGTGTGTGTGTGTGTGTGTGTGTGTGAGTGAGTGTGTGAGTGAGTGTGTGAGTGAGTGAGTGAGTGAGTGAGTGAGTGAGTGAGTGAGTGAGTGAGTGAGTGAGTGAGTGAGTGAGTGAGTGAGTGAGTGAGTGAGTGTTGTGTGAGAGTGTTTTGTGTGTGTGCGCGTGTTTTGTGTGTTTATGTTTTGTGTCTTTGTGTTTTGTGTGTGTGTGTGTGTGTGTGTGTGAGTGTTGTGTGTGTGTGTGTCTTTGTGTTTTGTGTGTGTTTTGTGTGTGTGTGAGTGTTGTGTGTGTGTCTTTGTGTTTTGTGTGTGTGTTTTGTGTGTGTGTGAGTGTTGTTTGTGTGTCTTTGTGTTTTGTGTGTGTGTGTGTGTGTGTGTGTGTGTGTGTGTGTGTGTGTGTGTGTGTGTGTGTGTGTGTGTGTTTTGTGTGTGTTTTGTGCAGGTGTGATGATGTGTTTTGGGGGTTTTAGGAAACAGTGTTTATGTTTGATGATCTTTCATGAGGAAAATCAGTCAACAACGCTTCTCTGAGGAACTTACACACACTTTTCACAGATTGGGCCGTGGATGTCACATCCTGAGGAGCCACTGCGTTACAGGACGGCTTGTGGTTTGGTCCACATCCGGTTTTGAAAGGTGATGCTTAAGATCACAAAACAGGTCCTCAGGAAGTCGGGTTGTACAGCTTCTTTGCATTTCAAGGCCTTTGATAACATACTTTGAAGAGTTAGTTGTGGTCTTGTGCTTTTGAGAGTTGGACTTGTAAGGTGGAGGTTGCGAGTTTGAATCCTGCACACGATGACCGGAGTGGCCTACAGCGAGACTTCATTCATTACAATTTACATTTATTCATCATCACTGCAACGCAAAAAGGGGGAAGATGGCTCAAGGACACTTCAGTCGTTGTCTGCTGGCCCTGGGATTCAAACCCACAACCTTCTGCTTACAAATCCGACAATCCAAGCACCAGACGCCTTGAACGTTGTCGCTGTATGGATGTCAGTCGCTTTGCGAATGAATAACCGTCATGTTAGTGGGTTCTCGGTTTGTGAGCATTGTGAAATGTGCTTCTTATCCTAGCTCACATGTGGTTTGTTATCAGACTTGTTTTCTGGTGATGCTGAGCCTCTCAATTTGTAGATTTCTGCACACGTCTTCCAGGTCAATACAAAAGCCTTCGACTTCAAGCCGAACGGGCAAGACAGATAAAGGTTCTTGATTTTTGGTCGAGGATATGGAATCATAACCATATTTAGCCTTTACATTCTGTTGCACAAAAGGTTTCTATAATTGATAGTTAAGATCAAACTAATATGCAAATGATGGCGTGTACTCAACCTCTTGTCATTTCAAACATGCATCTCTTTATTCCACAGAACACAAGATATTTTTAACAATGTTTTTAGTTGAATATTAGTGGCACACGTTCACTTTTATTGTATGGACACAAAAGAATGCCAACATCCTTTAAAATATTTTTTTTGGTGCAGAAGAAAGTTATATTTGCTTGGGTGCAGAGAGGTACATTTTATTTTAGGGTTAACTGTCACCTGAATAATCAGTCTTTGGGGAGCCAAAAATTGTTCTTTTATGTATTTGCTGCAAATGTCCTTTTTAGTGTGACGTATTGTACCTTTTAGAGAACCTAAATTGTTCCAACCGTCGCTCATTGAAATCAATATGAATACATTATTTTTAATATAGAGGATGATTGGTAAGTCGCTAAGTTTGAAGGCGGATGGATGCGGGTATTTCAAAACGAGAGATAAGCCAGATGAACTAAGGACCTGTTTAACTGAAAGAGATGACTTGTAAAATACCTCAAAACTGCTTGAATAGACTCATAAAATGAAGCAAAGCTTCCTGGTTTCATTGGTTTGTGTTTTTCCAAGGAAAAACATTTTGTCTCTGGGGTCATAACGCAATAACTTGATCCTCTTGTGAAACGTAACTTTTTACTTGACATTTCCAAGCCCTTTATAATTTTCAACCCTTGAATGACTCTTTTACAGATGTCATTTTTAAGTTTCGTTCATTTCACGACAGATAAAATCATATTTCATTCCGTTGACATGACCTTTGCATAATGTTTGCGTTGTAAAGTACTTTAATAGAACCTGTATCCGAATATAACTCCTTAATATAGCACCTGAAGGGAATCCAACCGTGCAAACAATAGAGTCGGTTTAAAAAAAAAAGAACACTGTCAAGGTTCGTGTGTAATGCAAGTGTGCAATCTGATATTCACATTGACCATAGAGCTTAAAGTCGATGTCTGTGTATGACAATTGTTGGTCAATAACACAACAAATGAAAACTTTTGATTGTCTGATATTCTTGGACAGAATGGTGTTGTAAAACAGTTGTAGTAAAACTTGTCTGTAACTCTTAAAGCAGAAGCGATCTGAAAAGTTAAGGAGATTTCATAATTCTAAATGGCCTTTGTGTCGTGTTTTTTCTTTTTCATTTTATGTTGCCATAGCAAACAATGATGACACTCTCAGCAGTATTATAATAGCAGTTCCCCAATAGTTAGTTCCCCTTATGGCTTTGACATTCTTAAACCTACTACGATTTTATAGTAAATGGTCTATGATAAATCTAGCAAAACTTTATTTAGTTACAGCATTGACTGTTAATAGAAAATCAGTACTTGAGAGGGTCAAATGTGAGCAAACCAGTTAATACCAGTTAGGCAATATATATTAACAAAAGCAGCAATTAATTGAAACAGACCCTGTAATTAACATTTTTTTGTAATAATATACAAAGTTGTTTGTGACTTACGGGGCGTTCCTATTAACTGTAATTCAGCATGGATGGATTTTCATCAGAAGCACAATTAAAAACCAGTCCATAAGAAAACACTTCTTATTCATTATATATTTAACCTGTAAATCTGTCCATAATGCTTATCTATACTCATATATTCTGTATCATTAATGTATATACTACATATATATTCTGTACTTATTGCTTATTGCACTTCTGGTTAGATGCTATCTGCATTTCGTTGCCTTTCATGTGCAATGAAAATAAAGTTGCATCTAATCTTATCTAGTGAATCAGTTTGTTGATGGAGAATATGTGCAGTTTGTGTACGTTTTAATATATTTTTGTAGATCATACTATATCACTAAATATCAAAGAATATAATGTTCTGCTTGTGGCTATCTGTCTTCACCTTGTGTCAGCCAATCACATTAGTGCTTGCTAGGTACAAAAGGTCTATCCTAGTTTTGTGAATGCATCAGATGATCGAATGAACTGCCGGTGGACATGTAGTCTAAGATCAGAATGGATCCTTTATTTTTGTGCCTTTTTGCTCAGGGTAGGTTAGTGGTGAGAGGATAGGAAAAGATGGTATGAGGGTGAATGACTAAACGAGACTAAAAAAATCTTGCAACCCTAGCACACTAGCGTTGTATGTCCGTGCACCAACCACAAGGCTGTCGGTGCCGACTGAACAGACCCTTGTTTGTTTTACAAACACTAATGGCTGTTTTCACATTCTATTTCATTATTGGTAATTTTCCAGTTTTTATCTTTTATTTAAGGGGTGAAACAAGTAGTCGGCAACCTTAACAATAAAATATAGTTGACAAATATTCTTGTTGTGGAGTAGTGGTTTAATCATGTTCCCTGATTTAAGGGCCTGGGGTGTAACAATTGCTGCTAGCATCATACTGGGTCAATGGGGAACTGATGCGATGTTTTAGAGGATATTAGATGGAAGCTTTTCATAGACACATAGAAACATGATCAGTGGAGGTGCGTGTCTCCATATCAACAAGATGCGCATACCTGAGTGCAGAAATCCTTAAAAAAATGATGGAGAAAACATCCGGATCTACTGTTTGAGTTCTAGTGGTAAGTCTAGTAAAATCCTGTTATCAGTTGAGTTTTGGATGTAGTTTATGTTAAATTCACAAACATGTTAAAATAAACATATATATTTGATTGTAAATGTGTCAGCGCCAACGCTGATCCATTCAAGTTCACATATTAACCAGTTAATGCTTTAATAACCTTACTATAGTAAAATAAATATGTCAACTTTTATTTATTGTATATATCCAAAATACATGTGCTAGAAATAATTAATGCATGACTATTAATTTTCTCAGTATGTTGTTATCATTCAAATTATATAATTCTCGCCTTTTATCATTTTAAGATACAGTTACCTTAATGTTGGTAATCTTGTCTACATGTAGTATGAGAGCTTACGTTTGTTCTTATATCACATTTTCATGTATGTTTAGTCCGTTATTGATGGTAATGAAGATTTATATTATTCTTGTTTATTTCAGGTGCAGACCGTAGGAGGAAGATGTTCGCAAACATTAAAGACTTCAGCAAGCGCACAACTATTTCAGCTACGTTTAGCTTGTATAGAAATGTATACAAAATGACAATGCTTTTATACATTTAAATAAATAAAGTGCTTTATCAATAAAAATATGTGTTGTTAAATTCGAATGTTTTGCTGTGGTACTGTTATCTGTACAGAGTACCATATAAATTTACTGGTATTGGTACCGACAATGAACTTTAAATAAAAGCTCAAGTGATTTTTCTTTTAATTTATTACTTAGAATATGCATAACTAAATTTTTAATAACTAGTTGGAAGCTGAATAATCATTCAAAAAATACTGATTATTCATGGAATTGATTGAGGATTAAACAATTAATGTTCAAATAATCGTCAGATTAATCGATTGTCAAAATAATTGTTTGTTGCAGACCTATTTTATTATTTTACTTGCCATTATTTATTCGCCATGTACTCGCCCAATGGCTTCCGCTGTACTGACACAAAACCACTAAGACATTTCTCAAAATATCTTCTTTTGTTAGAATGACACAAGACTAGATAAATGCTGACAGAATTTGTATTTTTGGGCAATACAATTTGGGAAGTCATTCCTTAATTGTCTGAGTAGCTTTCGTGGTGTCATGCCATTTCTCAAGAGGTTGTTACTCCAGGTGTACCAGAGATTTTATGTATATCAGGTATCTGCAGATGGTGTCAGGCAAATATAAGTAAATCAAGTGCTTGACTACAATTTTCTGTTGCCATTCATTTGAATTTGGTGACAGTAATCACTGGTTCTTGTTAACCCACCATGACTGCGAGAACACCAAATGAGTCAGCATGAAACTGTGAAGTGACAAACAGCATTCTAATTATGAGGTTTGCGAATATGTATAAGTGAACATTTGTGATTCATAATCAAAAATCCCAATGTCTACTGTCCTTTTTTTACCATAAAGTTTATTTCCAGTCACCATCTCATAAGCCAACTTATTTTCTGGTTTTTATATCTCCAGGTGAATGTTGCTCCATCATATCTTGTCACCTGGGTCTCTGTGATGGAGATGGAGACAGCATCCTGTGGACCAGTTCACCAAAACGGCGACGCCCACTATGAGGATATCAGCGTGAAGCAACTCACTGTTCTCAAAATCCATCTTTACCACAGCAGCCAGAGTGACGGTGACAACATACCCATGTGTTATTCACAAGGACAGTACATCACCGAACAGCTCATCATTAATGCTGCCAAAGAGTGCGGTAAGTCGTTTCTGTATGGTGATGAACAGAAGAGAAACTGAAAATCTTTGACATGTAACAACAAGTCCTTACCAGTTGTGACATCAGATGAAAAGCAATAAAATCAAACTCTTCTGTTTGAACCGACAAGCTGTGACCGCAGCGTGTTTTCCACATTACATTACATCTGCACTTGATTTTAACTGAGCAATTACAAGAAATGTGGTAGTGAGAAAATGAATTATTAAAAAAAACTTAAGGTAAAGCTTTAAAAGAAATAGGTAAGCTTTGTTTATAATAAATGTCCAATATCAAGCCTGGTCTGTGTGCGAAATCACTCATCATTCACCTTTGCCCTATACAGCGGACTTTAAGATAATAGTTTGTCAATCAATATTGGTTTCAATGCTATTGCAGCACAAAATTTGTTCTAGCTTAATAATTTTTTTTTTTATATTTTTGGATGCCATTTTAGAAATTCAATTATGATTAATTGCACAGGGAAGGAAACCCAGTAGAACTTTTTGAGATTATTATGTAAACACTTTTATTGAAGGGGATCCAGATGCCATTTAGACAGATCGTGCCAGTTCACCCATATTTGCTATGTTAATAATATAAACATCACATAAGTCACCAGAAGTGTGAATAGCCAGGACGATGGGGACAGACGACAGATAGACTTCTCTCTCACTTTGAATGCAAAAACATGGGCCTGTTGTCGAAATTGTTAAAGTGTTTTTTAATTCACCTATTTTACCCCATAATAAAAAATACATTGTATTTGGAAGCCACTTCTTGAACTGACTTAAGTGTGACGCCTCATTACTGACGCACAAAAAGAAAAACGCCCAGGCAACAGGCTTGCTTGGTCATTAAATGGGAACAAGGGCAATAGCTTGATGAAGGTGTGTTAATATTGCCCTTGATGCCGCAAACAAAGAGCTAGTGCCCACATACACATAAATGTCCATCTCTTTTTTTGTGTGGGTTTTTAATGCAGGGAAACTTTTTAGGGCTTGTGTGCAACGGATGGCTTCATGTCTTCTTTCTTGTCTCACCTGAACCTGTTTTTTTTTTTATGTTCTTTTAAAGGAGTTTCTCCGATCTACTGCAGCCTGTTTGGGCTGTACAAAGAAGATGAAGGCGTCTGGTTATCGCCCAATCACGTTCTCCATTTAGATGAAACATCCAATGAGAAATTATTATTTAGAATTAGGTAATAAACTTTTTTCTTTAAGGCTGAATATTCTTTAATGATGACCTGTATTTTAATTTGGTTTTGCCAATTCCCATTTGTATAGGTACTATTTTCCTGGCTGGTACAGTTGTGGGGCATCTCGGGCGTACCGCTATGGAGTAACTAAGGGATCGGAGAGTCCTGTTCTGGATGACTTTGTTATGGCATACCTCTTTGCTCAGGTCAGACTTCCTAACACCCCCCCCCCAAATATATTGCATGCCTCCCTCTTTCTATCCGAGTTGTATATGTTTCCATGTCTTCTGTGGATTAGTTTCTTGCAATTTTGTCTCAAAAACAGGTTTCAAATAAGCTTTAAAAAGCACTCTTAAACAAAACAGAAGTATAAGTGTATGTGTATGTAAAGAACATTATTATTGGTTTTTGTGCTTTAAGAAGCTCTCTTTTAGGGTGTTACCTTATCTAATTCCTTTTTTTATATGATATTAAAATACAATTTTACTTTTCAGTGTTTTGCATATTCCCAAAACTTCTAAATTGACATTATTTTTAATTTGAGCAAAACCAAACAAACACAAATATCAAGAGTATCTCATTGGTCCTTATAGGACTTGCAATGAATAATACACACGCTTGAAACATACAGTATAACATTTATTAAGTCATTTATATATTAGACATATATTAAACAAAATATTTTGCTTGGATTACATTTATGTCAGTACTTATATTGGTTCTAGGTTTGTGAAGTTTTAACATCATTTACATTAGTTTGAAATAACAAAATATGAGTTGACATTTCTAAACATTTATCCGTCTATTATATGTAATAATCCATTGAAAATGTTATCACGCAGTACTGAGATGAGACTTCACAGTACTGTAGCTTTACAGGTAGGTGTCTTGAAGACAGTTACATAGATCTTTAGGATGTAGTCTGTTGACATTTTTTCTTTCTTTTTATTGTGGAGAAATTGATGAAATAGATGATGACACCAGATCTCTGTGTGGAGCACTGGCATGTATATACTTATACAAGTGTGTGTGTGTGTGTGTGTGCGTGCGTGCGTGCGTGCGTGCGTGCGTGCGCATGCGTCTGTGTATGTGTATATATGGGATGATTACAGTGAATAATTCTGAAAGAACTAGATTGTAGGTGAACATAGTATCAGTTGTTCTTCCGCTAGATGAAAAGTGCAGAAGATTCACCATAGCAACATCTGTTTCACGTGGTCTGAAGTCTTACTTACGTTATTAAGCCCATCCATGTATAATTTAATTTCCTGGATTGCTTTCCAAAATATATTTTTGGAGAAGAGAAATTCTTGTCGTTGGGTTTATACAGTGTGTAAAACTCAACTAAATCATGGCTCTGTATTAAGCAAACTCAATTAACAAACCAAATGATATATAAAGGGAACTCACGCTGAAAACTCAAACTGGTGTTGACTTAATTATGCAGATTTATTATTTCTGGCGCCTGTGTGTCTTCAAACAGTGTTCTGGAATGCATTGACTGTCTCTAGAAGATTAGTGGTTTGATCAATGTGGGTTTTATACCTGTATAACTTGCATTGTGTGTGTCATCAATTCATTAAACACTGTGTCTAACACACCCTGGAAATCCATCCATCGTCTATTCTTGTGACAAAGAAATTTTTTGCATATTTTTTTGTTGAACACACTTTGCTTTCACGTGCGTAGTCAAAGCCACAAGATTAGGGTGTTTTGCGGTTGCTTTTATCTTCTGAATGGTTTAATTACGTTGCTTTACAGGTTTTGTCATTGATATTCAAAGTAGCTGCGGTCATTTTTTTCTTCCTGTTCGTTTAAAACATCACCCTGCTGAAAATTGTGTTTTCATGAAATCGCCACAATGTTAGTCTTTGGATATATGAGGCTTATTCCGTTTTTAAATCAAGCTATGGCGTGTTTGGAAGGGAACTCTTCTTGACCTCTCTGGATTAAATGGGTTTATGTACTGTGAAGGAGTTAGGCCGAGAGATACATTAGTTGGCTATAACGCCTTAGGGAGACTGTAGTTTTTACTTGTCGTCTTGTATGCTTATTAGTTTGTTTGTATCTGGTAGACGCTTTTGTAATGCATGTTGGCAGGTTTAAACGTACCATATCGTTACGTTCGCGTGTGCTGCATGCATTTGATAATGGAAAGTGACAATCTTAAAGGGATAGTTCATCCAAAAATAAAATTGATCTCATAAATAACTTAATCTAAGATGTTCGAAAGCTCTAGAACATGAGGTCCAAGAGCTTTCTGACTCTCCATAAACAGGAAACTGTGTTTCACCTCATAAGCCATGGGTAAAACCATTAGGGTTTTGCAATTATTAGTCAGAATCCATTTTTCAAGTTTCAATTTTGGCTTCCAACAATTCTAAAATCAAGATACTGGAGCGAAACTATTAATTTTCTGCATTCGGTTTTGCATTTCATTTTAATAATTAAAAAAAGTTTTTAAATTTGCTTAAATAATTTTTTGTGGTTAAGTATTAATTTATTAATAATTATTTACTCTTTTTCAGTCAACGTATAATCGTGTATAATAATTACGTTCTCCACATTGGGCAAAATAATCATGATTTCAATTTTTGTCAATAACGAAAAGCTTTATAAACAACGCCTAAACCCTTTTAGAACGTTTGAAACATTGCTTAACCCAGGTCTAGGGACTTTTGACTTTGGGCACAAAGTCTGATCCACGTTGTAGTTTATTCTGGCCAAGAACTGTCCCGCTTAGACCCACACAGAACATCTTTTACCATTTGGAAGCACATTTATTTAAATCACGGGAATAATGGACCTTCCCATTCAAATAATCCTGATATGAAGGTAGTACAACTGAACTTAGAATGAAAAAAGACACCAGCTCTTGGAACTGCCAACTGACATCATGTCTACTGCCATATTGATGTGGTTTTCCCCTCTGTGTTTTGTGTATGTAGTGGAGAAGTGACTTTGTCAATGGCTGGGTAAAGCTAAACAATGACCACGAGACTCAAGAGGAGTGTCTCGGCATGGCAGTGCTGGATGTGATGAGAACGGGCAAAGAGAAGCAATGCTCTCCATTGGACATCTACAATGATATTAGGTATTTACCACAATGTATCTATCTGAGCCATGAGGGAATGTAGTTGTATGGACATATTTATCTTGAGAATTTAAGGCCTTTAATATATATGAACTTCTTAATATGCTACTCCTTATCTATTTTATCCAGTTACAAGTCCTTCCTTCCTAAAGACATGAGGGAACGTATCCAAGACTACCACTTCATCACAAGGAAGCGCATTCGCTATCGCTTCCGGAAGGTTGTCCAGCAGCTCAGCCAGTGCCGTGCCTCGGCGCGAGACCTGAAGCTCAAATACCTGATCAGCCTTGAGTCTCTGGACTCCGGTTTCTACACCGAATGCTTCCAGGTCAAAAAGCCCTCAGCCGAGCAAGTCACTATAGTCGTTTCTGCAGACCATGGTATTCAGCTGTGCCGTGAACAAAATAAAGATTCTCAGCCTGAGGTAAACAGCCCTTGTTTTATTTTTTCTAACAGATGCTTGCAAAAAAAAGGATGTTTAGAACACAAATCGCCGTAGCGGTATACAAATCAACTTTACATGCTGAGGACCTGAATGTTTAATCCGTCAAACTTGTTATCAGGGACTGTTTGGTTTTAACAGAGCGCTCGCTTCAAATGAAAAGGATCCGTCTAGTTTCCTAAGTCTAATTTTAGATTTTAGATTTGGAAATTCAGAGAAAGCATTTACTGATATTTATTACGGCCCCTGCAGGGTTACACTGTTATAATTTTGTGGATTTTCCTCAAATGGTCTATAATGTAATTCATTCAGGCTGAACCGTTTAACTAGCTGATTTCATTCATGATTTTAGTCTATCAGGAATATTTCACCTACAACTGAACATCCTGTCATCATTTACTCACCTTCATGTTGTTTCAGTCCTGTGCTCTTGTTCTCTATAAAGTTTTAATAACATTCCTTTCACCCTAGGACCTGCAGACATATTGTGATTTTGCAGAAGTTGTGGACATCAATATCAGGCAGGCAAGCAAAGAGGGGACCAACAAGAATCGAATCGTCTCTATCAACAGACAAGACGGCAAAACTCTAGTAAGTCTTTAAATAAGTTCTATCTTTGAAACAGAAATACTTTGAAATATGTCCACGACAAAGTTAAGGGGTTAAACAACCCTGCCAAAATGAATACTATTGTTTATATGTGGTGTAATGCAATGTGAAGACATGGGTTTTAAGATTGGAATAAATAATTTTCCACATACTGTACATTTACAGTTACCAGTTCATTGTTATTGGCTAAATGCAAGCGTGTGACATGCATAGGCAAGTTGTAACTGGAGGAGTGTACTTTCGGAGCAGAGCAAAGTATTAATTGATGTACGGGTTGTTGTTTTTCAGGAGCTGGAGTTCTCCTCCTCAATGGAGGCATTATCGTTTGTGTCTCTGATTGATGGTTACTACAGACTGACCACAGACGCCCATCACTACCTCTGCAAAGATGTGGCCCCACCTTATTTGCTGGAAGCCATTGAAAGCTACTGCCACGGGCCAATATCGTAAGAATGTCACATGATTTATTTTCAGTCAAAGTTGCATGACGTGTCTGCAATTTCGAAGAGCCTTATTTTGTGTGCCCTGTTTGTAGATTCGAATAAAATTAATATTTATTAGATTTTTAAATCATGTAGGAGTTATGTGAGGTGAAGTCATGTTGTTGCTGTCTATTTCCATTGTCTGTTCACACAGAATGGACTTTGCAATCAGCAAATTGCGCAAGTCAGGAAACCAGAGAGGTCTGTATGTGCTTCGGTGCAGCCCCAAAGATTTCAACAAATTCTTCCTGACTCTTGCAGTTGGGGTATGTTAAAAACAATTTTTTAGCAATGTTTTACGGAATTTGTGACTTATCACTAACAAGGTACAGAGTATTTTGGGGCAGCTTTATACCTAAAAACACACTTGTTCTTGATATTCCATCAGGCATATGAGGCTGTAGAGTATAAGCACTGCCTCATCACCAGGTCTGGAACCGGCGACTACAATCTCAGTGGAACCAAAAAGAGTTTTAGGAGCTTGCAGGAACTTCTCAAGTGTTACCAGAAGGAAACTGTGAAATCAGATGGCATTGTCTTTCAGTTCAGCAGGTGCTGTTCTCCGAGGGCCAAAGGTGAGCAGCTTTGTATTGATTTGTATTTGAATACCATATACGAATGTCCCTATCTGATGGTTATCTGAAAATTTTCTCTGTTGTGATTGGCTGTCCTTGAAGCTTGTGGTTAGCCAGGTTAACATTTTTATGTCCTTTGCATTAAAGCAAGTTCGTTTTGATTTATCTTATTGATTTATCTTCATCATCATCCCATGATGTTTTTATATACTTTTTGCTTTGTTGTAAACAAATAGAAAAGTCGAACCTGTTGGTGTGTCGAAGCCATAGAGGTTTGGAGGTTTCCCTCTCTTCCTCCATGCAGAGACGCAACATCAGTCAGATGGTGTTTCACAAAATCAAAAAGGAAGATCTTGAGCTTGTAAGTATCTTTTGTCTTTATGTTAAGGCGTTGGTTCGAAAATTTGACCGTTGCATGTAAATGATGGTGAATGTTTTGCATCGTTTTTCCAGGGTGAGAGTCAAGGTCAAGGAACATTTACCAAGATCTTCAAAGGGATTCGGAAAGAGCAGGGAGACTACGGAGAGACCCATAAAACTGAAGTCATTGTCAAAGTCTTGGACAAAGCGCATAGAAATTTCTCTGAGGTATGAGAGGTTGAATTGCCAGCCAGTCAAAATTTGTCAAAATTTGGTCAGATTTAGAATAAATAGTTGTCTAGAATTAAAACAAATGTTTTAATTAAGGCTTTTCTTTTTCTCTTGTAGTCTTTTTTTGAGGCAGCAAGTATGATGAGCCAGCTCACCCACAAGCATCTGGTGTTGACCTATGGCGTCTGTGTGTGCGGCGAGGAGAGTAAGTGTTTTTAATGCTGTTTGTGATTCAGCATTATCTATGAATGCTACAGAATCCTTCAACTGCTTGGGTTTTTGTCTCAGACATCATGGTCCAAGAATATGTGAAGTTTGGATCCCTGGATACTTACCTGAAGAAGAACAAGAACTCTATATCAGTCAACATCTTGTGGAAGCTGGAGGTGGCCAAGCAGCTGGCCTGGGCCATGCTGTTTTTGGTAAGATGCTAAAAACTGTAAAGGAACCATAGGGTTTTTGTAAAACAGTGAGACTTCATGTTTTTTATCTTCTGCACACAGGAGGAGAAGAATCTGGCGCATGGGAATGTGTGTGCGAAGAACATTTTATTGATCAGAGAGGAGGACAGGGCACAGGGAAACCCGCCGTTCATCAAACTGAGCGATCCGGGCATTAGCGTCACAGTGCTGCCCAGAGAAAGTGAGTGATGAGGCGAGAACTGCTGTCAATCTTTGGCTATTAGAGGGCTTGACATGTGCATATTTAAGTGTGTTTTAAAGTAAAATTGGAAAGATGGTCAATTTGAGTCAAAAAGACTAATGATGAAATGCATAAACATAATTCTTCAAAGCAAATAAAAAATACATAAGCAGACCTAACAAAAGATTTTAAACTGAAGATACTCTCAAGTAGCATAAAAATGTATTAAAATATTACAGCATGCATCTTTTGATGAGGTTTCAACTTGAAATCAGGTTTTTGAAGCATTCACACATGACCAGCAGAGGGCAGAGTTTTTCATGAAGCCAGGCTTGTGTTTGCAGTCTGTCTTGTTTGATTTGTATGTTTTTACTTTGCATGTTTGTAAACAGTGAATGTTTTTTTTAGTTCTTGTGGAACGAATACCCTGGGTTCCACCTGAATGCATTGTGGACCCTAAAAACCTGAGTCCTGCCACAGATAAATGGAGCTTTGGCACGACTTTATGGGAGATATGCAGTGGAGGAGAAAAGCCACTGGCCAATATGGACAATTCCAAAGTAAGCATATATCCTTAGTGGGTTAGTATATATTTTCATAAATAAGGTCTGGTGGTCAGTAATTAGTCTTGTACTTATTGAAAGAGTTTCATGTGTTTGTCGTTTAAGAAACATTTGTTTTACGAAAATTGCCACCAACTTCCGGCTCCAAAGTGGACGGAGCTTGCCAACCTGATCAACAGTTGCATGGATTACGAGCCAACGGTCCGACCTTCATTTAGATCCGTCATAAGAGACCTCAACAGTCTCTTCTGTCCAGGTCTGTATAGGCTGTAACATTTGTGATGCTTTTTAACTCACACATCTGCTGTCACTAAATGAATGTGTTTTTTCAGACTATGAGATAGTTAAGGAGACTGACATATTACCAAGCAGAACCGGGGCGTCTGGATTCAGTTCAGGAGTGTTTGAGAATGAAGAGCCGGTTCAGTTTGAGGAGAGGCATCTCATTTTCCTCCAGCAACTCGGCAAGGTAACAGAACATTTCTGATTTATGGTTAACGTGAATCTTTTGTAAACTCCTAAATGTTAAAATCAGGATTTGAACCATACTTCCCATTTTCAGGGTAACTTTGGCAGTGTGGAAATGTGCCGGTACGACCCCCTGCAGGACAACACCGGCGAGGTGGTGGCTGTGAAAAAACTGCAACACAGCACCACTGAACACATCAGAGACTTTGAGCGAGAGATCGAGATTCTGAAATCCCTTCAGCATGAGAACATTGTGAGATACAAGGGTGTGTGCTATGGTGCAGGTAGGCTGAGCTATATGTTCTGCAACTTCTATTTAGACAATTTATTTATTTTTAACTATATATACAGACTGATTTTGCATAACATTTTGACAGGAAGGAGAAATCTACGGCTGGTTATGGAGTATCTACCCTATGGCAGTCTACGCGATTACCTCAACAAGAACAAAGACAGGATTGACCACAGCAAACTTGTTCATTATGCTTCTCAAATATGCAAAGTAACCAGGAGTATTTCTTACTTTAATCCAGCTCATATCTCAAGTGTTGCATATATATAAATGTATGAAATAATGTTTCTACAGGGAATGGAATACCTTGCCACAAAGCGGTACATACACAGAGACTTAGCCACGCGAAACATTCTAGTGGAGAGTGAGTATCGAGTGAAGATCGGTGATTTTGGCTTGACCAAGGTCTTGCCTCAGGACAAAGAATATTACAAGGTTAAGGAACCTGGGGAGAGTCCAATATTCTGGTGAGCTTTATTTTCAACCTAACCCAAATATTAAAATCATTTCACGCCCTTAAATGTACTATTTGGTGTCATGCCAAACCTTAAATCTCTTTGGTTTGAAAACTAGATCAATTTATGTTGTAACAGGTATGCACCAGAGTCTCTGACAGAAAGCAAGTTTTCAGTAGCATCGGATATCTGGAGTTTTGGAGTAGTTCTGTATGAACTCTTCACATACAGTAACAAGCTGTGTAGTCCACCAACAGTAAGTATGACATCATTTCCTGTTGTTTTGATCATTATTTCACTTACTCCTTACAGTGATTAAAAGCACAGCATCTGTGGAAGTTCTTTGGCATGCAAATTGTATTGACAATGTCCCCAACCAGGGGTCATTCAGTTAGGGAAATCATCCCAACAGCCTAACTGCCTGCTAAGTATGTAATAATAGCCTTGCTTTTGTTGTGTTCAGGTGTTCATGAGTATGATGGGGGGAGACAAGCAGGGACAGACGATCGTCTATCATCTCATTGAGCTCTTGAAACGAGGGAACCGCTTACCGCAACCCGTGGGCTGTCCCTCCGAGGTACTGCATGTCATTCAGCACACGTTCAGTGTTTATGTGTAATATTGTTAAACAATAATTCTGTCCTTCCTCAGATGTACGAGATCATGCAGGAATGTTGGGACAATGATCCCGGTCTTCGGCCAACATTTAAGCAGCTGGCCCTCCGTGTGGATTTAATTCGGGACGGCAGCGATTCAGACAGATATACCCAAGTGCCTGTGTTTTAGTTACTTTCTGGTCCAGCAGCGGCCGGCCAACCTCATCTTTGCTCAGATCAATTTATAAGGTCACTTATATTAAGAATGTTTTACTTGTTCCTTTTTTTTGCTTTGCTAGCAGTGCTGGCGTGCACGTCTTTACCGACAATGGTTTGAATGAATGAATCGTTATTTCAAAAAATGCTAGAACTGTGCGTTTTTACATCCACGTGTTTGTATGTACATATAAAAGATGATTTTATAATTTTATAAAAGCGAGATAAAAGCAGGGACTCATTCTGTATGGACTGTTTGGAAGCTGTTGGATGTAAATGAAGAATTTAAAGTATATTTGTTTATAGGTTATTTGTCATGCAGGTGATGTCTGATTGAGGAAAATGAAAGATATGAAAGATCTTGCTATTATACAAAGAAGTCTTTATACTTGCTTTAAATAAAAAAACATGATAAAATGTTTGAATGTTTTTTCCTTCAATATTTTAATTAACTTTCATGCATATTAAAGTTTCATTTCCATATATACATTTTGAGGATGGTTTTAATTCCAATGGAATTGTTGCAATTGCTATCTTGTGGTTAAAAGGCGTGTGTGTTGTGGTTTTCTAAATGTCAACCTCTCTAGGCTGTAGATTGGCGAGCGTGCAGATGTCAAACATAGACATGACATTATCCTGCCGGCTGATACCAGTTTGGGCCACACCGACTGGCCTACTAAACTGGTTGCATGTTATTGCACCTAAGTGTGACTTAAAAAACATTGGTTTTTATTGGTTTTTAGAACATCACTGTACAATAACAACATATATTAAGATCAATTATTAGAAACACATTGTGAGCTTGATTTTGTTGTCGAACTTTCCAGATTTTGTGACTGTAGCCTAAATTGGGTGGTTTTGAAATGTTTAGGAGTTTTGGTCTAAGTTGTTCTTATGCGCTGTAGAGTTTAGAACAATGACGAATATTTAATCTACTATTTTATATATTATACTTTTTAATTTACTTGTATTATATAGCAGGAAAGTAAATTATACAGTCTTTTTTAAATAGTATTGCTTATATTGCATAATTAGTTAAGACAATGAAGATATTGAGAACAGATGACATATTATATCTAAATTACAATTATTAAATATTAAATAAAGATCCAAGTGTAACATTTAAAGTTTGTTTATCAGCTATATCCTAAATGCAGTATGTATATTTTAAATGTGTTAAAAAATATTAAACAGCTGCTTTTGTGGTCAAACAAATCTTTTAAGTGTTAAAGCCATATATGTTTATTTCAGTATGTGAAGCCTTTATAATGAAATATTGTCGAAAGTGCGTCAACGATAAAGTAGGCGGATGCGTGTGTCCGTTTGTGGGCGTGGCCAAGACAGTTGCGAGGTTATAAATAGAGGTCTTGACAGTCAGCTGTGTTTTGTGGGATGAACATGAGGAGATCCTGACCGACAACACAACAGCGGGGGGCTCGTGCCTTTGACGTAAGTTTTTATCTAAGACCAGGTCAAAATGTATAAAAATAAATGTATGTTTCTAACAGATCAGCAACAATATTCTAATTCTTTATAATGTACAGTAAAAACCGTGTGACTGTTATTGACCATATGGACATATTATGCACAAAATTGTTGCCTAAATTAATTTCAAAATATCCTTTAGCTCAACTTATATTACTTGTTAAATATTCAATTAAAGCAAATAAATTAAAGAATAAAATATATTTTCATGCTTTAGCATCGTGACGTCACCATGTCTGCACGATTATCATGTCCAAGTATAATTCATGGTAGTAATATATTTTTAAGGGTTTTTAAAGAAATAAAAATAAACATTTCTAATGTAGTTTAAGAATAATAAATATAATTAAAACAAATTAAATGTGCAGAGAGAGAGAGAGTAGTTTGTTCCCAGTGTGACTCTTAAAGGGCCAGGTCACCCAAAAATAGTGAGAAAATACTAACATAATTTTCTTTTTTTTAATGAACTATTCATTTAAAGCAAACTTAACAGGATATTATTTTATGCATACACTTATTTAGTATTTATTTAGCATCATAACATTTTTTATTATATTATTTTTATTATAAAATTTTATATATTTCCAAGGTTTTACAATATATATATATATAATTGGATATAATTATATATATATATATATATAAAATTGGATATAATTATTTATATATATATATATATAATTGTATATATATATATATATATATATATATATATATATATAAATAATTGTGTGTATATATATATATATATATATATATATATATATATATATATATATATATATATATATATATATATATATATATATATATAATTTTATATATATATTGTAAAATATATATACATACATAATGGGACACCTGTTTTAGCTCAAGACACCACATAGTGTGAATTTACTGATAATCATTGTGGGTTTAAGCATAAATGTGTAAATTATGGAGAGAAGATTCTGTCAGCAGGGAAGCGAGGATGGAGAAAGGTGAGAATGGCATCGTTCCAATCCCCATGAATAATGTAACAGGATCAAGCAGCCTTTTCATTGGAAAAACACAAAACATTTTTCACTACATTTACATTTGAGCATGTAGCAGACACTTGAATCCAAGTCGAGACAATGAAGCAGGAAATTGGGGGTCAGTTGTGGTCCGGTGGTTTGAGAGTTGGACTTGTAAGTGGAAGGGTACAGGTTCGATGCCCTCACCCCTGGTCGCGCTGCAGTGAATAAATGTTAATGTAAATGTAAATTGCAAAGACAATGATGGTGGAAAAGTGCTGCAGAAAGTTACCTAGTCAAATAAAATATTATTTGGAAATGTGCAGTGAGTTTGTTCTAGATAAGTAATGCTGGGAAAGAGAGTAGATTTTAAAGGAGGTTAGAGATGTTGCTGAAGGTCATTCCGCTAGGAGGGAGGAGCAAGAGATTGATCTGGTGACCTTCTGCTCCTTGACTTCTGTGTGTCTCTCATTAGTGGATTAGATGGTTCTGGTTGGGAGGTACGATATGGAAGTATGCATCAGATAAATCAGTAAAACTTAATGCGAGCAGTAACAGATTACATTATCTCTAGTTATATAATGGTGACCTAGAATTTTAAGTCTGACATTCTTCCAAATATCCTTCTTCGACTATACTACAACTTGAGAGTGAGTTATTTATGACAGAACTTTATTAATCAACAGAAACCTAAATATAAACTTTAAATAATTTAGGAGAGCTCTCTCATTCATTGCATCTGTGTATATAAAAATGTATAATACTTTAGTAGCTGGTTACAATACCACAGTATATTAAAAAATTTATGGGGAATTTACACTTTTCCTGTATTGCAAAATATATGCATGTACAGAAAAAACACGAATGTATTTTTTTGCACATGTGATTTTCAATGTTCCTTGTCTGTTGGGTTTTTCAAATGTTTCTGCTTTAAAAAGGTCTGGAGCCTGTCTCATTTTATTGTACAAAGACTAATAAAGCATTGTAAAAAGCTGGAACAGGTTGCAAAGCTGTTGACATGTGAGCACAGTTGGATCCTTCAACAGGCCTTGCATGCCCTTTGAATTGGCACTAACCAACATAAGCTACCTTAGCTACCACAGTGAAATACAAAGAGACAGCTTTTATATGAAGCCTAAGAAAAAAGAGTTGTTTAAAGAAATCAAAGTGGAGTTTTGGAGTCGTTTAATTAAAGGATTGGCTACTGAAAGTTTTATTTTGGACATCTATTGAAATCCAAGGACCAAAACGCTTCACCATATAATCATTTGTGCACTGCTTTGCAGAGGGCGAGAAGAGGCCGACAGATCCAGGATGGAGAAGTTCCCGTTGGAGCCACCAGATGGTGGATATGGATGCGTCGTAGTTACATCTGCCTTCTTCATCATGGGCCTCACCGCTGCTGTATTGAAGAACTTCGGCTTGTTCTTTCTTGACATCCAAAGACACTACAGCGTTTACACCAGCACTACCTCATGGGTGACCTCAACCACTATTGCTGTTTTTCATTTAGGAGGTAAGAAAATCACCACAATATGTAAAAGTTCTGCATGTAAACATCCAAATACTACAGCATCACAGTGTTTCTTTTGTTCACATGTGTACCTACATTATCCTAAATGTTTTAATAATGTTCGATATCTGATAATTTGTTTTGATTTCTTTTTATCAGCTCCTCTTGCCAGCACTCTCAGTATGCACCTGTCACAGCGAAGTGTTATCATGATCGGAGGGCTCCTGGCCGCCTCAGGGATGATTATTGCCTCTTTGGGTCTGTGTCTGCCATGGATGTATGTGTCAATGGGTGTGCTCCAAGGTAATTTCAATTTCTCATGTCATGTCAAACCTGTATGACTTTTTTTGCAGAAAAAAAATATATTTTAAAGAGCATTTGTAGCAAATCCACATTGGCTTCTATTGTATGGAAACAAAAACCCCAGATATTTCTCTAAATTTCTTCTACGGAAAACTCTGCCTTAAAGTAATCATTTACCATTGGTGTGTTCTAGGTCTTGGAATTTCATTTTGTTGGATACCAGCAAACAGCATGGTCAGCCATTATTTTAAACGATGGCGTCCAATCGCATATGCTGTGGCGAGCTCCGGTGAGTGTGTGTTCTCCATGATCTTCAGCCCATTTTTCCAGTGGCTCATCGAGAGCTATTCGTGGCAGGGGGCCATACTCATCATCGGAGGTCTTCAGCTGAATCTGTGTGTGTGTGGTGCTCTAATCCGACCGCATCAACAGAGCCCCGTCACCCAAAACTCTTTTCAAGACACTAAAGATCAGAGCAGGATTCCACAAAAAGTCACTTTCCAATGGTCTCTAATTCAGAGGCCTGAGCTGCTGCTATACATTGTGTTTGCCATCCTGGCTGCAGCGGGTTTCTTCATCCCGCCTTTGTTTCTGGTGCCCTATACCAACAGTCTAGGCATGGAACAGTACTGGGCCGCCTCCATCCTGTCGGTGCTGGCGCTGGCAGATCTGCTGGGCAGACTTGCATGCGGGTGGCTGGCCAACCTGCGGCTTATGAGGAATCTACAGTTGTTGACCATGGTGGTCACCGCTGGAGGGGTGGTACTTCTTTTGTTTCCTGTTGCACAGGATTACTGGGCCATTGTGGTTTTCTCCTCACTGTATGGCTTCTTGTTTGGATGCATGGTGGCCATACATGTGACGAGTATTGTTGATATTGTTGGACTGGAGGGGTTTGACAGCGCACTAGGGCTCTTCATGCTGTTAAGAAGCTCTGGAGGATTTTTGGGACCACCAGCTGCAGGTGAGTTTATATAAAAATACGTGTTTTTTTGTCAATCTTTCAACATCGCGTAAAAATAATAGTCAAAAATGCATTTGCACTTTTTGTATTGCTTTTTCGAAATAAAATTAAGTAAATACAACACTACTATTAAAATATATTTATTTAACACAAAATGAGAATAGTTTATTAAATAAACGAGAGATATTATATTTTATTTCATAATTATTTGATTAATATTGATAAAATAATTCAAGTGTTGGTTTATTTAAAAAAAAGGATATTTTCAAATCTAAATGTAATATTTAAATTAATTTCTCAACCTCAATTTTTGGCTAAGGCAAAAGTGGCCTTTAAAGTTAATACATATATTTATATATATTATACATATTTTATATATATTATAGATATTTACATATTATTATTATTATTTTTTATTTCTATTCTAACAAAAAAGCTTTCAATAGTTGTGAAGTATAGTAACCTTGATATGTAGACAGATTCAAAAGTCCAGATTTCTTCTAATCTTTGTAAAAATAGGGCTATTATGTACAGAGTGCCTTTTTTAATAATTTACTTATACTTTACATTTAATGATTATTTACAACAGGATCTGCGTCCTTCAAGAAACCACAAAAAAACTTTGAGCATCAAATGTACAACTTTTCTTTAATATCTTAAATAACATCCATCAGTAACTGAGAATATTATTTGTGTTATGTTGACAGCTGAGTTTTATTAAGTAGTCTAGAATAACACATGAATATCTATCGGCAGGTTTGTGTATGTTTTGTGTGTGTGCTGTGTCATCGTCTCATGTTTCTTCTTTATGTCTGTCTCACAGGTTTGCTGGTGGACTGGGCCTGTGACTTCAGTGCTGGTTTCTATCTGTCAGGCTTCTGTCTCGTCCTCTCTGGGGTTTTCGTAGTGTTTGTTGATAGACTGGTGGAGCGGAAAAAACTCCCTGTCAAGCAAACAGATTTATATTCAGACACCACGGATCATCTGATCACTAAAGTCATCCTTACCGGTGTCTAAAAATCGACTTTTTTAGTTTTTGTTTCATAAACTGTGGTTTATTAAGATATTAAAGTAAACAGCAGTTTTTTTATGATTTAAAAGTTCATGCTTGGAGTCTCCAAAAACAAGTTGATATATGTATTCATTTGACAGACAGGCGGCTCATATGTTTTTCAAGCTTATTTAACGTTTAATGTTTTACTTAGATGCAACAGGTACTGTACAGGTACTATCCTCTGAAAATGTACTGACAGCTAAAAATCATTATCATAAGCTTACAGTGAATCAGCATATAGGGGAACACTAGTTCTTAATGTATTTGCTACTAATGTATTGCCTATACAAATTTTGCTAATTGTTTATTTTTTACATAATCCTATGTTACATGTGTTATATCGGGGTCTCTGCACAATCTTTGCTAACATGAGATGGTCAATGATGCCATTTGAGAGTGAACATAAGATTTTTTCTTTTAACAAAGAACATATTGGCTCAGAATCTGATAATAATGTAATGATGGCTGTACAATAAACCACATTTTTTATTTGATTTTAGGTTTAATTCACTTAATAATAAAACACAGTGCCTCGTTTTACAAAACAAATAGTTTAATATGTGTCTATTTATGTAAATGCTCAAATCTCACCAAAATACTAAAAAGTCTCCAAGGCATGCTTTTCATTTTTGGGTGTAGTATCTTTTGGTTGGGGTTTTGCAATAAAGTTCTAATTTCCTTAGCAAGCATATCTGTTTCCCAAACCCACATTCTCTCACTGAAAAATAAAGAAATATCTACAGTGTAAGATACTGTAATTCCACATCTTTATGAATGGATTTTTCAGTATAGATATATGCCATTTCCTACCAAATGTATTAGACTTTTTAAGGAAAATGACCTCAGTAGTCAGTCCCACTACCCTGTTCCTATTCAAATGTATCTGTTTCCTGTCTCCCCTCGATGTCCTGTCCCACTGAAATATTTCTTTAAAATATTCAATATAGAAAACATGATGGATTTGTACCTGCTTTTATTGTGACCTTAAGAAGTATGTGTTGCTAGTAATAAAATAAAAAGCGTAACATATGAGGAGCCACTGGTAGGCAGTATAACACCAGAAACAGTGGGTCTGGATGCATAAACAGTGACACACTAACCACAATTTAATAACAAAAAAATTTTCAACATGTGAGTTAAAGCCATCGGAACACGATATAGAATATGATAAATGACAAGTTCTCAGATTTTCATTGCACTTGTCAGAAAGAACTTTTTTAAATATGTTTTGTAGTCACGATGCACTATATTGCCAAAGCTTTCAACCCCCTGCATTGACCTGCATATGAACTTAAGTGACATCCTATTTCTAATACATAGGTTTCAATATGATGTTGGTCCACCCTTTCCAGCTATAACAGCTTCAACTCTTCTGGGAAGGCTGTCCACAAGGTTTAGGAGTGTGTTTATGAGAATTTTGACCGGTCTTCCAGAGGCGCATTTGTGAGGTCACACACTGATGTTGGACGAGAAGGCCTGGCTCTTTGGGATTCATCCCATAGCTGTTCTATCGGGATTAGGTCAGGAAAGTCATCCACACCACACTCTGTCATCCATTTCTTTTTGGACCTGGCTTTGTGCACTGATGTCATGTTGGAAGAGGAAGGGGTCCGCTCCAAACTGTTCCCACAAAGTTGGGAAATGTCTTGGTATTCTGAAGCATTTAGAGTGAGATTGATTCAAACGCTCTATTTTGATTATTCAGATGGGTGAGCGAATACTTTTGGCAATTTAGTGTATATATAGACAAATCAATACAGTAAAGAAAATTTTGTCTGCACATCATTTGCTTCAATATCAGCCTTGATCTGTTGTGGCATGGACGCTACTAGACCCCTGAAGGCATACGTGTTTGTGTCCTCAAGACGTTAGCAGCAGATCCTTTAAGTCCTGTAAATTGCGAGGTGGGGCCTTTGGATCAGACTACTGCATTGGATTAAGAGCTAAGGAATTGAGGGCAAGTCAACACCTCAAACTCGTTGTTGTGCTTCTCAAACCATTCCTGAAACATTTTTGTTCCAGTATTTATATTCATGGTACATCCTGGACAACTAGTATATCTAAAATATAGAAAGTTAAAACATTTCTGACATTCTCAATGTTACTGCACCACTGGGGAACCACATTGTTTGGTGGAGAAGTATATCTCATCAATATTATTTTTAATGTAACGTGCTTCAGATATAAACTCTTGTCTGGTGTGTAGTAAAATAAAAACTAGGTGTCCTCTGCTTAAAGGTGGGGTAACCAATTGTTGTAACCAATTGAGTTTTTGGACAACAAAATTCTGAATTGTTCCAACCTCAAACATTATTGCTCCCGTCTCTTACTGCTGTTTGGCTACAAGGTTGTTTTGTCTGACTCAAATTGGTTACCCCGCCTTTAATATTGTTTTATATAATAGGTTCCAAGAAGCCACACTTACATTTTTTTTTATTTAGTCAGCAATTTTATTAGTAGCATTTGTGTCATGATTTGCCGTAAGCTAATAAGGTAATACAGACAAGAAAAGAATTTAGAATTTTATTTTCAAGAATCATTTTTGTAAACTATAGTTCTCAAAGTTACAACACAAATATTCCCTTGCTACCTAAAACGCTTTAAAACGCTTTTATTTTACATTCATATCATTTATTTTCCTGTTAACTTCTCACAGGATTATAATGAACAGAACACTGAGAAATGGAAACACAGCGATCCCTGAAGAACAGAGCAGTCTGACTGACACTAAACTCTGGAGCTCTACACAAACAACAACACATGTGGTGGTCAGTTGAGTAAAAGTCCAGCATAGACACTCATACAGCTTTTTCTTCCACGGGGAAGTAAGCTTTGGTTTAAGAAAGTGATGTAGCTTGTAGTCTCCCTGCACAGTGGCGGCCCATATGAGAAATCCCAGAATCTGACCTGGATGAAGGCCGTGCCACAAAGCTGAGAACCCGAAGGTCATGAACAACGGAGATGTGTTGTACCTGTGGAAGACCATCCTCCGAAGCCACTCCGCAGTGGTTCTGTTCCACTCCCGAGCAAACAGTGAAGGACGACTTGACATTTCGGTCACCCATGGGTTGCCGTCGGACAACCCGTCCCATGATGCAATCTGACTGTTTCCACGGAGACCCATGCCGGCAGCGTTGTTAACACATTCGCTTGTCTTCCAGTGTGCATAATAGTTCATTTTTAATAGCAGGGCTAAGATCCACATCCCCAGTATGTCTTGAAAAACACATCGGGTTAATGCAATCGATATTAAAAGCATATTCAGACAAAACTGAATCAAAACCAAAAGTAGTACTTGTGATGTTTTTAAAGCAAGATTACCCAAACAGTTGCTCAATGGTGGAGTCCGGCTCATTTGAGTAACAAACTCCAAAAAAGTGTTAAAACTGCAAAGTGGTCCTCCGAGGAGAGACGGGAAACAGAATAAATAGCTCAGAAACGAAATGTATGTGCTTTTCTCAAAGCGTCTGCAGACTGATCCTTCCTTTACATCCAGAGATAGAGAGGAAACCCGCTGTGTCATCAACATCAGAGCAGACATAGCCAATAAAAGCCTGTGTATGACCAAACAAAATCATTTTACAGTTTCACTTTTTCTTAACTGTTTTTATTGTTATAAATACCTGGAGTCTGTTGTTTCTCGTAGCCAGTATTGTTGGTATTGGATGTAGAAATGCCAAAGCGTTTGCCAGCACATCTGAAGTCCAAAAGCCCATTGATGGATATGTACTGACTCCAAGAAGTGGATGAGAAGAAGAAAAAGACAAACGCTTGAGAACAGAAGGAAGCTGTATGGACCCATGGTTGCGATAGCCATGATGAAGCCCCCAATGGTCAAATAGATGTGCCTTTTGGAAAAAGTTGAATGTCAGAAATTGCCCTTCACAGAATAAGGTGACACTATTTTATTTACTGTACCTGTTAACCACTGAGACATGTCCTTGTCTAGCTAAAAAATACAACAGAAGAGCGAAAGGAATACTCAGGAACTGGTAAAACAGCTGGGGGTTTCCATTAAAAACCATCAAAAAGAAATCCATCATCAGACTGATGATCATTGGGCTGGAATGAGATTCATGTGATGTTACCGTAGGGTCCCTGGTCCATTTGTTTGATCTTTACAGAAAATCATCTTCTAGATTCCAGTCATGCATGGAGATACAGACACTCAGTAAGTGTTCTTGTGTCCTAAATGGAATCTGACAGCAGCAACCAAATCACGGGTAAACACGACTGTCTACTTACTGGATTGTCAAAGATTTAACCACTTAAACACATTTCCATGGAATTGTATTGTTGTCAACATTGTAGTATTTGTACGAACGTTCATCAACAACCATAAGTTCCAATGTTCTAGAGTTTCAAACTTCTTCAAATAAATATTAATCTATATCCTCATATCAAATATAAAAAATCTCTTAATAAGCTTTTTTTATGTATTGTGGCCATCACAGTCCAGTTCTGTGGAATTTCAACAGAATCTAACCTCAAGAGTAAAATAAAATCACCCAACAGCAATATAAAAGATTGACAACATAAAAAACGGATTTTAAGACAGTGCCTTATTTTTTCATCGGTTGTTTTAAAATCTTTTTATGCAGATACTATTAACCAACGCTTATATGTGATTCCTGGGATTAAACCCGTGATCTTTGTGCTGAATCCAATGCTTGAGCTACTGGAACCCAGAACACCATTCCCAAACCACCTCCCTTTAATGTCCAGACACACAAGATCAAGTTCAAACACTGTCTAGCAACCGTTTGATTGACAAGTGCGGCCTACCACAGAATAGAAGCGCACACGTCTCATGTGATATTGCACAATGTGTATTGTTGGGAAACTTGTATGTGACTCCATGGGCTCACATATGCTATATGTTGTGACGTGAAAACATGTGGAGACCACAGATTGCATTTGTGATCCCGTGGGTTTTTTTCTTCATGGAATTCAGACAAAAGTGTTCCAAAAGCACATTTCACTTGTAAAGGATACAAATAATCAAATGAACACAACTATCAAACAAACGCACTTTATTCCCCACTCATTGTGTAATTGCTCCACACTCTCTCTCTCTCTCCCACTTCCACCCTCCCTTTCTCTCTCTCCCTTTCTCTCTCTCCCTTTCTCTCTCTCTCTCTCTCTCTCTCTCTCTCTCTCTCTCTCTCTCTCTCTCTCTCTCTCTCTCTCTCTCTCTCTCTCTCTATTTCCCTCTCCCACTTCCACCCTCCCTTTCTCTCTCTCTCTCTCTCTCTCTCTCTCTCTCTCCCTCTCTCTCTCTCTCTCTCTCTCCCACTTCCACCCTCCCTTTCTCTCTCTCTCTCTCTCTCTCTCTCTCTCTCTCTCTCTCTCTCTCCCACTTCCACCCTCCCTTTCTCTCTCTCTCTCTCTCTCTCTCTCTCTCTCTCTCTCTCTCTCTCCCACTTCCACCCTC
>CM065657.1:1405256-1432756 GCA_033220385.1 Triplophysa yarkandensis
ATCAATATTAAACAAATTATAAATGAAAACAGTTTGGGGTGTTTGTGCTGTTTGGGGTGAGATATAAAGATGCCCTGATCATAAACCCGATGATATAAAATTCAAAAACTTCTGTCATTCTATATGATCCAGAGCTACAATACAAAATCACTCTTATTATTAAAATGCATTAATTTGTGTTTATTGTAGATCAGAGACATCATATTTTTGTGTCTTTGTGGGAATGGCCGGTCCAAGACTTTAAAAAAGACCAAACACTTTACCTACTTACCGTACCCCCTGACATCAATAAACAGGGTAAATATATTAATCTATAAAACATGTTTAGAATTTGTCCTCTGTAGTGTTCACCAAGCGTCTACCAAACTTTACATGTATTGATTTAATTGAACACAATTTGCAATAAGTACAAATGTACATCTTTGCAATATTTTATTGGGTAGAAATTATAAATATGGTTTCAAATATTATAGACACTGAAGTGCAGTAAAGTTAAATATGTTGAGAAACACTCTCTCTATACTCACACACAGCAAGTGTTTTCCCATAATCTAAGTCACGCATTCTATGTTTGGAAAAGGTCAAATAATGAAAAGATTGTGTCTTAGCAGGCAGTTTTTTGTTAACTTCTGTCTCATGACCTTGCTTTACCATGGGCTTTTTTTGCTGATGGACTTTATCAATTAGGCAGCAATGGAAAAAAATAAGAAACCATATAATAAGTTACTTTTAAAACTGACTATTTATGAGTTTGGTTAAATTCAGTTTAGTTTTCTTTTTTAAATGTTGAAATTATGAATTGAAAACACTAAAGAGGAACTGGTCAAACCATTCACAGAATAATACAAACATTCATAAGTCTCTGAGAAACATTTTCATAACACTCTTGGTGTGAACAAGAGCCCTAAGATTACAGTGCCTGGGGTAAATGGACCTACACACCAATGATCCTGTACTTGACGTATGAAATACTGGTCATGTAATGAAACTAAAGTGTGTGTTTTTCTAGTGTGGATGCTACTAAGGAAACCAGCCGTCTTGCACGGCTCATCAACCACAGTAAAAATGGTAATCTTCAGCCCAAAGTGCACGAAATCAAAGGAGTGCCTCACCTCATCTTCCTCGCCGCCAGAGATCTCAAGACAGATGAAGAACTGCTGTATGATTATGGTGATCATAGTTTTAACTCCTATAATCTGGAAGAAGAAGAGGATATGACATGGTCCTGTTGCTTTCCTTTAATTCATGTATAGATGATATGATGTGGTTGGTTTGTTTGCTTTTAATTTACTTTTACAGATTTATAGATTCATGTAAAACATTGGTATAAATAGATGATTTATAAATGGATTTTTTTTATTTTTCAACCTCAAAACTAAAAATGTACATCCAATAACATTGATATAAAATTGTTAATACATAAGTTTGATTCACATAAACTGGTTGTTGGCATAAAATAATACAGAAACATTTTGCTAAAAAGTACAAATTTCAGAATTTCATTTTAGGAAAGTGTACTATATATATATATATATATATATAAAACAACATAGTTTAAAAGTTCTAACACTCACCATATGATCACTTCATATACCATAACATGTGCATTTTACATTGTTATCTGTGCAACAGGCGTCAACCAAAATACAATAAAATACTTTGAATAAAAACTTCATACACATATTCTATAATGTATGTACCGGTAAACATGTGTATGTGAAAAATCAATACGATTGTTTTTTACTCATGGGTAATATCTCATTAAACTTGTAAAGATTGTAGTCTCTCAACAAAATCATACAGCACTCCAGCATGATGGGCAGCACATGTTCAAGTCCCGGCTGACCAATCAGAAACCGCTAATGTTCACGTTTTCTGTGTCTTAGAATCAATTTTTGTTATAAACTTAGGAATGAGATGATTCTGTTGTCTGTCTGATTTCCAACTTAGCATTGTTTCTTGTATTGTTGTTTAGGTCTGTGGTTACTTTTGTCTAAATGAGAATCTGAAAAACAGAATACAAGACAATCAGTGCAAGAAAGGAAAGTTTGATGCAAGGAAATCAAACTTGAAAATGGTTATAGGTGGGGTAACTTATTTCTGTAACCGCTATAAAAAAATGAGTAGGACAAGCCAAAATTTGGAAGAGCAATGACATCTGAGGACATAGCAGTGCAGAAATACGGGTGTTCTTTTGCGACGTTGTGTTTTTATTGTCGGTTTTAAATACCACCAACTGTTTTCGGAAATCTGTTACCCCCCTTTAACACATTTGCCGTAATTTTGTAGCAGTTTAACTGTTCCTTGTGATTACTAAAAAAGTTGAACATTTTCTTTCTATCTAACTGGCAAGTAAAGGCAATAACACTCACAGTTTCTGAATAGTGCTTTTTTCTTTGTTGTCCCCTGCAGAGATTGTTGCAGGAGGCTCTGATTGAGGAGGGGTTTCCAGGTTTACCTCCACCATGTTCTGTTCTGAGCTCAGGACCCCACTGCAATCACATGAGATACACTTGAATACAGCTACAGATATCTCTATGAGAGCATTTGCATTATGTTAAGCTACATCATTGTGGTAAGCTGTGAACAGCATCTGTTTACCTCTTGTAAAGTTGAAGTTCCTCCTGAGCCACCAGCAATTGGGATTTGAGCTGGTTCCTCTCCTGCAGAACCTCCTTTAACTCTTGCATGGTAAAGCGCGGTCGATTCGGGTCCTTTAGGTCCACAACAAGCATGTTTGGACCAATGTTTTGCTACGAAAAAAGTTTGGCAAACATTTGTGATAAGATTTAGTAAACAACAAACAATGCTGTCAAAGGTTTGACAAATGCAAAACCAAAGGAACAGATAACTACAAAGCTCATATTCGAGTATTAACTGACAGAAGATTTTAGAAACCCGAATGGACTCCGATGCCCCTTTTTGAAGCACGAGCGGTGTTGAATTTGCCTCCTCCGTTTATTCGTTTTCCTTAATCAAGCACATTTTGTTTCACAGACATTAAAATGACATATCTGTTCATTCTGGAACCCATAGATGAGGAGCTACATTATATCTGCTTCAAGGTAGGTTATTGTCTAATTTTAAAGAATACATTAATATATAAATAGCGTATCCTCTAAACTGCTTAATCTTATTAAAATGCTTTTATAACCCGACTGTAAAACCGACCCCAAATATTGTCATTGTCAGTATTAGTTCATATAATAAAATGTGTTACACACTCATTTTTCAACAATGTAAATGCAAATAAATATTAAAAGTGATTATACGTATTGACAAGTGAAGTATTTTTCACCAGCGCAGCTTTTGCTAATGTTCTCATGATCTATGTAGGCTTGTAGCAGTAAGGAAACCTCCAGAGCCGCTGCTGGATAAAATGTACTTTTGTGGCCCTCACACAAATATTACGGAGGTTGAGATGGAATAAAGGCCGGTGTAAATATGCAACCTTATCCACAACATAACTTGTTTGAATGAAATTGATTTTTAGTCATTTTGGGGAAAAAAGTGTTTCTCAAATATAAAGAATGAATAGATTTAAGAGCACACTTAGTCGGATAAGAACCCAGATCTCCAACACAAGACTTTTCACATGGAGCCACAGAAATAACTGTTTCATATAACAGCATTTTCTTTTATTCTCTCGACTGATGAGAGATAACAGATCACTTGTTTTTAATGCCCTTTCCATGGTTCATCATGTTCTCCTTGTTCAATTGATGACGGCCTTTTAAAGCCATGATGCACGCGTGCAACACAGGGTGAACTTACTCAGTTTTGATTAAAATAACTGTGAACGAACACCCAGAGTAATGATTTTCAGTGTAATCCAAAATAGAGTTCAAGTTTTAACTCGATGTAGGTTTAACCACCTTATTAAACCGATGGAGCTGTTGAAGTGAAGGGCCCTTTAAAAATCATGGCAAATGACACAAGTCACCGCCAGCTATCATGTGAATCATATTAAACAAGTCCACTCAATCTAGCATCCTAAAACTGTGTTTGGAAACAAGCGTTGAGAATCTATTTGGCATTTGAACTTTTTAAGAAAAATGTGACTGTGGTAAGAAAGACTAAACCCAAAACGATATTTTAATGATAACTGTTTATATAATGGTCATAGGAAAGGTTAGTTTTACAATACCAATGCTTATGTATACATTCACACATGCACACACACACACGCACGCACGCACGCACGCACACACACACAATCAAACACACACAATCAAACATACACACACACACACACACACACACACACACACACACACACACACACACACACACAATCAAACACACACACACACACACACAATCAAACACACACACACACACACACACACACACACACACACACACACACACACACACACACAGACAATCAAACACACACACACACACACACACACACACACACAGACAATCAAACACACACACACACACACACACAATCAAACACACACACACACACACACACAATCAAACAAACACACACACACACAAACACACACACACACACACACACAAACACACACACACACAAACACACAATCAAACACACACACACACAAACAAACACACACACACACAATCAATCAAACACACATACACACACACACACACACACACAAACAAACACACACACACAATCAAACACACACACACACACACACACACACACACACTCACACACACACACACACACACACACACACACACACACACACACACACACACACACACACAATCAAACACACACACACACACACACACACACAATCAAACAAACACACAAACACACACACCAACAAACACACACACACCAATACAAACAAACAAACACACAAACACACACACACACGCACGCACGCACACACACACGCACGCACGCACGCACGCACGCACGCGCACACACGCACACACACACACACACGCACGCACACACGCACGCACACACGCACACACGCACACACACACACACAAACACACAAACACACACACTTTACATATGAAATTATATATATATATATATATATATATATATATATAATATATATCTCATGATTATTTGCATCAAAATAAAAGTTTGTGTTTACATGTATGTCTGTAGATTGATGATATTAATTTTGCATTCATAAGTTTCTTTAAAAAAATAAATAATAAATAAATACAATAAGTATTTAAGTATATTTTAATACTTATTGAAATAAAAATAAACAACACCTCACGCACTCTTTTGTAGAGTTTCTTCGCTCATTCTAATGATCGCTCTGTCACGTGACCAACTGGAATGAATGGTAGTCGTAGCAACGACATGTCAACCCGGAAGCTCCCACTTCCGGCTTCGTCTCAGACGAGACCCAATCCCGTGCTGCGAGTGATCACCATAGCAACCGGAAACTAACATCTCACAGTCTGTCCAAGCGTGAACTTTAACCTTAGCACGTGACTTTAAAAAAGCAATTAACTCACTTGATTGGGACTTGTTGGTTCCTCCGAGGCGACTCTTTCCAGCTCTGTCTTCAGATTATCCCTCTCCATCTTGAGCTCTTCCACAGAGAGATTATATTTATTCACCATCGTCTCGAACATTTCCAGCACGCGCACGATCTTAAACTGCAAATCCGCGAACTCGCGAGCGCCGGTGTTTATTTTCATTAAATCTCTGCCGATGACGTAAGAAATGTCATAAACATCTTCAACTGTCAGGTCCAGAGCGTCCTTCTCAAACGCCTGCATGGGGGAACTGTCCTGCTCGAGCATTTCTACACAAAACTTTATCAACAATTCTCTAACTTCCGCTCTCAGAATAGAACTCACTCCCATCTGTACTTTACACTCGCTTTGAGTGACGTTACGATGAGCCAATGGGTGACCCGCATTGTGATTACGTCATGGTATATTTGCATATTACGCACAGTAGTGCGAGAGACAAGTCACCACACTCGGTGACGGTTATCACACAAGACCAAATCCTATCTGTTTAAGCATAGGAGGACTTGGATATGTCAACCTACTACATAGTGTCGCTATTAAACAGAGTATTGGGTCTGATTTGGAATAAAATTCGACATAAACTCTACAAAACGTTTGTTTCTTGTGCTTAAACTGCGATTAAACCCGTTAGAAAGCCAACCCCGCTTTTTAGCCTTTGCTGATTGGCTGTTTGGATTCAATGCACTTTTTACATTTCTTTTGACACCGGAGTGATGTCTCCTTGTTTAGAAAGTCTTTGATTGAAGGTCTTGAACTGGTTTTATTAATGAACAATGCAGTTCAGTTTATAGAACAATGTGCTAAATAATTTAAATGTTGTAGATTATCTGGACATATTAACTGCATTATTCTTCACTTTTGGAATGTAAAGTATAACAGATTGTTATGAACTCTGTGACATGGTCGTGTTTATATACAGTACAGGTGACGTCATGCTCACATCAGTCTCCATACAATTTAAAACAAATTCAATTTTGTACAACTTTTAACTTTATTGACTACGTAAAAAAACAAAAAACTGTGCTAAAACATATTTTATTGTATACTTAAAAATTACCTAGTTTTCAGTGAAACAATTAACAAAAAAAATGAGTACATTTAAAAGATTTAACATACTGTTTAATGTTGTGTATATGTAAGTAAAACATTAAGTAATGTGAGTAACTGAAATATATTTTTTAAAATATATTACAAATATAGAAATGTTTTTAAGATACTTTTTTCTTTGCGTAAACTTAAATATTTGTACATTTTAGAGAAATTAACTGTTGGATTTGTAATCAATTATTTTGATATTTTACAGTGAAAAAAAATATATAAAGATTTTAAGATAATGTTTTAACTCTTTTTTTTGTGATATTTACAAAGCCACACAAAATATTTTGTATTGGGCAGGTTATATATATTTAAAATCAAAGTTTTACTATGATAGCTTTAAAGATTTTAACAAAGAATTTAAAGTTAGACACGCTAACATTAATTGACGAGACATTTTTCTCCAACTTCCCAAACATTTAGACACTTTATCCACAATAAACTTATGAATGTTTAACCACATTTGAAATGGATGGCATTACTAATCTGTAAATAATATTTATGTTTTTACTAATATATTATTTTATTGAATTAATAGCATTTTATTGTTTTTGTGTTTTTGTTTCACTTTAAATGAAGAACTACTGCAGTAATTAAACAATATAAGGGTAAAGAAAATCCACATTTGAAATAAAACAAAAGACATAACATGCTTAATAAAATGAATGCTATTCACACATCCAACATTTATTTTCCATTTTCTGTTTATTACAAGGAACAGTCAAACATCAAGAAAGAGTAATTTCACCAGATTAATTAAAACCCCCCCAATTAAAAACGCTCAACATATACAGTACTCTATAGATATACACATAAATGTGGCAGAATTCTTTTCCTACCATGGTATTACTCTTGTTTATTGTAACATGAAATCTTAAACATTTTATAGCGATCCTTCATAAAACAATGTATGTGACTACACTACAAAAAATGCATTGTAATGATGTTATTGCTACTCACTATTTGCCCTATTACATTCTATAACTTACTTAAATAAGACAGTAAATAACATTTGTAGTTTAAAAACAAAAATATTTAGAATATTTTGGGAGGATCTCAGGGAAACTGCCTCTAGAGAGTGAATTGTGTTTCTGGGGGTGAGTTTCCATTTTTAAAATGTTCATCTTTTAGCCTCCAAACACTTTGATAATTCTTACATAAATATAGTGGGATTTAATACATCTATATATAAAACATATCCCCAACTAGAATCCCCCCCATTGAATCTCAGCTATTTCCATAAACAATACTGTAGCTCTACATGTAAGATAAAAAGGCACACATAACCATCAGATGGAGAAAGACAAGACGCTGACTGGTAGTCTACAGCGGGACATTTCAATAAGCAGTCACAGAAAAGATGAACGGGAAAAGAAAAGGAGGAGCATTGTGTTCTAGGAGTTTTATAATGACTCTGTTTTTGATGCGTGTTGATTTTAGTCTTTGAATATCTTCTTCCTGACGTGATCACCTATACTGTAGGAGACAGACAGAAAGAATTTGTTGAGGGACCCATCAATAGCCTAAAACATTCATACAATCTGAGATATAGCCATCTTAAAGGGATAGTCCCCCCAAAATTTTTATCAGATAGTGAGAGTTACCGGGCTTTTGGGAGGAAAGTTGGGTTTTTGGGCGAGGACTGGTTTCTTCATGAGACTGGGTTTGGATAGTTTGGGAGAAGAAGGGGCAGCATGTGAGGAGGTCTGTAGGCCGTTGTCCTGAGCCATCTCCTCCAGCGGGACACCTGCTATTGCATAGTGTTTCTTCCTGAGCTCACCCAAACGCTGACGCTCATTATCCAGCATGGATTCCAGCTCTAAAACCTTCACCTGAACATTAAAATTATATACATCAGATTAGAATTATTGAGTATAACCTTGACACATGCATCATATGAATCAAACAGTCAAACCTGAGACTCCATTTCTTCTCTTCTCAGCTTGATCAAAGACATGCCGGAGAAGTCCATGGTGTCTTTACATGGACAGAGAAAATGTGATATTGTGATTTAGTGAAAGAACATGTCTTGTAGATGCATAACAATGAATTCCCTACAAAAGAAATTTGAATATAAAAAGAGTGACCCTGTGACACTGACCCTTGTCATCAATCTGTTCCAGTCCCGTCCTGGTGGAAGCCACGACATTAGCAGCCATCTCATTTACGTGACGTGAAGCTTGTTGAAGCACACCCAGCTTTCTACTTCCTAGATCTGCTTTTACCTGCGGAGACACATAGTAGATTTATTCATGTATTATTGTACCTGAACCCCGACGATTACTGAATGCAGCTATATTATAGTTATTTATTTTATTTTTTGTGCCTAACATTGACATAAAAATTAAACCTTGGAAGCTGCAACAAGTTGCGCTGTGCTGGCAGCGATCTCATGAGAACACACAATCAGTTCCTCATATTTTCCCGTGTGTAACACCACCTTATCTGCAGAATCACTGTAAACAAATCATTCACAACTATGAACTGTAGAGTAATAAAATAGGAATTAAAATGTCACATGCTTTGAAGAAAATATTTTAAAATTGACATTACTGCAATAATTCGGGGCATAATATCAAACCCTGATGTTGTTATTATAATGTATAAGTACAGTCTTTGATATACATACACCATCTGTGTTGCGCCCCATCCCACGGCTTTAGAAGCAGATATAAGACCTTCTGTCCAGCGGGAGTTACGAGCGTAAAACTCTTTCACTGTTGCTGCTCCCTATAACAAGAGAGCCGAAAAATCTGTCAACTGTACAGTGAATGTCACACATTTAACAAACACATCGAAGTTAATTGTATTATTTCAGAAGGAAAAAATGAATCACATTTCAGTTTTAAAAAACATCTAACAGTCCCAGACTTTTGGTCCCCAATTTATAAATATCTTCACTATCTACATTTATTGTATGAACACTGTGGGTCAGTTTCTGACTGTATAAATAAGGATTATATAGGTTATGAACAAATCTAAATGTTACCCTTCCGCCTTCAACAATCTCCTTCTGCAGTTCTGTGGATGCTATGACTAGCAAACGGATAGCCTGCAAGAAAAAATAAACTTGATGTAACAACATATCTATTAGCATTCTTAATTCTTACAGGACACAAAATTGTATTAATTTTAAGGGATGCTCCGATCAGGATTTTTGCCAGCGATACCGAGGACCGATTTTTGTAATGGTTATCGATCGATACCAATGCCAATTCTGATGCTTCAAGTTTATATATGTTGGCTCTCTGATCACTGTTAACCTTTTTCTGATAAAGTAATGCTTTAGATGTTTCCTTTCTTATGTTTTTGTTACATTTTTACAGTATATATGTAATGAATGCAATGTAACTTTAGTTTTAACAGAGTACTAAACGATTACACACAAGTATTCATAATACAGTGAACATTTTTATATGCCTTTACATTTACAACCCCACTCATCATGTATGTCCTCACGCCCTGACGTCATCAATTGAAATCGGTTCATAAGGTGGGCCATGCTTTTTAATTACCGGTCGAGTAATAGAATGTGATTATCGGCTGATACGGATCTCCGGCCGATCGATTGGAGCATCCCTGTTTAATTTTTTGCTTGATACATTGTACTGCGGCACAGTAAAATTATAATTACCTTCATAAGGTCAGTGCAGCTTAAAAGAATTCTGAAAGAAAAAATATGATACAGCATTGTAATTTTGTAATACAGATTAAGGCAGTAAAGGATTAATGGGTGTCAATCTCACTGACCTTTCATTGACTTCCAGTTTAACTCCTGATGTGTCCTTCCTGGCTTGATTCATCATTTCCTAACAAAACAATTCAGATTAAGATCTAAATCTGCCAGAATGTGCAATGTGACAATAAAGCAATTATGAATCATTTGACTGATATTTATGCGTATCAGGCAGACATGCAAAAACCTCTAATAAAGTGACTAGATGTCTTTAACTTACAATACAATGCGTTTACAGTATTGGAAAGTCATTGGAAGGGATTTATTTTGTCTGGTCACAGCAGATGCTAAACACTTTAAGGTTTGTCTGTATAATAAACAGCAGTGTGCTTACATCTATTCGCCTAACAGCCTCTTCAATAGCAGCAGATGTAGCAGACATTTCTTTCTCCACCATGTCACCCAGCTCGTCTTTTCCAACATCCATTCCTTTCGGCCTCAAATCCTGAAATAAAAAGAAAGGAAAAGATGTTATCAACAAAGAATATAATAAATGCTTGAATGGGCATGTGTTGCACAATGCACTTTACAAAGCAAGCCTTTCTCAACACAATATAATTTAGAACCGATATTTGACATCTTTTTTTGGCCAAAAGTGCCACAGCAATTGCCAAAGTAATTACCATTTTTGCCTTTGTAAAGCTTTTCAAATAATTCAGTTTCGAGGGTAAATTTTATCGATATTGACAACAAACAGCAATGCAGATAACAAAAGTTAGGATCATTTTTCACCTGTCCTATTCTGAGGATCTTCTGAACCGCTGCTCGAATCGAGGAAGGATCGGCTCCCTTTACAGATGATTTGGATTTCAGATCCCTAAGAAAGTGCAGACTCTGTGTGGCACAACTCTTACAATTTTCAGTCAAACCTGCAAAAGAACGAATACAAATGAACATTATTTGTTAAAAAAAGTTTTAGTTTACTGCATTTGTATTTACTTTAGCAAACTGTATGAAAATCTCTACAGTCCTATAGATAGTATAGTGTGAACCCCACTTTGGCAAATATTGCAGGTTTACTTAATCGTTTGACAATTTACTTTGAATACATTACACTAAAGTTAATTATAATATACTACAATTTACTTTCATAAATAAAAATGCAAAAAAAGTTTTACTACAGTAATACTATAGTTATTATACTAAACTACAATACTATGCTATACTATAATTGTTTTACAGTACATGAAAGCTTACCAAAGTAATTATAATATTCTACTTCCCTTATTTTAACTTCTATGATATACTAGAGTATGACAAAGTTATATGTCCTTCAGTTTAACCATGTACTTCACAAAAAAATACTAAAGAATATTGTAATTGCTATAATATACAGCAGAATATAATAGTTAACTACATTAAATATAACAGTTCACACTACAGTATTCTTTTTCATTTGATTGTAATATTACATATTCATATTTGTCATATTCTAAGGGTGTGTATTTACGGTCGGCTTGGTCAGTAGGAGCCATGTTTGCCGTGGCACTTCCATTGATTATTGTGTCTGCCGTGAGATGAGAGAACTTGGTAAGGGCTCTCACCAGATTGCCAGCATCTAAACAGAACGTGAACATGTATTAACATACATCCTAAAATAACATACATCCTAAAATAACATATGTGCATATAAGAAGAATGCTGAGATTTACCCCTCATGTTCTTCACAAACTCAGAATGGCCAGCCTGAACTTGATCAATGGATGTAAGCGTTGCTTCGGCCCGGCTGACGAGGTAATCTGCAGTGATAGTCAGGGTTAGAAAAAATCTTCGAATAACACAATTTCTAGGTTAAATCTTGGGAACAAAATAGACAGCATCACATTACCTGGGGAACTGGTACTTCTGATGTGTAGCGGATCATCTAGTTTGGACACAGCGTCCTGAATGATGATCTCAGCCTCAGTGACGGTGGCCTGCAGAAGAGAGAACTGCTCCTCCAACAACTTCTGCTGGAGCTGTTCCTCGTGACTCGACTGCAACCACACACACACAAAGAAAAGTCACATCCAAAACATTCACCATTAAACACAATCCATTCTTGTCAATGTGAGAGAAGCGTTTTATCCTTTTGTTTCTCAACTTGTGCCGTTCTTTTAAGCTGGCCGTACCTTCTCTTTGAGTTTGCCCTGTAGTTCTCCCAGCTCTCGGATGCTTTTGTCCCGTTCCTGCAGGAGTGACGACTCTTTCAGCTGAGCTGCCTGCTTCAGAGATGAGAGTTCGGCATCCTTCTCGCTCACAGAGCGCATTAATCTCTCTTTCTCTGCCTGTAGTGCAGTCATGGAGCTGTTCAGCTTCTCTTCCGTCTGAAAGAGAAAAACAGAATGCCATCTGTTATTTCACCAATCCTGACCATCAGGCCTGGTTAACACCTGCAAACCATGTTTGTGTGGTTCGATCACAACGACAGGTCGATAACAGTCCATCAGACTGTTATCAAACAGTAGATTTCCTACATGTATTTCAGTTCAACATCTTAAAAATTACAGACAACACACTGTTTCACTTTACCTTCTCAGTGTTCTGCAGTGAAGCTTTGACTCTATGGATTTCGGAATTCTTTTCCTCGAGTTCTCGTCTCAGTTTATCCATATCAAACCTTTGCTCTTCCATCTGCACACATGCACACGCACACATACGAGTGAATTCTCTATGATTTTCATCAAGTTTTATTCAACATTTGTCTGCTTTTTACCTTCATGTCAGCTTCCTGTCTGACTCTCTCAATCTCAAAGGCTAACTGTTGTTTGGTTCGCTCAACCTCCTCTTGAGTCTGCTGTGTGACTGACAGCATCTTTACTGTATCTGCGCTCTTTAAAAAGACAAATATAGCACATTTAAATGGTCCATAAAGTGCTTGAGATATTTATGAAAGTGCTTTACTTGCTTCACATGGTGAAATTCATTAAGGCACAATGCAAATTCATACAATTTCAACAAATTTGTTTGATTCATCACACCTTTCGGAGAAGTTCAGCGTGGTTAGCGACCAGTTCAGCGTGTTTCTCCTTCAGTTTATTGTAGCGCATCTCAGTTGCTTGAGCTCTCTCTGTGTGTGAGAGGGTCTAGGGCTTTAGTTTTTGTTACTTTTTGTTAATACTGATTATGCGTTTGTGTTGTGTGACTCACTTTCTGCTTCTGTAAACGTGGCCTGCAGGCTATCGTGCTCCATGCTGCGGTGGCGGCTTGACTCCAGCTCTATCCGCAGCTGTTCGTTCTCCACCAGCGCTCTCTGTTTCTGCATGCGCTGCTCCTCAAGTTCAGCCTCCAGACTGTTGATCTGAGATTTCAGTTGTGTGATGTACCGCTGAGCCTTAAAGACAGAAACAATATATTGTTTTTTCTGCATGAACTATATATCAATACATACAGACAGATCTTTGAACTAGCTTTCATCTTAAGTAAAGAAATAATGTTTTATCGTTTCTCTCTTTAATAATGTAGGAATAGTTAATTGATTTCTCTCATAATTTAAATCTGTCAATAAACACATACATCAAAGTGCTACATTTAAATAAAGCAACACCAATAACTTAAGAAATCTCCTTGGTTCCAAAATATTTGATTAAGAATAATAATTTCTGCAACTTAAGTTATGAACACATTGCATAATTCACCTATGTTTGCTTTGTTACCTCTTGTAAAGCCTCAGCAAAATGATGCTCAATTTGACATACCAACCCGTCTTACTAACTTTACATGAACAAATCTAACAGATACATCCCACTGCAACGACTATCCTATTGAATCATTGTACAGTCAAATCTGGTACATAAATCTCATTCGTCTCACCTCTCCTTTTATCTTTTCCAGCTCAGCTTGTAACAATTCAATTTCTCGCTTCAGACGTTCAATTTGCAGGTCCCTGTAAAAGAGGAAACACAGTGTGTAAACAGTCAAATTTCAATGAACTTTTGTACATCAAAAATATAGCATACATCACCAACTGTAAATATAGATTTGCAAATATATATTATAGGTATTTTAATGTTTTCCTACCGATCATCAAAGCCATTATTTGGTGGTCCAAATGCCTGGTCAAATATGTCCGCCTTTGAAACATTCAAACGAGCGTGCAATTGCAGAAATATTTATATTACTACAAACAAGCTTTCTGACAATGCAAATAAGTCAGATGAGACATTCTACCGGACATATATTCAACAGATATGTAAATGCAAAGAAGCAGTTTTTCAGATCTTGTCAATACCGTTGCCTGAGTGTTCATGATGGGCGCTGCTTCACTAACATCTATCAAAGGCTCGGGATCATCCTCTTCCTGTTCCTCAGGCTCATCATTATCTGGGATGACAACCATGGGTTTAACATGCTCTGCTAGAGCCGATGCCCGCAGAAAGTTTGGTGGAGACTTAACACAGAAAAAACACAACGTAAAATGTCAAGAATCAGTAAGCTGACTTCTACCAATTGTAAAAACAAGGGATGAAAGATAAGTTCTCTTACATCAGGCAATCTGGGGATCTGGATAAGTCTTTTGAAATACATCATGTCTCTGGCTTTATTGAGGAAGGTTTTTAAGCTAAAAAACAACACACATTTAATATTTGGTAAATTACATAGATTTTTGTCGTATAGCTCATCCAAAAAATATTATTCTGTTATGATTTACTCACTCTCACATTTTTTTATGTAAATATTTTGTGGTTTGATTTAACCCGGGAAAATATATTGGCAAAAATGCTTGTAACCAAACAGTTCTTGGACCCCATTGCCTACAATAGTAGGAGAAATATCAATAGTAGGAAAACTACGCCCAGAACTTTTTGGTGTCCTTTATTTCCTATTTAACTCAATGGCATCCATTAACTTTTTATTACCAAGTATACCTCTATTTTTTTCTGTGTTAATCAAGACAAAGAAATGTATTTGGAACAGCCGAAAGTTGAGTAAGTGATGACAGAATTGAATGTATCTATCCATTTAAGTCTTCAAATGTCTTGTTTCAAAACTTAGTCCATTTGGAAATTCCTTAATGTACCTGTGGAACTGGTCATGGAAGCGTTCACGGTGCCCTTGAAGTGTGTCTGCTGGTAAACCTGTCAGTTTAAATACAAAATATCATATTTGAAGTTGTAATATCAACAACCTGATTTAGTAGGGAAGACAGTGTAATGTATATATTTCATAAAACAACAAAAGAACAAAAGCATAAGCTTTGATAAGTTTGATCTTGACTTAAAAAATCTGTTCAAGCACAATACATATAAACATATATTTATGTAACAATGTTCGAAATGGAATCTCAAAAGGTCAAAGCATCTGTAGACATTCATTACTCGATCGTTATGATGGTTATATAATCTCTTCTCCCCGATATCATAAGCTTAGGCTTATAGATATCATTTATAATATGAATTGTCACTGTTTTATGTAAAATGTCAGTTTGACATAATTGGACTTCAACCCACACAAAGTAACCTACCATTTTCTTGTTCAAACTGATATGGTTATAGAGGCAAATGTTACAGATGACAGCATTATATATTATAGGGTATGACTGAGAACTGAGACACTTACAAGCATGGAGTTTGAAGAGCAGTTTAACAGTATAGTGATACAGATGACTGCAGTCTTGGATGACCTGGATGAGTGGAGCTAGTTTACACTGTCCTGAGGTCAGTGTTGAGATGGCAATGGACATATTGAGCTGGCGAAGCACTAAGAACAAAAGAGAGGTACTTTTAGATTATGCCAGTCTTGCCATACCCAAACACACAGGACAACATTAATATTGGAGACGACTTAATGCTACGATAAAATCTTTCAACAATTGTTTCAAAATGAACGCACATAAACGCACACACGCAATCACACACTTCTCTTAATGAGAAGTAATTCTATTACCCAACACTAATGCGAAACAACAAAGCTCTAAAAAACACAAATTAATTAACAAACTTAGGTGATTCTTTTAAAATAAAAACATTTGCTCTGGGTTCAGAACATTGAATTATTGAAAATTAACACACAGCTTCAGGCCCAGTCTGCATTTTAGTGTGTGAAATTTATTTAAAAACTAAATGGTCTATGGATTATAACCCACTCAGGATGTAATATTGTAATATTTTATAGTAAAAGCTGAACGTCACTCACCTGCTTCTGCTACTCGAAGTTCTGTGTCCATGTAATCAAAAACCTCAACGGTGAGCTGGAACCTATAGGTAATAAAAAAAACAAGTGAATCAGTGTATGTCGAGAAAGCATTTAGAATATTTAACCTTGTATGACTATTTCTTCCAAAATTATAAAAGAAAACATTTACAAGAATATTGGTGGCTATAAAACCATGGTCATTATTAATGTCTATTGTGTGGATAAAAAATCAGTGAAAGTCAATGGGGATAAACAGTTCTTCGAAATATCTTTTACAATTTTCAAATGTCAAGGAGGCGAGTAAATGATAACAGTACTGCTAAAAATCCTTGTGCTGGAACACACCACATAAGACAAAGTAATATTAAATATTAAACCAAGTAAAATATATTATGCATTAGATAACAAATTATCAAGCCAGTGTAATACGTTTTAATCTTTTAACTCGCAAAAGAAACACAAGCAAACAACGAGTTTACTTTTAAGGCTTAGACATGTAACTTTGTTTTGTACACCAATGAAAAAGAGTTCACAAATTCTGCTATTGTTTAATAAAACCTTGTAGAGACTAATATAAGAGCATACACATTATTGATGTCTGTTCCAGCCATACGCTCCAGGAGTTCATCTGTGGCCTCCAAGCTGCATGGGATTTCTGAATGCTGTAAAATAAACATGTGACAACACATGAAGGTTCAAATGTTGTGTTAATAATATCTCTGTTGAAAGGGTCAATGGAAAGCAACCCATATTTTAACACTTTGTTTAATCTCAGCGCTGAATCAAGAAAGATATAGGATCGCAGGATTTAATATTACCTTGGTGTGGAACTCCATTTTGGTGCAGAGAAGCTTGGAATATAAAGAAACCAGCTGTGCATATCCATGTCTGTCTCTGATGTTATTCTGAAGATAGAAATAAACTACATCAGCCGATAAAACTTGAATGGATCTATATGGATTGTTTTTAACTTTAATGTGGTTGCATTAAGAAAAAAGTTATTTTAAATGTTGGTCAGAAACCTTGTATCTCTGTATTCCGCATACAGAATTACTACATTACTATTGTGACGGTGTATATTTTGACTTACCCAAAGTAAACCTGTTTCAGCCACGTCACTGTAGTGTCTCATACAGTCTTGTAAGCTCTATTGATGCAAAATAACAACAATCTGCATTTATTATTAATTTGGACAGACATATTCAATGCAATTGCTTAACGGACTCCATGGTAGTCTACTATTGTGGTTTTTGACCATAAGCCGCGACTAAATGTCATGTAAAAACAAACAGTGATTGTTCAATTTCATGCAGGTCTGACAGATCTTTCCTGTCTAAACAGGTAGAGCAGAAAACCAGACTGAATGCTGATGGTATCTGCATAAAACATTTACACTTCATTAGTTTAAATGACAATGGTTTAAAAGTGAACTATGGGTTTGATGTAAGGGAAACAGATTAAATACGGATAACCTCTTGAGACAGGTTGTCCCAGCTTTAACGTCTGTACAATTTATCACAAATCAAGCCAAGAAGCCAAACGACTTTCTTAATAGAAGAACTTAATGTGAACAAAGCCAGGCGGAACAAGGTTACCGTTTTTATGTCAGTCTTTTAAAAAATAAATAAATACAGTGTATTATACTGTTGTAAAGATTAAATACTGTTACTTTTATATTAAAATATGAATGGCCTCTTCATTTTCTAAATTCAGTATTTCAGAAATAAAAAACAAAGTCAAAGGTTACGGTGGATTAAAGATCTTGATAAAAGACTTGTGTATTTATGATTGAAATGGAAGCACACTTACATTGCGATGGCCATCACGCAGGACTTTATGTACTACGTGACAGAACTTCCAGCTGAGGATAGAACTGCTTGGTAGGGGCAGACCGATAGCGTATGACCAAAATGTGTAGGCTCCCTTCTCTCTGTGAGTCCCCAGAATAATTCCTAAACACTTCTTTAAGGAAAACATCTGACACGCTGTTGAATATCACATTAAATTCTTCCTCGGGTCCATCTCACAGTTTCACAATATGTCAAACTGGAGAAACAAGCGATAGATAATACACCCAAAAACAAACAATGCATCATTGTTATTCGCCCTTATGTTTGAATTCCTTATTTCCTGTTGAAAACAAAACAAGATATTTTGAAATATGTGATTTTGTATTTTTGGTAGGAAGTCAAAGGTAGGCAATGTTGTTCGGTAACCAACAATCTTCAAAATATCTTTTTTTGTGTTCTGCAAGATGGAATGAGATATTCTAAACGAGTTTTCTTTTTTGGAAAAGAATAGATTCAGCATTCAAGTATAAAGGATACTACGAGCATGCTTCTCCTTTAGCGGGGTCTCTGTAGAATTGATGGCCTTACTGATGCTGCTGAGCTATTGAAAAAAACACAAAAGACAGACAAAAATACTGGGTTAAAGAAGAATGCGGCTACATCAGTTCGCGTACAAAATAATACATATCATTATTGTTTTCAAATATCGTATAAACATATGTTAAATATGTTCTTTAAAAAGAGTTTGAGATTTGGGTCAGTGACAGTGCTTTCATTTCTATCCTGACAAGAGTGTTGGATTCGTCTAATCTCACATGCAAATGTTCGTTTTGTATATAGTTCCTTTTTGTATATTGCATTAGCTGGGTAAAAAATACTTTAGTTGCCCGATCCTAATTTTACTTCACCTTTGTGGTAATCATTTTGGGGATTTTCTCAAAAGCCATGTAAATTCCTGTCCTGTTTACAGAAATATTCAATGTCAGAAATTCAGTGTACCTTTTTTTCCTTCTCTATAACATAAAATGTACTGACCCTACTTCTACTACTACTCATATTTGACCAATTCTAATTGACTTTGAATATAAATGGTTCTTATGTCTTATGATGAATTATAATATGGCATGTTTTAGTGCTTTTCCGTGTCGACAATATTTTAATATTAATGTTTTAAAAAATTGTTCGGACAAAGAAAGTATTCCATGTATCATTGGAAACTATAACTTCCGAAAAGCAAGTATTAGGTTTATTATATGTATTTATATAAAATACATTTAAATAAAGGAGTGTATATTTTTCCAGGCATTTGATCAGCCAAAACTAGAGATGTTGTGTATCCAGAAGTTTAAGCAAGCAAATGAAGGGTACATTTCAAGATATCGGCCCCTAAAAACCAGCATTGGTTATTGAAAAAACGATATGGGTTGATCTCTAGTTGATACACTCTGATGAAGGTCTCCAGAACATCCTTAAAAACATTAAAACATAATCTCTACAAGCTAATATTTAATAACTCTTAACTACATGCCCTTGGGTTCCTTAAACAGATTCCTAGTTTGTGTTTAAAAGGAATGTATAGCCGGTTCTGGGTGTGGCTTATAATGACTCAAGTACACAAGTCATACACACACATCAAACCAGACAGACATAGGGTGTGACAGGCTAAAATTCTTTGTATTATCTGTGTTTGCAACATTTGTTTTCATTCACTTGATTTGTAAAAGTTTAAAAGTAATGAATAATACGAGTTAAATACCCATTTAAATAGATTCTATAGCTTTTGTAAAATATTTTGCATGAGCTATTACGATTTATCCTAATAAGTGAGTGCTGTCATACGATAATCTGGTAAACAAACCATGTCAAGAATTACAGTTAAAGGAACACACAAATTGACAAACTCTTTCTTCCGCTGATCACAAAGATCTCTATTTAAGGCATAAAACAAGCGTGGTTTGGTTTGAGTTTAGAACTGTTTAGGATTTCTCCTCATACAGTACATTTACATATAGAAAAACATGTTTGGGTTCATGTGACGTGTTAAGCTCTTCTGGGTTGGCATAATGGTGCTGAAAAATATAATACACATAGAAATATTAACCATCCTTTATAACAATATGTACCTGAAAGCATTTAGACACCAACTTTGAAATCCTTACAAACAACAATATAAGGTCACTTGTGAATTAATATGGTCTTTACAACACATATTACTTTAAGAACACAAGCACAAAGAGTGAACAATATTTTTTTCTATTACAGTCTTTATGGTTGGCAAAGATGTTTTTTTAAATAATCTTTAAAAAAAATAGTTCACTCAAAATGTTGAATTTCCGTCAAAAGTTTACTAACATACCAGTTGTTCCAAATCTGTAAAAAATGTCTTGGTTCATTTGAATTAATGCTTAGAACCCAACAGTTGGTTTTAAACACAAAAATATATTTTAAGATAGTAGGAAATTAACTTTTGACTACCATCATAGTCAAAGGTAACCCAAAACTATTTGGTTACGAGCACACAAATACATTTCTGTGTTTCAGCCAAACAAAGAAATTCTTACTGGCTTGAAACAACTCGAGAGTAAGTAATTAATTACTTATTTTTTTCAGTGACGAACCCTTTAAGGTGTCAATCTTGAATATACCATTTTGACAATAAAGTAATTTGTTTTTTCATTAATAAATAAAACAAGTACTTGAACTAAAATATAAAATGCTGAACTAGATGGAATTTTCACAAATACTGTTAAAATGCTTCACATATATTCAGAATAATGCTTTTGGTGTGATTTAAAGATCTTAGAATGTGTTTTTTTTTTGTTTACTGCAGTTAAGTGTGTTTTACAATGCTTTTGGTGTGCTTTTAATTATAAATTAAATTATATGTATAAATCAATATCAATAAGCAATTGTTTCTGCATTTACAATGTACATCCACATTGTAAAACCCCTATAAACTGCATCAACGAGCACACAGGCACCCGTCAAAGCACCTGACACGTAACCTATGCTAACTATCACTTTAAATTATTTAACAAAATGCTCTCATGCTTTCAACAACTTGGCCTGTTCCTGCTGAAACACTGTTAATACAATGTGCTTCATCATATACATCCATAGTAAAGCAATGTAACATCTCATATACAAAAGCTTATGGACGCCGGTGTTATGAATGTGAGATGGACATGCAAGATTGACACGCGGAAAGTGACGAAAATATGCAAAGAGAGGCAAAGACTCTGACAGTCATTCATCTGAATGCAACAGCTATCAGTCTTCTGCTCATTAACGTGCTGGTGAGATAGTGCTGCTCGGGCACAGAATGGCAAGGGGAAGTGAATGGAAGCATGGGGCGACACAAAGGGCAGACTGTGCGAGAGAGGCCTGTCAGTGAAGCTGAAGAATCGGCCTGGACTGATGCCTTACACTGGCACTAAATCTTAGACAGATGGTCGATGAGTGCGCTGCCAACTGGCAAAATCTTCTAACATAGTTTGACGGAAACAGTCCGAATAGGCAGAATGCATAAACATTTGACCCGTTTGTAGAGATTTGCATAAGTGTTGCATAAGCGTTTAAATGAAGTGGAACCACTGGACAAAATGTGTTCTTTTTCTGACTGGTTAAGTAATAGATGTCAAAGAATTGATCTTTTTATGTATCCCAACCATGAGCAGTCTGTTTTTGCACTGTTGACCTGTGACGTCACAGGAAACAACACCTACACATACAGCATGCAAACATCAGACTTCAGAATGTGAGAAATCTTCTCATCTGTCCTCCCTCAATATTAGTCACGATCTTAATTTATGGTTTGTGGGACAGAGTGTCAGAACTAAATGAAGACAAAAGTGAACCAGACTGTCCTCAATAGCTTTATCTACCATATAAAACGCCTTTTGGAATAGGGGATTAAAAATGCTGCATATAAACGCAAAGATGCACATTATTTTTAAAGTAAAAGGAATAGTGAGCGTTTATCAGCAAGTAAAGATTTTAATCCCTTCCTCACACTGGATGTAAATGCAGCTTTATTTGCAAACGTTTAATATAAATGTTCAGTTTGCGTATAAATTAGATGGAAACATAACTAATGAGGCATCTGCTAAATGCCTAAATGTAAATGTTATTCAGAGGGTGAATGTTTCTCATTGGCACACATGGTATTTTTTACATTAAGTCTGTGACTGTATTTTGATCCCAATCTAAAATGTTGGTGGTTTGTCAGTAGAATAAACTGCTTGACACCAAGATCGTGTGCTAATTCAATCCAAAAGTCATTGTGAAATCTTGTCCACCAGAAACCCCGGTTTCAGTATGACAACTGCTACATTTGCATGAGAAAAGCTACTTTGCATGCACTTTAAAGCTGGACACCTCCATAGCCGAAATGATGGAAAGGATTTATCATCTCACCGCTTCAATACAGCAACTAAACTGACAAAATACAATTCTAACATTTGGATACCATTCTCCTTTATTTATTAGTTCTGAATGTTCGACTCATGTTTTTTAGAATATTTTGATAGATAGTGTTGATAAAACACTATTGTAACCTAACTGTAAGAAAATCTTTGATGACCTTGAGAGGACAAAACCCCCAAATGTTTGTGAACTTTATTATAGTTGGGAAGTGTTAGCTGGAATCTTAATAAACGTAAGAAGGACGATTTGAAATTGTTTTTTTATACGCAATCACAATTAGTGTACAACTAACTTGCCGTGTTTCTTGTAGCCATACAAGAACAAAACACTGTCTACTAAAAATCTACATGCAGCAGACAACTTAAAAAGACCAAGGACATTAAATGTTTCATTACATGTCTTCTTCAATTTACATTTACATTTACATTTAGTCATTTAGCAGATGCTTTTATCCAAAGCGACTTACAATAGTTAAAGCAGTATATGATCACATCCCAATCAGGCCTATAATTTTACACTTCCAAAAGTCACATGTTTGACATTTGCTCCATAAACAGAACACACGACTGTACACAGCGTCATCATCCTTCAGGTGACATAAGAAACTTAAGTCCTACAGTACCTGCTCATCTCTCGTCTTCACCAGTCGGTCCGTGTGTTTGCCAGGCCCTGTCGCGTACATGCTCAGACTCACTGATGTGACAGATGAAGTGTCTGAAGTCTGCGTTGTGGTGTCAGGCAGTACAGTTTATTGCTTATCTTTATCAGCTTAGATCAACAGACTTTTGCTATGTGCGGTGGTGAAGGTCGGAGGAAAAACTCTAAAAACATTTACACAAAGCACAGCTGGCCAACTTTAATGAAAGCAGGGAACTACAATGAACGAATAACAAAGCCTAAGTTTCTAATGACTTTCAGTGAACAATTTCACAGGCCAACTTATAAATTGTTAAAAATGTCAAGCTTTCCACACAAATCGGTTGTCAAGGGAATTACTTTTTCTGATTTTTATGTGCTTTTAAAGCTTAAATAACCAAGGACCAAGCCTTTACACTGTATGTACATTGAAAAGATAGTTAATCCTCCTAATTTGTCACCTATATATTGCCACGATATTTATACATATACACCTGGCTCTCTTTAACTATGTAAATCACAAGCAGGTATTTTGAAAAACGCCTCAGTGATTTTATGTCCAAATAGTGAAAGCCAATGCGGGCCAAGGGTGGTTGCAAAGTAACCCGACAAAGGAGACACGAGTAAAATTCTGATCCTGGATAAAGTTTCCTTTTTAATTTCTATATCAACGAACCCCAAGTTACATCACAATCACTTTTCCTAAAAACATTCAGAGCTATCCAGTTTGTTACCTCCTATCTCTCATATGTTACCAATATAACAAAACAAGTAAGCGAGTCCACACAGACAGAAACCTGAGCTAGCGATGGCTTCGTCTTTCCTGTTCCGAGTGAAAGGGACGTCACAGTATAGCCTGCTGAATGAGAAAGGACAACGGTGTGAAACTGAAGGGCAACACAAGCACACTCTCTATTCCGTCGGATTTGACCTCCTTCACTAACCAAGCTGCAAGACCTGTTTCTCGTATTATTCTGGTGGGCAAAGCACAGAAACCAATCTCCATAACACTCGAAAAGAACTACATGAAATCATTTCAACATGTTGTGTTACACAATTTGTTTGTACTGCTTCAGCACTACAATGAAACCATCCCCGAATGCAAATAAAAAATTGGCACTGGTGAGCAAATAAGACTGAGAAAATGACTAATGGAAAGAACATCTTCTCAGCTTTTGTTAGGTTAAAGTTTATGATGGACCCTGAGTGCAATATCTTCAAGTGGAGATCCCATTGTCGGTAAAGGCTTGAAATAAAAATTCTTAAATCACAAATGCAATATTGTGAAACTAATTTCAGGGAAAGTAGAAAGAGATTTTGTTCAGGCCTGTGCAGAGTTTAATTCTTATATTTCAAATGCAACAAAAGATCTGGTATCAATATCGTAAGAGAGTTTACGTCGTTTTTTCATGGCTGATTCTGGCATCTTGAAAACAAAGTTAAAAAGTTGCTCTCAAGTGCATTCTTCAAGTTTATTTTTTGAAGAAACAAATTAACCTCAATACATAATAATAATGCAATACGGCTGGAGTAGGAGTGTCAGATTTTTCTATATCGGCACTCAGACAGCCGCTGATATAGAGCACCACTATATGACTACCAGTGCCATATTGCATTTATACAACAGTTTGATGGCACAAGTGTGTAGATAAATCACAAACAACATCGGAGAGTCTTTAAAGCCCTTTGATATTTCAAGGAACTTGGGAATACTTTCTTCTGCGCTGAATTCCTGCTCAGCAAAAAACGCTCCGGTTACTATTTCTACTTGCTTGGCTCTTAGCCAATCAGATTCCAGAACCAAAAACAACAGTTTTTAAATCGGTTCATAGTATCATAAGTTTTTGTAAATACTGTGAACCATAAGTACATTAACACTTAATTTATTTCAGTAACACAAAAAAAGTACAAAAATATTCATAATGTAGCGGCTTAAAATGCACGAGAGTTTGCTTTAGAATGTAGGAAAGGACAAAAACACTCTGATAAAGTGCAAATAAATCATTTTTGAGTAGAATATATACTTGTAGAGTAAAAACAGCATACTCCACTTGTGTAACTCATCAAAAATGAATATTATGCTGATTCACTGTATAATAACAGCACACGATGTCTATTAAACCTTAAAACTTGAATCATGACATACACAAAATAACACGACTAAAAGTAATCTTCCAATAGACGAATTCAATCCTGGCAGTGTTCTAATCTAATAACGGAGTCAAAACTGAACGTATTCAATGTTTATGTTCATTTAATCCATGGGTTGGTTGTCCATATTTAACCCAAGCATGAATTGTGACAACCAACGTGCATTCTTAAAACGCTTTGAGGTATGATAGCTATTTTAGCAATGGGTGTGTTTGTGTATAATTAACTTGGTCGGCAACCATACCAATAACAATTCCAGAATAATGAGTATAAGCAGCATGTCTACGTTAGCTCGGCGGTGTACACCCAGTTCTCTTATCTGCATCTACCTTCACAATCGTCCTTACATCAGGCCTACATTCATTCGCCTTTGGACACCTGTTTTACACCGAGATAACACAAAGGCCCTGGGTTGCCCGGCAACATTCACCGATGCAGGACGACCCAACTCACGTGGGAGATTACGACAAACCGACACAAAACACACAGAGCGCTAAAGTAAACACAACGCTATGTGGCATATCTCACCTTGCAGAGATCGAAATACATCATGCCCTGTCTACAAGTAAAAACTTATTTTTGGTGTAAGCATTTAACTTAATGGTATAAGGCCAGATCAAATAGTATGAGTACTTGTTGATATGCATTAAGAAAAAGTTATTTGTTGCAAAGCTTTCACGTACGTGTTCACTTGTAAAACTTAATACAAGCAAAACACAACGTTTAGCTGAATCAACTTAACTTAATATCATTTTGAGGACTGCTTGTGTTGCAACCCAACCCATGATCATTTTTACAAAGTGTTGACAGGCTTGCACACCATGGTTGAAGAAACAAGAACCTGCCAAACCAGGCTGTGGAACCTTTATAACCCTTGAAACGCAGATGCTTTCACTGATCACGTGACTTTTATTGTAATGTGTGTTACGTTTCCCGTCCTGCAATGTCAACTTAATAGCAGAGGGTGAAAATAACAGATTCGTTCTTTAAAGCCAATGGTAGTCAAATATCTATTCAAATTGTCCGTCCCATGTGGGTATCACAGTTGGTCCTATTAGTTTGCCTAAATGGACAGTTTACTCAAGAACAGTTCATTCATTTACTCACGCTCTTCTGAAAAGGGCAATTCCAGCATTGTGGATGTGACATTTCACATTATGGATGTCACATTAAAACGCTCTTGGAATGTAACTGTAACCGGTAAACTTAACCAAGTGTGTATGTTGTGTCGATAGTGTTAAAACATCAGAAACATTATTTACGAACAAGTTTTCTATCTTAAAAAAGGCCGATAAACCTGCGTTATGGATTTGACAAAAATTGGAAACCAAATTTTGGCGAGACGACAAACTGCTTAATATTTCTGTGAATAAAAACGTGCAAACTAGAATCAACAATAGCCAACCATTGGCCAAGGAATAACGCTTTATAGAACTTTAAAGAATGAATATAATGTAGTATTTATGTGTACGTTTACAAGCAGGATGTGACAATGCGGAAAATAGCTGTTATTCACTATAAAAAACATGTTTTTGAAATAAAAATAATTCTGTAAAAATGTAAAGAGAGACCTCACATGGGTATTTAAACAACCAAGTGTTGACATCGGTTAGTATACTAGAAACCTTTGGTTAAATCTCAATATTTTAATGGTAATGTTGACATTTCCACGGAATCGCCCAGAACACAAAACATTTAGAAGAACTTTGTGAGCCGACAACATTAGGGGCTCAATAACTTCCAGTCCATTTCTCGACATATCTTCTTTTTTGTTACACCGAAGACTCACATGCTGATATAAAATGACATAAGGATGAATAAATGATGACACTTATTTTAGAAGAGCAATGGTTTCAAAGAGTCTTGTCTTGGTTTAAATTAAAACTATTATAATGTTTACTGATATCTGATTCTATTGGAATAAAACACTTTATAAAAAGAAATTTGGTAATGGTTTTATAGAGAATCTAATGACTCATTAATGTTATTGGAAAGCATTATTATTCTGTTTTATCCTCGCAGGGAACAACAATAGAAACTATGTCAAAGAT
>CM065657.1:1437756-1480256 GCA_033220385.1 Triplophysa yarkandensis
GTTTAAGTTGCAATCTGCTCAAGTTAAGCAATGTGTGAACATAATGTGATAATGCAATAACCTAAAAACAGCCAATTTTATCCAATGCCAAGCAAATCAGGTCATATTCATGAATGTCCTGAACTATCCTAATTTCACGTCTTGTTAAATATGAGGTTTGGCTTACCCATTTTGCATCACAAGGCAGTTCAAAATATCCTCCACTATTTCACTGTTACCCTTTGAGATCAGGTGTTTTTTCAAGTAGGTAAAGTGTTTGGTCCTTATTAAAGTCTGGGACCGGCCATTTCCACAAAGAAACCAAAATATGGTGTCTCTGATCTACAATAAACACAAATTAGTGCAAAATGGATTTTAATAAGAAGTGTCATTTTGTATTGTAGAGTAGAGCTTAACCTGTGAAGGAATGCCTGCGAGTTCTCCGGTGGTCATGGTTTCCTCCACCTGATCCAGAATAAGGGTTGGGTTACAGGATGACAGGAAACTCTGTTTAAACAAACAAACCTTTTAAATAGCAATTAAATGTTATACATTCAATTATTTACATGTCTCAATAAAAAGGGTTTTGCAAAAATACAAGAACAGAAAATTACATCATGTAGAAATGAACACTCCAAATTAATTAGCTTCATCAACATTTAACAATTCATAAATAAAAACACAAATCACAAACTGTGTGATGCTGGTTTTTAACATGTCATGTTAAACATCTGTTCAAAGCAGATCATATTGTTTTCTTTATTTGGGGTTTTGAGGTATATCTTTTGGAAAGCATAATATTTAGAACAATTCAGAATATTTGTGCCATAAAATGCATATTAAGGCTTTTAAACAGTGTTTCCCTGCAATTAACATAAAGTTTACCTACCTGAATATGTGGTTTCCTCTTATTTACACATGGTATAAGCAGGAGGGCACCCAAAGAGAATGCCTGCAGATTAAACTGAGAAAACCGCTTGGCAATGGCAACCAGATCCAATGTCAGCAAAAATGGACATCTGAAAATAATGTTTCAAATGAAATAAAGCACAACTGTGGAGAAACTCTTACAAATACATGGTGTCGAACAGAACAATAAATTGTGTTTTATAAACAAGAGACTTACTTTAGTAAAAGAACAAATGTCTTATACATGATGTCTTCCTGTGTAGGGCTGAGAGGAAGAGATGCTGTTGAATATATAGACAGAAAACAGAGATTAATATACAGTATAATATGTATTAAAATATGCATTTATGTATGACTTGTATACAATAAGGAAGGAAGTTAATAAGAGCTCAGCACAGATGCAAACTCCTGCTGTTTGGGGTGAGATATAAAGATGCTTGCGAGAGAACATTTCTCGAATTCTAAGCAAAGGGTGACAACGTTTAAGATACTTGTAGAAGTTGTGTTGTATCACAGTTTGATAAACATTGATAAACTATTATTGCACAACGTGGAAATATATGAATAAAGTGGGGCTAAACTTTGGACGGTTGAATGAATGTATATAACCAGTTTAACCTGTAAGAAAAGGGGCTTGGATTACATTTCGCCAGGTCCTGGACAGACATTGCCCCTGCACATAGAAATAAAATAAGAATGTAAGCAATTTACTATTTACAACGTGTAACATGTTAACAGTAAAAACAAGCATAAGAAAATGACCTCTAGAAGACTGGGTACTGCTATAAGAGCTTCAAGAACCTTTTGCAGGTAGCAAGTCTATAAAAGGAAGACATAAGGATTACAAATTTAAATGTTCTTGATATTAAAACAGTATTAAAGACATGCAAGTGGAAAAATGTATGGTTCAAAATGTTTCACAATAATAAAAACACTATATGCCTCTGGGGTGCTTTCACACAATAATACTGATTGAAAAAACACAATTAAGCACATTTGAATAACATTTAGATTTAAATGATGCTTTTATACTATACGGAGGTATGAATATCACTGTTTTTCATATAAAATCATAAATGAAGCTCAGATATTCTGTGTTAGATCCAGAAATGACATAAATTTCTCAACTCTTACCATATTGAATGACAGAAGTTTTTGCAGGACACTGTTCCATAGCTGAAGATCATAAACCTGATACTCCAAACAAAGATCTGCTACCAGACGCACAGCCTAGAGAGAAGACCCAACAAATCTTATTGTAAGTTTATTTCCTGTAATAACAATGACCAAACCCATAAAGATGATCTGAGATCCTCTGGGACAGATACCATTTGTCATGTTTGGTACAGCCCTGATCATAAACCCGATGATGTAAAATATAGAGATAAATAAGAAGATTTATCTGTCCAAAGCAACTTACAGAGAAGATTGTATTCGGGCAATTCCATGAAAATTCTGATCTTACAATTAAATAATAATAGGGCATAAAAGCACTAATAATACAGATATCTTTATCTGTTAGTTCATATGCCCATGAGAGTTCTCTCATAGTTTGAAAAACAACTGTTTTAGGTTTAATGAACTATTTATTAGTTTTTTAAAGTCAAGTAAGATAACTCTTGTTCATAAAAAGACACAAAATAATATTTACATTTACATTACATTTACATTTAGTCATTTAGCAGACGCTTTTATCCAAAGCGACTTACAATAGTCGAGGAGACAATGAAGCGGTAAATAGCCGATACAACAATAGGTGAACAAGTGCCACAACAATGCTACCAATTTACAAAGTTTTTTTTTTTTTTGATAGAGTGAGTAGTTAGAAAAGAAGTGAGTTAGTGAGTTAGGTATAGCCGGAAAAGATGAGTTTTATAGTTATATTACACTTTATTTTATTTTCTGTAAAGAGCTATACCTAATACAGTTCTAGGGTATTTTTCCTATGATTTGTGCATTTTAAATCACATTAATTCTACAAAGTTTTTGATCTCCCAGAAAAACATGTCATTTTCTTGTGACATTCATAACACGCTTTTTATATTTTTATTTAAATTGATATTTTCCTGAGGGTTAAACTCAATCATCAGGGATTTAGTAAAATAAAAAGAGAGAGTTCTGTGTACTGTAAACAAATATTGTACATAAGTGACCCTACCTAAAGCCAGAAAATCAAGGAGAAAAACCATCATTATTTTGATTTCATGTATTCATTTCACTATGATTTTAATCTTTAAGCCAGGGTCGCTGCACACTTTATCAAATCTAATTGAAGACACTTTAAAAACCAAAAGTAAGAAAAATGACAAACATTGCATACAGCAACACATACAGGGATTAAAGTGATAGTTTTCCCCCAAAATGAAAATTCTGTCTTTTATTCTTCATCTTGTCATTTCAACACTGTATGACTTTCTTTCACAAAACAAAAGAAGATATTTTGAAGACAGTTGATAGCTGAACAGAAATCACACACTTTCCCTATTATTGTATGGAAACAAAACCAATACAAGCCAAAATGTGCCAGTGTCCAACATTTTTCAAAATATCTTCTTTCTGTTCTGTAGGAGATAGAAAGTCAGAAGGAATAAACAATTACACAATCTCAAAGAACATTTTTCAATATTATCTAAATGAACAAGATTCAAAGAATGAAAGAGAAACATCACAAACAGATGAATATATTTGTCATAGTATTTTGTTTTACTCTTTCTTCATCTTTGTCTTATTTCTATCATCTTTGTGTATTCTGTACCTGGATCAGCATGTCAAGACAGTGATGCTGCTCTTAAACTCCGCCCCAATTAAGCGTTATTGGAACAAACGAAAGTTTAAATTAAATGAGAATATCAGAGATTGTTTGGGTATTTAATGCGGTTTTGTATAAAGTTTATACATGAAAATATTTACATTTACATCGTAAAGTCAACTCACATAAAACGAACATTTACAAAATCTCTTTTCTATTCACACACGCTGGAAACGACATTACTTGAAACCCTGACGTCATGACGTACAATGTCAGCTTAGCGAGAAAATCTTTGAAGAAAGAATGAAAAATTTTATAACATTAAATTATTTATTATTAAATATGTACAAGTAAACATATCATATAAATTTAAAGACCTATCATAAATTTAAAAAAGACTTTTTTAGTCTTTAATTTTAAAATCTAATTTAATTCTTTTACAAGATCTCACAGTAAATTTTAAAGATATAAATATTGTTATATTCTTAAAGAATTGTCCTTATATTGTGCAGAATGAATTTATGATAAAACATATTTATATACTTATATATTTACATATAACAAATTCACAGACAGGGTGAAATAAGACACACATCAATAATGCTGAAATTGCTTTTTTGACCACGTGTCTTTGAATTAATAGCAATACAAATCAAATGGAATTGAATTTAAGATATAATATCCTAAAAATATAAAAGATAATAATTAATAACTTATTATCCAGGACCAAAGTTATAAAAGTCCTGCTGTAATGGAATGAGATTTTACAGGATGTCATTTATAGCAGCTGTTTTTATTAATTATGCAAGACAAAATATAACAATAAAAGGTTAATTTTAAAATTAATTATAGATCATGTTTATTACAATAAAATTATCAGAAATTATTTTTATTATTTACATAATTTATTTATTAATTCAGGCTTGTGTTTATGTTAAGTTCAAAAGTAACAGGTCGTAACCGTGGCAACAGCATTTTTCAAATGATCTGTTTACACTTCGATCAGTTGTTTCTTATTCACAGTCGAGTGATCTCAGTTTGCTGCATTTTATTTGACTTCTTGAAAAAAATTATCAGAAACCAGAAATGTTCACGTCTCCTTATTTAGTGAACCTCAGAATGGACATCAAGGATAAGTCCAGGTAAAATATCACCTAAATCACTTAACAACATAAGACAATTATGTGTATTTCAATTTGTCTTTACTCTTTTCAGAGGATTGATCTATCGAGGATCAAAACTCCCCATTCTCCATCATCCATGTAAGTGTTTTATACATTTTGTGTGAGTGCATTACATAAATTAAATGTTATATTTAACTATTATTTGTTATGTATTTAGCATTGAGGAATGACCAATTACTCAAGCCTCTGGTGGACCTTGGAAAGCTAGGACAGCCCAAGGAAAAGGTAATAAAACTTAAATAATTATTATACAATATATTATAATATAGATTAGATGATTAGATTAGATTCAACGTTATTGTGACTGCACATGTAAGGTACAAGGCAACGTATAAATATAACATTTTTAAACATATTTGGATTATTCTAAAAGATAACTTATGTCGAACAAACAATTGTGAAATGCATATCATATTCAGTTACAATTGTGTTTTGCAGGTGACTCTTCCTAGAATCTTAAAAAGTGGAAGCAACGATCAAAAGCTTCGCTTTGGGCCTTTAAACCCTCGTGTGGTCACTTTCGCGCCTCTACCTGAGAGTCTTAAAGCCTCTAGAGGTGAGTAAACTCCACAAACAAGAAATAATTTACAGTAAGTAAATTGAGTCCATTAGAAAAATAAAACATTACATTTAAACTATTATTTGTTATGTATTTAGCAAAGAGGAATGACCGATTACTCAAGCCTCTGGTGGATCCTGGGAAGCTAGGAGAGCCCAAGGAAAAGGTAAAGAAACGTTTATAATTATTGTACGATATGTTATAATATAGCATTTGCATTAAATTTATAAAACATATTTGGATTATTATAAAAAATAACTTATGTCATACAAACAATTGTGAAATGCATATCGTATGCAGTTACAATTGTGTTTTCCAGGTTACACTTCGAAGCATCTTAAAAAGTGGAATCAACGATCAAAAGCTTCGCTTTGGGCCTTTAAACCCTCGTGTGGTCACTTTCGCGCCTCTACCTGAGAGTCTTAAAGCCTCTAGAGGTGAGTAAACTCCACATACAAGAAATAATTTACAGTAAGTAAATTGAGTCCATTAGACAAATAAAACATTACATTTAAAATATTATTTGTTATGTATTTAGCAAAGAGGAATGACCAAATACACAAGCCTATGATGGACCTCGGGAAGCTAGGAGAGCCCAAGGAAAAGGTAAAGAAACGTTTATAATTATTGTAATATATATTATAATACAACATTTGCATTCAATTTTCAAAAAAAAAATCACTATGATAAAAAATAATTTATGTCATTAAAACAATTGTGAAATGCATATCATATGCAGTTACAATTGTGTTTTCCAGGTGACACTTCCAAGCATCTTAAAAAGTGGAATCAACGATCAAAAGCATTGCTCTGCACCTTTACATCCTCGTGTGGTCACTTTCGCGCCTCTACCTGAGAGTCTTAAAGCTTCTAGAGGTGAGTAAACTCCACATACAAGAAATAATTTACAGTCTTGTAACCCAACCAAATCATAGTACTTTAATCTAACTACAAATCTTATTTGGCTCCCATGTGTTTTATAGATTTTGTGTTTGCCATTAGATTAATAAAACATTACATTGAAACTAATTTTTCTAATGTATTCAGCAAAAAGGAATGACCAATTACTCAAGCCTCTGGTGGACCTCGGGAAGCTAGGAGAGCCCAAAGAAAACCCAAACCCTCGTGTGGTCACTTTCGCGCCTCTACCTGAGAGTCTAAAGGCCTCCAGAGGTGAGTAAACTCCACATACAAGAAATAATTTACAGTAATATCATAGTAATTTAATCTTACTACAAATCTTATTGGTTCCTATGGCTTCTTTAGAGAAATTATAGGTCCAGTTGCAACAAATAATATATTTGTTTGCAGTGTCACTTCCACCTTTGGAAGGTTTCATGCCATCCAGACCGCTCCAGCCTTGTCCAACAAAAACTGGACCCAGAAGATATTTCAGGGTTGCACAGGTGTGTACATACAGATAACAAGAAATCACAATTCAATGTGATGGTTGGTTTAACAGTCACTCTTACAGAGTTTTATATCATTTTCATTTCTGTGTTAGCAGTCCGGCAAAGATCCAAAGCAGATCATCGCCAACAGTCCAAGTCTTGAACATCGGTGCATTTGGAAATTGTGATTTTGTGCAAAAGAAAAATGATTTATGTGCAATAGAAAAATGTATTATATTGTGTAAAAAAAAAGATTTATGTGCAATAGAAAAATGTTTTATCTTGTACTTAAGAAAAAATTGATTCATGTGCATTAAAAAAATGTATTATCTTGTGCTTAAGAAAAAATTGATTCATGTGCATTAAAAAAATTTATTATCTTGTGCAAAAAAAAATACTTATGTGTATTAGAAAAAAAGTATTGTACTTGTGTTTTGTTTCAATATGTTACTACTTCCTATGTTTAATAAATACCATTTATTCTTCTTTTGCATTCTTCATTCTGTGTGCCTATTTTAAGGATTGCCAAAAACATAAAATCTGATCTTGTGTGTTTAATCAGTTACAGGTCAAGGATGTTAGAATCTAAAAACAATATGTAATGTACTAAACAAAAGTAATTTAATTGTTATCTGTACCTGAGGTTCATTACTGTGGTTCTTCCACAAACCCTTGATCATGCCTTCCTTTGGGCTGCTCATGAACATCTCCATGGTGTAAGGAATGTTGATCGCCTCCAGCTGGGCGAGATACACAAAGCACTTCAGGTAATATCTGTCAAACAGAAGCCCGAGTTCATCAAACAAATGTTCAATAAAACAAAATGGAATTTATTGCACATAAGATGGTCATATATTTGTGATGTTCTCTTTTAAATAATATCTAAATAATTTTCAAAAGTAATGGAGAAATCATATTACTCACTTGATTTTGCTGCTGGGCTGATTTGAAAGAGTTTCTAATGTCGGCACGTCTGCTAAATGAGTGAGACAGAGCAGAGCCCGACTGCGATGCTCAAATGTCAAGCGCAGTCCTGATCCTCCTAATGGCTGAACACATAAAAAAAACATATTTGCTTTCATTGTAAAATACCCTCCTCGGATCTCAGCAGCCTCTACATCTACACAGACACTTAAAGGCATGGTAACCAATTTCTGTTAAAGTTGAAGAACAAAACTAACTTGTAGCTAATCAGCCTAAAGTGTTGGAAAGAGAGCAAGTGTTCCTTCTGTGTACTAGTAGATTTTGTTGTCGATTTCAAATAACAACAGAAATCAGTTACCCCCCATTTCATCAATGGTTAGTGTTAAAGGTCTACAGTTTTTACCCATGTCTGAGCTGTCAAAATGGGACTGAGCAAACGGGCACTTAAATCCATGGGGTGCATCTGCAACAAATACACAACCCTACAGAACACAAAAGTCGAAGATGTGGTGAGCAAGCAAATCATTTATCCTTTGGTAAATATATCCTTTAGTATATTTGATACATACCTCATGAGGTCAGGGTCGTCATATATATCACTGACGTAGTTCAGGTGTTCAATGTCCTACAGAAAAAGAATGCATTTATCTTGCTCAGTTACATAGCGATAAACGCTAGAAACTAACGAACAGATCTTACCTTCCCATTAATCTGACCATTTTTACACAGCCACTTCTCCAAAAGAACATTTCTGATCTTCAGAAAGTCAACTCCGTTGATGGAAGCGATCTCTTTTGCCACGCTGTGAATATCTGCAAACATGCATGGATGCCAAAGATTCACTGAATCCTTCTGTTAACTAGCATAGAAATTTTGGACCCGTTCTGTGGTACATTACACAGTTATCCTTACCTGGGTAACTCTGTCCTGCAGGATTCTTCATGCGTTCAATCACAGAACCATGCTCAAAAAGTGCTAAAATGAGACGTCCAGGGAGTCCTGTGAGCTTAAGAAGCTCAGAGGAGCCGAGCTGAGACGACAGAAGGGCGTTCTCTGTAGCCGAACGCTGATACTGCAGCTGTAGTTTAGAAGTGAGTGCCTCCCCACGAGCCTTCAGGTTCTCCTGATTAAGAAGGTATACATTGTGTTGTGTGACTCAAATAGGGTAACCTTTTTTAGGTGATGAAATATGTGATGGATGCGAGTAAACCACTGAACAAAAGGATTATATTATTAAACATCTGTCACAAAATATATATAGTTTATAGTTAAGGTAAATTTAACTTATCAACCCCAATCTAACAATGAAGGTCATACATTACTGCTTTGAAACCTAATACTTGAAAAATGTTTATAGTTTTTGAATTAATTCATGTTTAAATAAAACATACCTCCAGAGTATCTGATTTTAGTAACTTGTATACAAGCTCCAAACTGAACTTTAAGAAAACAGTCTTTTCTGCACCTGGAACCACAGTAAAACCAAACATTATTCTCTATCATGGCTTTTATAATATTCAGTTCTGCATATGTCCAACCCACCTGGGGGAAGGTCCTGGGCGATCTTATGGACTGTGGCTGCAGCCAGCTCCAGATTCTGGATGCACAGCACGTGTCTGAAGATGTTCTGGGTTACGGTGGACATTTCTTTAGAGGGACCCATATGCTGACTTTGTTTGCATTGTTCCATCACCAAGGGCAATAGACTCTTCTTGAATACATGGTTCACAGCCAAAACGTACAGCTTGTCCAGATTAACCTGAAAAAAATGTATAATTCTACTACAAAATCTGTTTACAAGTCGTTTGAAAGAGCATTTTATTATCGTCACAATTTTTTTTACGCACACTTATTTTAATTTACAAGTGAAGACTGAAAAAAATGTATGTGCAGGTCAGTGAGTTTGTGTTACCTTCATTAGTTTACAGATGAGTAGTAAGGTGGGTAAAGTCTCCTCACTGAGCTCTGGAGCTGTGGATGAAAAACGAGATCAAAAAAATTCTAAGAAAAACAAAAGAGACGAGAGCTGAACTGCAAATTCCAGATACACACAAATAATCTTCCAGAATGCATGGTTGGTCTGAAAGAGCAGGTGAAACGGCAGGCGGGTGTTTGATAGAATCGTGGGCTCCAAACAGTTCTCCAACAGGTAAGAGCTTTCCAGATCAGTAGAGGTAGAGATTCTTCTGTGGGACTTTAGGTGCTGCAGTAATCCCATCATCTAAGTGATATATCAGATGTATTAGTCAATTAAATGAAATATATTACAGTACATCCTCAAAATCTTTCAATGTCTCTGTATTTCACTGACCTGACCAAGCGGTAACAGCGTTGTGCTCTCATCTGCCATCTGAATGGTTTTGAGCACTCTCTCAATCCGCTCATAATTGTAAGGACTTAGCTGTAAAAAAATGATAATAAAATTATTAAAATAGTCACACATCAAAAAAAGCTAGCACAAAATGTCATTGGACATCAACAATGCAAGTATATTATCAAGTAACTGATTGATTATTCCAAAAACCCATGAAATTTTACAGCAAAAAAAGATGAATCTATTCTATAGATTTAAATACATTTCACAGTGTAAACTTAAATGGTGCTAAAAAAATAGCTGTTTATGTCAATGCAAGACACCTTGGTCAAAGCTGTATTGAGACTGATGACCAGGTCTCTGGTGGAACTGAGTCTAGGAACAATCTGTAGAGCACGCTCAAGCATGTCATCACTTCCTTGTTGTTTTTTTCCTATCTGGGCATCGTTGGTGTCGTGATCTCCAGCCTCCTCTATCTCATAACATGTGTCATCCTGCAGCAGAAGTGTTGTGATGTAGAGGTTGATGGCAGAATCCTGGTCCAAATTAAACGTGCTGAAAGTCAAAAACAAAATACCTTAAAATTTTAGGTCTGTCACTCTTTAAAATAGAGAAAAGGGATAGAGAAAAGCAAAGCTTGTGCAAGAAGAACAATGGACAACAATTTACTTTCAGAGTATCAAAACATTTGCAAAATTATTCTGGTCTTATTAGTCTAAGTTAGAACAGACAAACCATCTGACTTGCCTGCAGTACTGCAGTATGATGTCAGGTGTGATGTTTTTGTTCTTCACAAGTGCAGGAATCAAGTTTCTCTTTGTCTCTGTGCGCTGCCCAAACACAGACTGGATGGAAACCTACAACAAACATCAAAAATTTTTCAAGATCAAAATATATTTTAATGCATTTTTTTAAGACAAAAATGTTTTTAAAAGGCACTAAGTTTGGCACTGACCCCCAGTCTGCCCAGTTGTATACCCCATTCAGCATCAGTGATGACAGCCAAAAACTTTCCTCTCTCCTCTTCATCTTTATACAATAAACTTAGATGTGCTCCCACCATAGCAACAGCCTGAAGGACGCCAGAAAATCAGCAATAAACTTATAAATAAATCAACAGGGTAATTAGATTAGAAGTAAATTCAAAAAATGTTTTCCTTAAGAATAACATGCCATGACTACATATGTGTATAAGAAAAGTAAACAGGGTGAAAGATTTATGCAGAACTATTAGAAACTGGCACACCCTTGTTACAAATCAACCTTTAACCAGACCTTAATCTTGTCATAATTTTGCCAGGCACTGTGGATCATCTTCCATAAAATATCCACAACTGCCTCTTTAGACAAAATGGTACAAAGTCCGATGGCCAAGTCCGAGTCAACCACCCTCCAGTTGAGAACCTGTTACAAATCATAAATACGGTTAACTTAATTATTCAATGTAGGGATGAGTCTATAATCCACTTATTTTATTCGTTTATTAGTGAGATTGGCTAGTTTTTCTAAATATATTGTCATGAGTCACCCTTTAAAAATTCTATACCTTCTGTAACAGTGAGACCACAACCACAGTGACAGATGCAAGAGCTGTTTTTTCGATTTGGTCAATAGTCTGTTTATCTCTAGCAATGCGGTTACTGGAGTGAATCTGTGAATGTTAAAATGGATCATTAAGGAACTGATATTCTAAAAAAACAAGAATTATAAACCTGGACTATGAAACTATTATCTTACTGTCATGCTCAGAGAGATGTCCATGTTGTTAGAGACAAAGTGTAGTAATATACTTCCATAGGATTCTATTAGAAGTCTCAAAGCCAGCTCCAGCTGACTGCACTCCTGTAATGTTTGTAACATAGAGGCCATGGGATTAAGCAGAGGTCCAACCAGATCAGTACCTGAGAAAAAACATTGTCAGGATATGAAGTATGACATATGTATGTGATATTCTAGAACCTGGAGTTTGTGACATTCAAAGATTCCCACCTTCTTTAAGAGCACAGTTTGAGAGACACGAACTGTCAAAAGGATAAAGCTTTGAATCTGAAATGAAGAACAATGTTTTATAAATAAAGGTCAAAAACTGAGCACAGTCATAAGAATAGTCAGCTAAAAGAAAGAAACGTTCATCAGATTTTCATTTGAGCAACAATTTTTGGACTTCTACATTGTCTGTATCATAATCTAACCAACACAAAAAAGGCAAATATTTTGATATGGAAATAAAGATCACATTCTTACATCCGTACCTGACAGAGGTAACAGATTGGTGGTGATTTTATACTGAAGTGGAAGCACTGACACTGGATCCAGAACGATACCATCTTCGTTAAACACATCTTGAAAACTGGACTCTGTGTATGCATCCTCCTCACCACTCAATGCAGATTCCTGATTACAAAATCAAAACACTAAAACCATCATGTAATACAGACACAAATAAACTTTACACGAATCTGACTACAGATTGTCCAATATAGGTTTTTCTATAACTGATGAAGATATTTAGAGGCTAGGGGCAGCCGAAAGCAGATATGTGCTGCTGATTTTTTTGTTTAACCCTTCCTTTGCTTGTTAAAATGTCATTATTATAACAAGTAGATGCACAACATTTCTAAAATTCTAAGCATCATCACTCATTAAACACAGACTTTAACTATTTCTCGAATCTTAATTTTTTGTACAGTATAAAAATAAAATATTGTTTCAAAGTACCTACACAAACAACAAATCACTACAAAATCACTACCAAATCACTAACTCTGACTATGTATTACATAACAAAAACTATTTGTATATGTCATGTTGCAGTCTTGTATGTAAGGACAGAACGGAAACCCTCGTGATTTCTTACATTCTTGACGCATGTTAGACAGGTTAAATGAGTATACACATAAGTAGTCACTAGCTGGAGCATGTCACTTTAGATCGGCATCAACAAAGATATCGGATATATAAGGATATGGGTGCATATTAAAAAATGACTATTGTAAAACTGACCTTTGCAAAAAATCCAAAATCTTCAATTTGACACTGTCTGTACACATCTGCAGCGCTTCTGGTGCTTTTACACAACTCCAGACAGTCAAGGAGAAGGTCTGTTGATGACAGGCCCATTACTCTCTATGGAGATGCAAGTGACAAGTCAAAAAGAATATTTGATGCCAGAGCACTTTCTTACCACTGTGACAGATGGTGATGGCTTGGCACGCCAACCCATTAATGACAGCGGGGAGATTAACTTTCTCAGGCAGAACCATTGGCACATTCTCCTCCAGCATTTGGCAGAGACGCTGGGCTGTGTTAAATAGGACTCTTCCTGTGCTGGAGCTCGGGTGATGCTGGTATAATTCACTTTAAGTGTAGAAGAGATGATATTAAATGTTATGGACATCATGATAAAAAAATAATATTACTATAAATAAACTCATACCCAAGGATCTTCAAGGCTTTTTCCACATCTCCGGCATCTAAAGCCCTCAGTGCTAGGTTGGCCCACAGCTCCTGCTCCGTTTTCTGCAGCTGCCTGGCCAGCCGGTGAAGGCCGGCTTCAGTGGACAGTGATTTTGTTTTGCCATCTGGATCATTGGCTATGGGGGTGTTGTCATCCACTCGGTTGGTGGACACCTTGTCAGGATGTTGTTTTCCAGAGCGCCGCCACGCCTGCGTGTTCTCGTATGCTGTGATGAGCTGTTGGCTAAACTTGTGTCTTACTATTGGATCGTCATATTCTGCTGGCGTCAAGAAGATATCAAAGTCCTCCTGAGATTAAAATATCAGTCATTATTCCTGTCAAGTTCCATGCTATTATAAAAATGAACAAAGGGACACCTGTAGATGGGCAATGGCTGCGAACATCTTCATATTGTTCTCACATTCTGTTCTCTTGAAGGCATCATCTACATGTGGCAAAGTTAACCGTCAGAAAGAGTCATAATGTGAGGAATTATTAAAGCTGTATATCTTTACTTTATTTACAACTTCAAAGTAAAAGTATTATACACAGTTTCGAATACTTTAATGTTAATCTTGAGTATCTGTAGTGTAGAATCACATTTTTAATTTCACTGAAAAGTATTTGGAAAACTATTCACATTAACAGAAGACCGATACAGTTTTACTGTGTACAACCTGATGTACAGGCTGACGCTTGTCACTTCCTCATGTACTTTTTAATGGTTTAAAGTTCAACATTGAAAAAATGTTATGAAAAAAGATGCTGTGCTGGGTGAGTGTATTAAAGACATGAGAACTCAACACATTTGAAAGTCTGAAGCATTTACAAGGCATGGAAGAGCATAATACTTACTCTTTAAGGCAATAACTGCAATATTCTGTAGCGTCATGTGCTCACCTGTCTGAATGCTCAGCAGGTACTTTAAAGCTTCAACCATAATCTGTGCTGTAAGCATCTGTATTTGCTTGTGCTGTTGAAGAAAATACATTTAATTTATAAACAGCACATATGTGTATATGCCGACCTTTCCTTTACACACTCACACAAGTCTGACCTCTTTAGAAATGTGTAGTTTGTCCTGTAGCTTAAGTCTTGCCCAGCAGGCCATGCGCTCGATGACGTATTCAGCTTCAGAATGAGACAGATTCTTCAACAAATCAATGCACTTCTCTCTCTAAAAAACACAGATGCAACAAATAAATAAATCTTTCAGTAGTTTGTTATCCCCATTAAGTCAGCAAAAAGACAAAAAACATGTCTACTTTTACCTACATTCAGACTGAATTAGCCTTTTAAAATGACAAGCAATGCAAATAAAAGCCAGAAAAGCCCAGAATGTACATTTATAAGGCATTCTATGATGACAGAACCTTTCTACATTTCCTTCTGTACTGATGGCTTCAAACATTAACAAGACAATTCACAATCTATGTAAGTATACCCTGTTATGCTGTATAAGCTGGATACAGTGAAGATGGTAGATCTCAGCTGGATGAAGTTTGTAGGCTTCTGCCAACTTCAGAGAGTCTTGGAGCGAGCTGGAGAGATCCTGCTTCAGAATATGCCTCACAAGCATCTAGTCAATACAAAGAACACAAATCTATCAGGTACCTGCACAAAATCAACAGACGACAAACCTGCAGCCAAAACCAATAAGAATGACAGAAGCTTACCATGATCTCACGAGAGTTTGACAGGGCTAAGCTGCGAATGCCATAGCATCTGAGAAGCTTCTTTATTTCCATCAGTCTGTAACCCTCTTGCAGGAGCTCCTGTCTGTGTATAATTTATAAATGATCTTCTTCAAACATAAAGGGACACTAACAGAAATGTGTTCATAATTATTTGTATGTTGTCTGAAGGTCCTACTTTGGATGCTCCTTCTCCAAGTGCTGTTGAACGAGTTTCTCGATGGTATCACTCCAAGGAACCACAGCCTTATACATGATCTCAATCACAGCATCCATCACTTTCTGAAACACAATAAACAACAAAGGCATAGAGATGTATCATTACAATTTATGTTTTACAATATTATCTCTGGTATGCAAAAACACGTGGCAAGTCTTGTGAATGTGCTTTATTTAACAGATTAGCTCACCCCAAAAAGAAAATTAATTTACTCACTCTTTAAACCACTTTGTTTTTCTATTGCAGATCACAAAATAATATATTTTGAAAACTACTGGTAAATGGATTGTTCCAAATTGACTTGCAATGGTTCTGTGTATAAGGTGAATTTGCGTTATCATATAATTTGCTTTAAACCAATCATAAGATTCTAAAGTGGACGATAACTCCCAGTTATTAACGGAAGTCAAATAAAAGTTTGGTAGGTCAGTTTGAAGTCAAACGCTAATTTGCTAAAAAGTAATGGCATACATACAAACAATTATGTTTTCAAAGACAACACAAATGGTGCTGCAGTCATTAAGAAGAACTTCTGCGTAATAGGCTGTTTTGGTATAGGAAAGTACACATGTGTATTATGGTGTAATATGGTTTTCTCACATTAGTGTCTGTCATGCAGTTTAATACAGCAACGGCTTTAGCCTCCCATTCAGTGAAGAGAGTCGTGATCTGAGAGCTACAGCAGTCCAGCAAATCCTGCAGGACACAAAATATATATAAAAACATAAATGCTGAATGCATAGAAACATTACAATATGGTGAGCAACAAAAGGCAAGATTTAGAAAATCTATTTTAAATAAAAAAATATTAACTCCTGAGACTAAACCTTGCAGAGGAAAATAAATTAGACCTTGATGTAGTGAAGGAGGGTCTGATCCAGATCCAGTCTGTTCTCCAGAGCGTATGGACGAACGCTACTCTTGATCACTGCAGGAATGAGTTCTGGAGCCTGAACCTTATCTAGCATCAAAAAGGCCATACTGCGCGTGCTTCCCTACAAACAAAACCACAAATCACTTCACAAATGGAATGCAAACCTTTGTCTTCTGCCATTCAGATTTGAAATAAACACAACTTGGTTTGATTTTTTTCTTATCTGATGCTGGTTGCCTGATACTACATACGTTCAAAGTAACATCAAGTATGTCAATATTTTTACATACCCTCTCAAAATCGGACAATGAAAGATGGCAGTTATATTTGGAGTAGAGGTCACAGAGCTGACGGAGATTTGCCACTAGTGCCTGAAGATTTTGCATGTCTTCTGTCCCACAATTATCCACCTGTTATTCACATTTAGACAGAAATGTGGCTGAAATTATTAGAATCATCTTTACTTATTATTTTTTTATTATTATATCTTAACATAAATATCAGATAAGGTGACTTTGTGGGGAAATTGATATTTACAAAACCCATGGAGCTCCAGAGGGAAGGCAAGCCCAGTTCAGCCAGAGCGAGGCCGTTATGAGGCCAATCATTCTGCAAAAAAAAATCAGAGACAATTTATGTTTTCAGTCAAACCAATACCTTGCTGGTTTAAAACTTTTATTTTAGCACAATATGTGCATGCTACATGAGTAGGTGGTTATGTGTGGTCAATACCTTTTCTGTTAACTCTAGATTCCTCGCACGCTGTTCCAACCATCTTGCAAGGACTTTCTATGTGCATGAAAAAATATAAATTATTTAATATTTATTGGTGGTATGAATCAAAGTCACAAACCTGATCATGAATACAAATAATTTCTTTATATGTGCTGCTGTATAAAGCGTTAAACCTGTCCCGTGGGAAGAACTCTTCTCACAAATGGGACGACCACACCCTTAAACCAAAGACTGAGATCGTAGGATGGGATGTCAGATGGAATGGAACCCAGCAGAGCATTTAGAGAGGTCTCGTCAAAATCACTGGCAAACTCACCCTGCAAAACCGAAGAACCACTATCAACAACAACTAAGGCGAATAACTTAAAGGGATAAATCATCCTTAAATTTACACCCCTTCTTGTGATTTCAATTCTATACAACTTTTATCAGCAGACCAGAGAACAAGAATGTTGGTAGCTGAAACTAATGTATATACACAAAACCAATGCAAGTAAATATGGACCAACACATTATAGCGAATAGCTTTTAAGATTCACCTCATGTCGTAGCCATAAGTACTGCGCTCCACTAAGATTTCCCTCTCTCAGAAGATTAAGGATGTCTTTCAGATAATCTGTGCTGTTCAAAAACTCAATCCATGAAACTCCCCTGTGAAAACATACAACAAAAAAAAACCCATTAGAATACGGATGATATAGTTGCTTGTATTAACTTTTATAAACAACTACAATCTTTACATCGGTTTGAAAAAGCAGGTAAGGCACATACTCAAAACTGTTGGGTCCATACATGCTGGAGAAGGTGACAAGTTTGGCCATGGCTATTTGAACCTGGGAGCATGGGAAGCGATTTGAGACGTAATTCAACATCTCCTCAGCTATGCTGAGAGTTGGCCAGGAAGCAGTTAGACAGTATTGAACCACAAACTGCTCGTCCTACGGTACATACAGGAAAACTTCATTTTGATCATCAATAAAAACTTACAAATAAAACATAGACAGAAATACGTCCTACAGAAGTCACATGTTTACAGCATTACCATAATCTTCATCAGGTTGGTTTTAGCCTCTTCGATAAGCTTGGCCCACTCGTGGCTTTGATCGCTGTCTGATGCTAAAATGAGTTTTTCCAACACAACATTCATCTTGACTTTATACACAAGCTGGAATTAATAAGAGACTTGTTCAAATGAATGCACAAACTCCATAATCACATGTCTAATTTGGCATCTTTTTAACCATCTCACCTCAACATCAAGATCAAAAGCCTTTGCAAATTTCTCTGCTTCTTCAAATTTGTGCTTGTAAAGAAGTTTGTTCAGTCTAAAGAAACAGATTCCAATAATTTTAAGTAAATTAAATTGTTACACATTCATATGACTTTACCTCTCAGTATACCTGTTCTCTGGTAGGGCTTCTGTAAAGCATCTTATTACGATAGTAGAGACCGGATCAGCAGAACTGCTTGAAAACAGAAAAATTAATTAAATCAAAAACAACTATTTGAAGAAATTCTAAAAAACTAAAGAATCATAATTATGTCTGTATGTCACCTCTTCCCGTCAGGCAAAATCCCTTCCAGCAAATACATTGTGTCCTGAGCAAAAGAGTTGAATTTATGTATTAGTTCAATAATAACTTTTTAAGACTTCTTACTATCATTTTCCTTGTGTTTGAGTCTTTTGTTAGAAAAATTATGTTTTTTTTAGATTAGGCCAGTATAGAGCTTGTTTGTCAACCATTATATTACACATAGAATTTTATAAATAATAATAACAATCTCAAGGTTAAGTAGACACTTTACTTATCTGCATTTAAAACAAAATACTGGTTTTCAAAACTGTATGAATGGTTCAATTACCATACTTATGCTCTTTTCGATTAGCCAAGACTCGGCAGAAACTTTCAGCGAATAAAAAACCTCCATAGAGGGTAATGACTGAACCACAAGTTTCCTAGAAAGAGGCTGAACACAGAAACCGTAGATAGTCAGTTATGAAGAAGGTGACAACTATAAATACATAAAACTTAAAACAACAGAATAAAGCAAACACCTTGTTTTCTTCAACCACCAGAGTCAAAATTTTCATGCTGATATCTTTTTGCCTATACAACCACAAAAACAATATTAAACTATTAGTAAGTGAATAAAAAAAACACCTTTTGCATGTCAAGGAATAAAATACTTGCGTCGTAAAAGATTTGGAGTTTCTGTCTGATATGAGCAGGAGATCAACAATGTATTGATCCGGCCAGCAACACAGCACAATGAATGAGTGCAGGTCCAATAAACTAAGCATATCCTTCACATGATACAGAGATTAATTTGTACTCAATCCATAATAGCTCTGTATATCATTTGTTTAACTTTTTTTTTACATTTCAATTGTTTGTTGAGCTCTCACCTCTTTGTTTAGAACATAAATCAAGTTGTCCACAACTTGAACCTTCTTCACGCCTTGAGAAAAATGACAAACAGAAAATAAGTTTACAGTACATCTGTGTGTGTGTGTATAAATATATATAGAGATAGAGAGACAGAGAAAGAGAGAGAGACCACAGAGAGAGGGAGAGAGACCACAGAGAGAGGGAGAGACACCACAGAGAGAGGGAGACAGAGAGAGACTCCACAGAGAGAGAGAGAGAGAAGAGCGCAAGCAAGCATAAATATTTACATTTACCAATGATTTAAATGATATCTAAAGATTTTAGAATCTTATATATTATATAAATATATGGATGTACTGAATTTCTAAACACATTCATATTATATCTATTTGTACATAGTACAAAACCAGATATTATATGAATACAAACATTTATTCTGCAATTGATTAAAACAGTTTACATTGAAAAACAGCAATGACAACATACACAAACTATATAAAGAATAAAAATACATGTAGCACCTGACATGAGAGCAGAGTCAAGATGATTGGTGAGAGACAGTGATGTCTGGCCTTGACTCCTAATCCAATGTGAAAGAACACTCGAACCATCAGCCTGTCACAAGAAATCAGTTATACCTTTTGTAACCCGCACATCCGAACAACTCAATAAACATCTAAGAATTAAAGAAGTTTTTTACAGGACAATCCTTACCCCAATCAGAAGGTGGACGGTGCTTCCGAAACATACCAGATCAGCTGAGATACAGCCATCTTCATGAATCTCCTTAGTCGAGTAGAAGTTTATGGCAATGTGATCTTGGATCTAAAATAAATGTAAAACATGTAAATAACGACCAGCTAAGATTAAAGAAAATCTGACATTAAAAACATAGAGAAATGTCATAACATCAAAATCCAACCTCATTTAAAGCCCCCAGGTTCATATCTTCAATTGCTTTGAAAGAAAAAAAGAAGCCTTATTATTATTTGTGAAAAGGTATATACAAGTTTAAAGAATTGTTTGAAGATTTCACTCGAACCTTTTTGGATTTTTCCCAAAGCAAGATTGGATATGTGCAGGAAACCATCGTGAACAACGAGGTAGAGATCATACAATCCTTAAACGAATGAAATCGAGGATTTTAATTTTATGTGCACCACGTTTCTCGGCTTAAAATGTTATTTTCATCCACTCTCACCAGGAGAAGCAGGTGTCTCATGTAATATAAGGCTTTTAAAGGTTGTCTCGATACCATCGGAAGAGTTTTGTTGTTGAAGAGTCTGGATAATAAAAAACAACAATCTTTGTTATCGGACCATAATAAGCGAATATCACAATGTATTAAAACATCTCCTCACTTTGGTCAGCACAGTCTTTTTCAGAGGGACATAGACGATGTGCAGACTTCCATTTCTCTCTCCAATCAGCAGAAACTTTCCTTGGGGACAAACTGTTACTGCATCGACCGATGTGTCTGCATACAAGAAAAGTTTGGACAGATGACAACATCAGTACAACACACTGCGTGTTTTATCTCAAACATGACGTGAATTGTAGAGTTTGTGATACCAAAATACAGATGGATGAGAACGGTTTGAAAACCAGGATCGAAAAGAAACACAGCTGTATCTGCCACCACAATGCTGCAGTTTGGATTACTGGAGGCATAAACCTTTGGATTACACGACACCTGTGACACAAAGAAACAGATCAATAGTGTGTATCAAATATTGCAATTTGATTACACATTAGTACAAACATTCAAATATAATAAGAAACATATTGAATGCATTTTAATTCATATATAACTCCAAGAACATTAAGATGTGAAAACAGTAAAAAAACACATTTTGTTTCTTAACACTACAAATAATAATTAATAATTAATAAATACAAAACAACAATATATAACTGACCCAGAATGTTTATCCAACATCTTTAAATCTCAATAATATGTTAAATTAAAACATACATATTGCAAATCTACAGCAAGATAAACTTCATATAATGTTAAATCCTATAAGTTGTGCTTGATGTTATGTTTGGTCTTATTAATTTAACCATCTCATTTATTAATTTAATTGAGTTAGTTGTACTGATTTATTTAATTAAGATTCAATTAATAATTAAATGTGTAAATTGTTTTCTTCTTCGTTTGTTTACCTTCTCAGTGCACGAGATTTTGACAAGTGTGTCCACTTGATAGAGAGCGCTCGAGGACTCTTGTTCGGCATCGCTGTACAGACGAACTGTGTTCGTGTCTTCATTCAGCAAAAGTTCAACATTGTTCCACATCCTCGACGGTTATAATTCGGCACCTATGACGCCAAATGACATAAAGTTTGATATTAAATGACGTACATGCGATTGACAACCCGCGAACTGAATTTTGGCGCCTAGATGACGCTACTTCCGGCACTCGCGTGCGCGCTTACGTTTCCTGCGCGTTGACGTAACGAAGATCAACCAGGCACGTAGACCAATCAACGCACGCCGCAAAGTATCGCGAGAGTATCCGGTCCGGCGTTGCGTTACACAGTTATCGCGATACATTCGATCAGTCTGCAGTACATATTAAAAAACACTTATGGTCCACTTAATATATTTATTAATTCTTCCTGCTTGTAAAATATATGCAGTTTAAAAAAACAAGTGGTGGTTATAGTTTAAAAATGATAGAACACCCTTGTATTTTAGCCATGATTAAAGTAAGCAATTTAATTGAACATTAATTAAATATCAAAAAAAAAATATGTAAAGAATGTTCACACTTTTAGATGAAAAAAAAAATCATAATTGTGAGGTCTCTACGTCACACTTAACTTGCCCCTCCCCTTCTCCCTCCAGCTGTAAGTGAATGTAACTGGAGGTTGTGCTCATTGTCAACAGGTTGACTTTACATTTGGTCTTAACACTCATGATGATGAGTGTGTTTTGCAGATCCTCGTCCCTTGACATCAGCAGAAAGACAAACTGGAGTTTTGACAGCACAACAGACCAAAATGTAGCACATATGGGGACTACAGGAGAACCACAGGTGTGATCTTGCTCCCAGGTTGGTTGGTATAGCCAGGTGAGTCTCATTCCATTCTTTACAATGAGAATAACACATGCATTCAATGTCACAAAATGACAATGGACCATTTTGTACGGGCTTTGTAATCCGGGTTGATATTATTTCAATAAAACATATTTTTTTAATTATATATATATATATATATATTATATTATATTTACATATGAGTGCATATTTATTAAACAATTCAACATATGCATACATGTATATGTATAGATATAATACAAAATAAAAAAAAAAAATTTAATTGTTGTTTTTTGTTTTGCCATAATTCCATAATTCCTAACTTGCAAAATGTTCATTATAACAATCAACCTGTAATAATGTACTGGTAATAACCTAGTTATTACATTTTTATTGTGTATATCTATCTAAATATATATATATATATATATATATATATATATATATATATGTGTGTGTGTATAGTTTAACTATCAATAGAAGGCTAATGGCAGGAAGGTCAGATGTATTGATCCATATGTATGACGTAACCTCTTTTTCCAAAACCAGTACGCTCATTTTATTGGTCGACTTGGTTGACCTGGGATCATAGGTTGTCTGTCTGACTTGTCTTCTCCAACTGAAGCAAGATGTCTATATCACAATGTGTTATCAACGGGAATACTTTGGAAAATTTGTTCAATTAGTAAATTAGTCGAGATTTAAAAGAGATATGTTGTTCCCCAGTGACGCCTTGCATACCATCCCAAAAGATGTATTAGTCAAAATCTCCCTTTTTAGAAATGGTTGATTCAAATTACTCACACTGGACTATGTTTATTTCTTATATTCGGACACAGTTCATCCATTGCTTTGTGGGATTTAGATTTACATAGCAATTGTGTTTTACAACCAACTTGTTATAACCTAAATCATGTAAGGCATTCTATTAGCTACGTGTCACAGCGATTGCTTGTTTGCCAGGAATGCAAAAGTATCTATACATCAGCTTATTAAACTTACATTTTCTTATAGCCTAGACTAAAAACATTTGTTGGCCTTGCTCCTTAATGGAAAGTTAATGTCAAATGTGTGGAAGTCGTTTAAACCTGGACTTTAACCCGCTTCCTTCTCAATAAGAACATTTAAAATGGGTCATTGAATCAAAGCGACCGCGCTGACTACAGACAAAATCTCTGTGATTCAAACTAAGATCATTGAGTTAACCTCTAAGTTAATTTTCCACTCGGTCCTTGGCATTTTAATGACTTATTTGTTTGGTTGTCAATAAAGCTGACGGCATACCAATGAGAAACTAATAAATGCAAATATTGCTTGCAGAACACCGTCGCCATTTGCAATAGTGTTTGCAAAAAAATACTCCAAAAAAGCGATTCTAAAAAAATACTCAAAAAGCTTTGGAAGTTCTTATTGGATTCTTTCAAAGCAGTTACTTTCCATTGTGTCACTAATCTGTACGTGCGTCTGCCACACCTGACTCTTGTATTAGGCTCATCACTTTTCTACTTTGTAAGGTTCACAGAAAGCATTCATGACATTCAGTGATAGACATTTCTTTGAAAAGATAACGTCATTGTTTAAAGGGAAAAAAGACAGCTTTGTTACCTGTTAAACAATACTATGAGATTCAATCCGTGTTAAAATAGTACAGCAACCTATCATCTTTGTGCCAATTGCCCTTCATAAGTGACATAAACCCATTCTAATGCCACTATGGCCATTATCAATTAAATCATATAAGAACTGTTCATTTCATTCCTTCATACTGGTCATCCCTTAAAATTGCAGTTGTCCAAATAGTTGACCTTTCAGTTTTATTTAGCTGTTTTGAAGACTGAAGCTGTTTACCCATGCTAAGTGGTTGTTTTGCATGTGTAGATATATGTTTGCAGTACAAACAAACTCCACAGCTGGTGCATAACACACTCTGGGAAGACGGCTTGTTGACAGATTGCTGTTTTTTCATGCAGGAAAAATGCGAAGAGATGCGGAATGTATGCAGGCGTTGACTCTGGTGTGGCTTCTGTCTTGCATCCCATATAGTTTGTGTAAGTGAGAAATCGACAGTCTGTAATGTGGACCTCATTTGCTGATATATATGAGATAAATGTCATTGCTTATGTTATGGAAATGTGTCTCCAGGTCATTCTCTACCTGGAAAGCCGAGACTCACGAAATGTCGGTCTCCTGAGAAAGAAACCTTCAGCTGCTGGTGGGAGCCTGGATCTTCAGGTGGATTGCCCACCAGCCATCATCTGTATTACAGAAAGGAGGGGTGGGCGGCATTTTTTACAGTTGTTTGTTTGTGTTAATTGATTAATATAGTTAATATATCTGTATCTATATATCTAATAATTGGTGTAAAAATGTATTTATCCAATTAAAATAAATTCAACCATACCATAATTTGATCATTGCAGTGTTAATATGCTACACCCAAATTATAGGTGAATTTGTATAGTTTTTCACATTCTTCTCTGCAGCACGCAGGTTAATTATCTATAATTTTTTATAATGTAATTTTATAATTTTGTTACATTTAGAACACAACATAATTTAGTGCTTAAATGTGGAAAGTCCTGGAATATGGCATATCTCAAAAGATAGTTATAGAATAGATCATATCTCAAAAGATAGTCACAGAATAGAGAATATCTCAAAAAATATTAATAAAATAACTCCTATTTTAACCATGTTAATTTTGCTTTAATTCATGTCCCTTTGGATTCAAATCAAAGAAATCATCTAAATGTATGCTGCTGTCTAACAATATACTTTTTTAAATCTCTGTTTCAGATCTCTTGCAGTCTTCGATTGTCCAGATTATCACACAGCAGGAAACAATTCCTGCCATTTCGATAAGCGACACACGTCGATTTGGATCGTATACAACATCACAGTGGTGGCGTCCAATGCACTGGGGAAAACCTATTCTGAATCGGTGGAAGTAGATGTCATGGATATCGGTGAGCTGGTTTATTTTGTTTGCCTATAACAATGCATCTGAAGTATTATTTTTACGTGTTCTCAGTATGCTCTTATTACCTTATGTTTTACCAAAGCAGAAATTTCAAGATTGTTTTGACAACTCTTAATCTGGAAGCCACAGGCCAGTGGGCCGGTTGCTAAATATGGTATATAACAAATTTGCTCCCTGCTACATATGGGCACAAGATCAGGGTTATTGTAAATCTTTGACGTGAAACTTTATGATAGTCACGTTTTTAAAACACTTACAATGTATAGCAGCGTGGTTGATCTAACTAAAGTAAGATCTGTTTGATCTTTCTAATTTGTACAAATTTGTGTTTTAGTGTATTTGTAATTCATCCAGTTCTATCCATGCTATAAATCTGCTGGGTTTTTAACAAACCACACATGAGCTGAATGGAAATATACTGAGTGAGTTTAAACAGGCGGAGAGTAGCTTAATAAAATGAAGGACAGGTTTGAGTCTTGCAAACTGGAAAACAAAAGCCATGTATCGAATATCCCTCTGGGAACACCAGTATGTGCTTGTGTACAGCTTATGAAGGTGTTGTATCCAGGAAACCAAGAGGTTGGCACAATCTGAGTTTATAAATTAAATGTGTGTGATTTTAGATTAACTAGATTACACGCTTAATTTTTTTGGAATGGTAAGACGTGAATGGAATCTAAATTTGCATTACATTAGGCCTATTCCCATTTAATATAATTGAACTTTTTCGACACAGTTCAGCCTAACCCTCCAGAGAATGTAAACGCATCTGTAATTCAGACCGAAAAAAGCGTATCTATCTTGGTGTGGTGGGAACCCCCCCGCGATGCGGACACACGTTCAGGCTGGGTGACAATAAAATACGAAATTCGTATTAAACCTGAGAACAGCCGGGAGTGGAACAGCAGCTGGGAGGTGAGACTGATGTGTTTGAAAAATATGATGTAAAAAATATTTTGTTGTTATAAACTTTCTATAAATGTTTATGTTTTTATCTGTTACATCAATATCATAATATTATCAAAGGGACAGTTCGCCTTAAAATAAAAATAGCACTATGTGGTTCAAAACCTGTGTCACTGTCTTTCTTCAGTGGAAGATATTTTGAAAATAGTCTCTGTTGTTTTGTGTTCAAACAATGGAAGTCATCAAGGGGTCAGAGTTTTTTGGTTACCAGGGTTCTTCGAAAAATCTTCTTTTGTGTTCTGAAGAAGCAACTCTTGCAGGTTTAGAAAGACACGTATCTGAGATGATGATAAATGCTTTTGCATTTCTGAGAAACTATCCCTTTAATAATATTTGTTGGAAAGTATCTCTGACTAATTCTGGAAAAATCACATTTCCATCGAACATCCAGAATCAAATAATGAAAACGATTGGATTTAAAGTTTGATATCTAGACTGTCTGGTAAATGGAGATTTGAACTCTTGTGTGGTGTCCTGTGATTATAGTCATACAGTGCTGGAAAACAACTAGAGTTCAGCATCTACAGTCCTCAGCCCGGTGCATCATATCTCATACAGGTGCGCTGTAAGCTCGACCAGGGCCTGTGGAGTGAATGGAGCCCTCACGCTTTCATTCAGATCCCAGATGGTAAGATAATACCGGCATAAGACACTTAATCCTTCACACCTTCGCTCACTGCTGATACTGTACGTATTGCCTTACATAACAATGACGAGGCAAAAAAAATACACACAGATCATAAACGTCCTATGTAAACTTGGTTCAGAGGGTGTAAACAACTGAATGCATTTTTTTATTGAAGCCCCCCGAATAGGAAAAAAAAGTGTTGTGGCTTGCAGTATGAATATGGAAATCTTAATCAAAACAAATCAAAACAAGACAAAATTTGATGTTAGATGATGAATTTAAAACTTGCAGTCCTTTAGCTCCGCCAATACAGAAGAATGGTCTTTACGACATCGTTTTACACCTCTCCTCATACATCACTATTGGCTGCTGTAAAAGGGGAGGGAGATACTCTATATGATCCGCTCCAACTTTCTGTTTCAAGAGAAATTATACAAAGCATTCATTATAAAGATAAATCATCTTAATGTGTTGTTTTTTCTGCTTTAGGAAGTCCAGATATACAGAATGCAGCTATGATCTTCGCTGTGACACTAACAGTCTTCCTTTGCGCACTGACTTTGGGTGTGCTGGGTGTCAGGATGAAACAGTAAGCCTCTTGTCTTATGTCTTATCTCATACAAAATAAAACACTGAAGGTCATGCTATACTGTTACTTTATATGCCATTTACATGATTAACATTATCTTTGTTCTTCTTATACAGTGTGAAACGTTTCCTTCTGCCACCAGTTCCACAACCAAAGATCAACGGTTTGGATACAAAACTTCTCAAGGTACAATTTCCCAACATATCTGATTCAGAATTTTTTTTTTAAAGATCTTTGATTTTATTTGTAATATTGATTGTGAAGTGATTGAGAGTTTAAAACATGTGGTCTCTTAATGGAGTAGTTCATCCAAAAATGAAAATGTGGATTTATTTACTTATGATCTCACTTATAATTTCAAACCTATATGACTTTCTTTCGAAACACAAACGACATTTTGAAAAAAAGTTGGTAACCAAACCGCAGTGGCACCCATACGATCTATTATACTGTATGAAACCAATACAAGTGAATATGATGACATCACTGGTGGTTTTATCAACATTTTTCAAAATATCTTCTTTTTTATTTTAGACACTCCCTTTTTTTCTCAGATGTTGTTATGAATAGTGTTGGTAACTGGCACCCATCCAATTGCACTGGTTTTGTGTCAATACAGTAGAAATGAATAGGTGCCACTGCTGTTTGGTTGCAAAATATCGTCGTTTGTGTTTTGAAGAAGAAAGTAAGTCCCACAGGTTTGAAATGGCAACAGTAAATGATGACACAACTTTTATTTTTGTTGAACTCGCGCAACTGATATGTTTTATTATCAACCAGATACCGGTCCTTGAATTATTTACTATATTATTTAATCAATATTATTAACAGAATATCAATCATTTTAAAGTTTTCACCAATACTGGATAAACGCAACGAGATAAAGTACAATAAAAGTGACTTTTATATCGAATTGATCCATTCCACAGAATGGAAAGTCAGAGGAGATCTTCAGTGCTCTCATTGTTCAAGGATTTCCACAGATGGCCAAGAACCCTGAGCATCAAGTGGAGTTTCTCATAGTCACAGATGTTGATGAGGTGTCAGATATCAAAGCACTTCTCGACTACAAAACAGGAAAAATTAGCACAGCAGATCTTCCGCAAAAGTTTCCTCAAAACTGTAGGCAGATTATCCAAAACAGCTCAGAAGATCTAAACGGCATACCAGGACATCAGTACTATCAGGACTGCACACTTCAATCTACACCCATGACAATCCACACCGGAGCGACGGAATCACAACATCACTATAGTGCCAACACTCATGTACGTGAAGATGAAACAGACAGCAGAGTCAGCATCACTCCGGCTGAACTCACGGGATATGTTGAGGTGGATAAAGAGAAACAAGATCAGGAGGATTACAGTAAAATCAGCGACATTATCAGTGACAACATCCTCGTGCTACACAAAGACACAACCCCCGTACAAATACACAAAGAGGACAAATGTGACAAAATCAAATGTGAAATGGAGGACACCCAATGTGATGTTGAACCTTTGAAAACTGTGACGAGCTTTTGAGTATTTCGTGACTGATACTTTTTCTCGTGTTGTCCTGTGAAAGCACTTTGTCTGCCAGAAGCAAACTTTCAGTTTTGTGATGTAACATGTTAATCAGCTCGTCGTGTTTCTGTTGAAGGAAATGATTTCCTCTGTCGACTTTTCTCAAATATGAATCTTAAACGGGAAGCTGCTATAAAACAATCACACATCCACCAAAAGCCGTTAAAAATTACCACTACAGATCATTATATCAATGGTTAAACCTCTTAAATGTTTTTATTTCCCCAACTACCTCAGCAAAGGACAAAATAATTATATAACATAAATTATATAATAAGAAATCGTCTCTCACATTCTTTCTTTTTTCTAAGTTTTTCGTTGTTAAGAATGTATAAGCATTAATCAAACACTGCTCTTTCATACACATCGAACAGAGATTTCTCTGAATGATTTTCGGAATATTTATTGCCTTTTTTATTTATACTCTACTTGATTTTAAGACCGATTAACTGTAAATATGCATATTCAATATTCAGTCAACTTGTGGGTGTATAGGAACATATCCTCATTCACTGTTGTTCTCTATTGCAGTTTTATTAATTATATGTTGCAGATTGTTCATTTTAACGGATTACGACCTGGATCAACGTTAAAGAATAGTTAAGAACCTATAAAACTCTTACACAGTGGGACAGGAAGCAGATGCTTTGACGTGTTTCTTCATCTTATTTAGGCCTCAGAGCAGCAGATTACTCAGACAGGTCGGCAAGTCCCATCATAGAATGTTTATGGTCCGCAGTGCAGCAGTAAAGAGTTACTTTAAGTCAAACATTGACTTAACGCTGTATGGGAGCAAACACTGGATTCAGAATGAAGGAAAGGAAGTTTAAATTTTAAATTGTCAAGATTGTGAAGCTTTCAGTAAAGTTAAAACTGAAACACCTTGTGTTTTTTTTGTCTATTGGGATGAACATTTATGTATTTTGTTATGACCTGAATTAAAAAAAAAATACTGTTTTGTAAGAAAAATGAGCGGAGAATTGATGGATTGTAATTTTAGTTTGCTCTTTTACTGACAATGAGATGCATCTGTATCTTAAGATTCTTTTCTTCAAAATCTATTTGTCAAAGAAGATATTTGAAAATGTTTCTAAGGGTTCTTTGCAGTGATGTCATTAACTAACCACTTTTATACCAAACCTTGTGGTTAAATTAACCAGGAAAATCTCTATATTAAACCAATCCATCTTTTAAGATTCTATAGAAGTGTTTATACAGGGAACGGTTTTGTTAAAGGATCTTTTTTTAAGAGGATTCTGAAAGACAATTATTTACAATGAATTTCATATTTGCTTAATTTTGAACGATTTTTTTTTCAACTTTCACATTTATAAATACAAGACAGTTTGTTAATATGAATTCAATGAACGACATCAGTGACAAAAGTGGTTCATCCAATAGCTGGTTTATTCCAAATCATTAAAGATTCCTTACAGATGCTCAAATACAATTTTGTAGCTTAAGTCACATTTCAACAAAAAGCACAGTATTCACAGAATCTTCATTCATTTTTAGATTTTTTCAGTAATCAAAGGTCAGATCATGATCAGTTATTGCAAATATTGTTGCAAATACTGAGGAAATCTTGTGCTTGCGTTCAGTCATCCACATCACACAAAATTTTTTGGTCCCAAAGTCAACATTCTAAACATGAAAGTACATAGCAGCAAAGCAAACATTTTTATCAGAAATAAATTCTCTATTGAAGTAAAGTTGTGAGTCACACGTACTATAGGTGTCCAGTACTAGACAATTTCATAAAATGCAAACCAAATCATTTACATTGAGTAGCACAATGATTCACTATAGGATTCAGTATAAATGAATTAGCTAATGTATACAAACTCTGAATTAGATTTAGTGGTTTTCAAAGTAAAATCAAGGGCTATGAACTTTATAAATGATGTTAAATCTGTTGCAGAGGAATATGCATTCCCAAAAACAGTTCAAGGTCTCAACATTCATTCACCAGCTAGAAGAAATCAACAGTGTCTTGATGACACAATTTTGCTACAAACACAGTGGTCATAATATTCTGTACACACAACAAAGCAAAGGAAAATACATTTGTTTTACAAATGTAAACATATACATAAATGTAGAGTTTCTGATTCTAGTTCAAAATCGTTATCAAACTAGAACATTTACTTTAGTATAAAGAGAGATAGGGAGATATTTGCAAAAATATTCACTAATCAACTAAGTTATGCGATATCTATAAGAAAATATTTAGTCAAGGGCTCATGTCTATTTTCTTCTGTATTGCCTTTATTTTTGAAAGCGTTCCAAGCCACATGACTACATTAACGCTTGTATTTTAATAAAATCCTCAAAACTATCATAGGCACATTGGGTACTTCAAGATTTCTTCACTGGAATGTGCTAGAAGCTCATGTGTGCGTTGGAAACGCTGCATTCTGTTCCAGTGTCACAGAAACATGACCTCGGCACACCAAAAACAAAAACATTGACTCTAAACTCGCTCACTTCCATCCGCTTCCTTCATTGTCACTCACATGCTGTTCTGAACTGATCCTCAAAATTCATGAAAGAGTGCTCGTAATCCTTCTCCAGCATTTTCTTCCACACTTTAACTGAGAGGACAGAAGCAGGTCAGATCAATAGGGGAATTTAAAGGATGTGACAAATGTTTATTTACAATAAGTTGAAGATAAGCTAACAATTATTGGCATATGTAAAATAACCTATCAATAAACAATACAAATAGTTATTTACTTATTATTAATTCATACTAAAATGAATAACTGTAATAACATGAAGTTTAAACATGAAGAAAGTGCTAAAAAACTAAATCGTTCATTAATGGCAAATGCATTTACTTACTTTCACAGATAAGCACCATATTGTAAAGTGTTATCGATATTTCTAATGAATTTAGTACTAACTTTCAATGCAACAAGCAAACAAACGCATGCAAACACAGTTTTGCTCATATAACAGAAGACAAAACAAATATACTGACAATTTGGACCAAAGCTGATAAATGTATAAATGTATTTATCAGACGCGGCTGATAGTAAAAACATTCATTTGCCTTTACGTCATTCCAAACCTTTTTGACTATTTGATCTGAAGAACACAAAAGAAGGTATTTTAAGAAATGTCTTTGGGGTTTGTGGTCATACAGTGGAAGTCAATGGTCGGACAATTTTTTTTAGTAACCAACTTCTTCAAAATATTTTCTTTTGTGTCTCAAATAAGATATGGACTTGGGGATGAGAAAACGGAATAATTTTCATATTTGGGTGAACCATATTTTAAAAATGAGTATGCTTTGATTAACCTGACTTTGTTCAAGATAACTTGTTCAAGATTTTGACCCTCAAAAACAGCCATCACAAGCGGTTTATCATTAACACAATCGAGTAGATAAATAAATCAAAGTATCGCAGATAAAAGCATTTAGGAATATTTGTTTAGGAAAATGGTTGAGGACATACTATACTCCGGCTCTTCAGTTCCAGAGGGTTCTTCTGACGTCTCCACTTCCAGCTGATCCTCCTGAGATGGAGCCTCCAGATTTGCAATCATCACCTCGTATGCCGTCCTGGCCTCTGCAGATAACTCGATCATTTTGTGATAGTGGTCCTGTGTATGTGACATCATTGCAGAAGGCATTATGAGATATGAATGGAATTCGCATCATTGTAGTACTGCTCAAATCCAACAACAGGAAAGTTCAGAAGTTTCACCTGTGCCCCATCATAGTTAAAGATGCCCACTAAGCTCACAGGAACGGCTTTGTTGACACAGCGGCCCAATGCTTTTCTCGACAATGCAAAAACAAACGGAACGGACTGCTCCCGACAGGTCTCGATGATGTTGTGGAGAGCCTCATCTAGACCACCTGCACAAGACCACCAATCTGATCTTTACAACATTATTTGATTTGTTGTTTTAAAAGCTTGGTCAAAAACACAAATGAACCCATTGAGGATTCCAGTGTATAAATGCTAATAACACTTTTTAAGAGTCAAACATCTGAGAAATCTACCATTATGCCAATCATCATAAGTTGAATCAGTGCCGTAATATCACTGTACCTTTTGACTGAATACGTTCACAGTTGGGTGAGATGATAACACACTTGACCTTCCTGAGTTTGAGGTGTTTCAGCACCTCTCTGAGTCCCATTACCAGGCGACGCTTCATCCTAGCCTTCATGGGATCTTTCTGATAAAGACGATCCTGAAACCTCACCAGTTCCTTGAGTAAAGTGGTCACACATTCATCCACGTCTTTGCTCAGCATCTGGTTGCAGTAGCTGTACAATTCACAGAAAAATATAAAATAAAATGTACTCAAAAATATTAATTTACTATCTGAGAGCACATCGCACACCAAGATAACTATATTTCTAACTTATTAGACTAATTTATTGGCTTGACTTTTTTAATGTATAAATACATGCAGAAATGCATATTATTAAAATGTTTATGATGTACTGTAAGGTCTTGTTAGCTAATGTAAAAATACAATAATTTTTGAAAGTATTACCAAAGTATTTATTTTTAAAGAATAATGAAATTAATAGATAAAATTAAATATTCTTACTCTCTGAACTTCCTACTGTGGATTTTAGGAAGATTAGGACTAGAATTGAGATTAGAGGATTTTACAGTCGGATTTTCCTCCACTTCATTTTCCAGCATTTGATTGGACTCTGAAACAGGCTGATCACTCTCAGATTCTTCAACATCAACCTGTTCAGGGCTGCCATCTAGATCTAATGATAAATGACAAACACACTCATACACATGCTTAACAAAACCATTTTTTTTTTATCAACTCAAGTAAACAATGGATGCTGTATTTCAATACTTATGAGATGTTGGTCCTGGTCAGGTAGGCTTGTATCTGAAAGGGTTTCCAGGGTTTTTTCACTGCTTTCCATGTCTTCGGCCTCGGTGAGCAGTCGGGCTGGGTCTCTCTCCTCCAGAAGACGGTTCTGTTTCCTCTCTTCTCTCTCTTTCAAAATGACCTGAATTATTAAAAAGCATGCAATTTTCAACGTTAAAATGCCTGTAACAAGCATATAGATATAAAACGGTAAAATCATTGGGCAATCATGCAGAAATTTCACACTGGCCCTTTAGGTGAACACAAAGTCGAGATAATCATACTCGCTTGAGAGGCGTTGGTTTCTTTGCTTTAGGAACTTCACGCTGCTTTCCTTTCTTCACTAAAGGACAGGTGGAGTCCAGCGGGTTGTGAGGCATTTTCTCCTGCTGCCATGGCTTCTTCTGAACTGAGGGCTCCTTATGGACCACGGGCATAGCTCCACCAACTGAGGCGACAAAAAAAATACGACACCATTGTCATCATCCATGTGTGGAGGTTTATCCCATTACTCCGTAATGTTAGTCATCAAAACACAATTTGTTCAGTAAAATACCAGAGAGCGTCACCGGCCGCTGGTCTTGTTTTGATTTCTGAGACTGCTGCTTCTGCTCCAGAACGGCCAACATGTTTCCCAGGTCGAGCTGCACAGGAACTTTAGATTTCTTTTGACTAACCTGCTAAGTTAAAAGAGGGCAAAATCTGATATTCTAACAAAATAGATCAACACACTTTACATTCATATGACAAAGTAATACTTCACATAAAACATGAAAACTCTGTCTTTAGTTATATAACATAAAACCCCATAGTTGTTCTGAAGCTGTATAAGTTACTTTGTTTGGTGTGAACACAGAGAAAGAAATTTGGACCAATGCTTGGAACCAAACAGTTCTTGGAAATGACTAACAACCATAGTAGGAAAAAGGACAATGGTAGTCAAAATATCACCAGACATTCTCCAAAATATCTTATTTTGTGTTCAACCACTTCTATGGTCGTCAGTGGGGTCCAATAACTGTTAAGTAACAAGCATCCTTTAGCCATGATGCCATAAGTGATATGAAACATATCCACATAGCTCAGTTGAAAAAACTATCCATTTCAGTCTATCATGTTTTAAACACTGACCTGTGTTTTCTTTGAGTCATTCGAGTTAGGTGCAGATGTTGTTTGGTATTTTATCTCAGAGTGTAAAGACAATCCTTCTTTCTGTGCTCCAGAATGTCCTTTAACTTCCTGAATCAATACAAACATGATAAACAAGTATAAGTAAAGCAACACATTTAGTTTTGAGTGTGTATGAGTGTGTATAAGTGTGTATCCTCCAGCTGTGAAAATGAACTCACATGTGCAAGTGACAGGTCAGGAAACTCCTCCTCATCCTGCAAAAAAAAAACAAAGAGAATATTACATTAAACTGTTGTGATGTCCATTTATTTTAAGCAACTCCTCCAATTTCATTTTAAACAATGCATGTTGATCTTCACCTCAATCTTTGGAGGCTCTTGCTGGATCAGACGTTCTTCTAGTAAGGGCTGCTTCATCTCCTCAGGGCCTGAATTAGCTTTCTTCTTTTTCTTTCTCTTTTTCTTCTCTGTTTTCTGATCTGCTGGTGGTGCAGATAAATCCTCCTTGAAAATGTAAATTAAGGGTTGGTTTATTTCAACTGGCTTTATGATATGATGGTTCTCAGACACCGACCGTACCTGAGATGATGTGTTGGGTTTAGGGCTTCTCTGAATGACTCTTGGTGGCTTAGAAGCAATATTTGCCCAGGATTGAGATGAAGATCCAGCTGGATTGCATACTGCATTATCCGGATCTAAATTAGTTGGGATAATATAGAAGATTTAAATCCTTCTAAAAAAGAAATATTTTTGAACATACAACCAAATACTAAGGGATTTAATATTTAAGGGATAAACTACTTCACTCTATCTGAAGTATGAAATCTAAATTTCATACTTAACTAACTTTTATTTTATTCCAAACATGACTATTTCTTCTACTGCTACACACTACACTAGACAACAGTAGATATTTTGAAAATGTCAGTAACAAAATTGGCCTTTAATGACTTCATTGTTCTTTACTTGAAGAGCTCTTTTTAAATAGGCTATAAATCTTTTTTATTGGTGAAAAGAAAATAATTATTTTGCCTAGACCAACAATTTGTTAATATTTAATTCATTCTGTTAATTTGGTTTTTGGCTCAGTCGGACGTTACACAATGATTGTTAAATGAAACAACAATATTGTAGTTATGCTACAAATGTATCCATAAAAAGTGTTGGTTTATGTCTTTAACAAAGAGAAAACAAAACAATAGTTCAAAAAAATAGTGTTTTGGCATGAAAAAATTGATGGAGCTGTTAATAGGTTCAGTAAAAAAAAATTGTTTTAGTGGGTCTTTCTAGCTTTTTGAGAAGGAGCTATTTAAATGTGTTCTACAGAAGAAAGAGTCATACACAGGTTCTTGAGAGTGACTAAATGATAACTTCATTTGTTGAAAACAAATCATAAGCACACATCGTTCGAAAAAGGAAGAGTCTGCCTTTCATCAAGATATAATAAACATGCTCCACCTCCCAAATTTAATCCTCAAATTTTCAAGAATCTTTACCTCTTGTGACAGCCTTTGGAACGTCAATCTGTCCATTCGCTGGGACTTGGCGTGCAGACTTTGTTCTTCGCTTTGGTACAATCTGATATTGAGACAAAGGAATAGCCAAGTGAGCCAAAAAAAATCTAACAGATACAAACGGATTGTGTCTTAATGGCAAGCTGTGTTCTTGGCACATTAAACTTACCTTACAAGTATCTGCTGGTGAACTCTGCTGATGTTTTTCTGGTTTCACTGAAGCACATGCTGATGGCTCCACGGGCCAGGAGGTTAGTGCGGGGTCACAGGGAGTGATATCACCCAATTCAGGAAAATCTGTGAGTTTCATTTCAAAAGTGCTACTACATGAAATTGCAGACTTGGCTGATTGAGCGGGATCTGGGGAAGGTTTGGTCCCTCTGTAACCTGCATACGGAAGTGTTTCCAAAAAGACACGTACCAATGACCTTTGCATTGCTAGCACAACACTTTACAAGGAAATCAAAAGGATTAAAATGTGATATTAAAATAAAGGAGTACCTTTTTTATCCGACGACCTCCTATTGATTCTTTTGTCCTGAGATAAGGGCTCGGATCTATTCTCTTTCCAGAGCTGCAAGATGAACAGATCTTTACTCTACTTTGACCATCGATAAAATATGCATACGAAACATTTAAAGTAATAATTCACCCCAGGATGAAAATTGTGTCATCATTAACTTAACCTCTTGACATAAACCTGTGTGAGTCTCCTTCGCAAAACATAAAAGCAGACATTCTAAAGAAAGATGTAACCAAACAGCACATTCACTTCTACCGTATAGACATTGAAACAATGCGAGTGAACAGGTTACCAACATCTTCGGTGTTCTGCGGAAGAAAGTGACAAGAGTTCGAGTAAATGATGACACAATACTCATCGCTCTACGATGACGATCTCAGATACATCAAAGATGTATAATTTTAGACCTTTCCAGTCTTTCCTCTGATTCCAGATGTGTTGACAGGGTCTTGAGAGACGCTGCCGTGGCTTTGTTTTCTCTCTTCCGTGTCATGTTGATAGTCGGCGGATCTCTGTCGTCTCTTGAACCAGTCTTCAGCCGGTTGGGTCTGATCTTTAGCTGGAGTTCTGAAATACAAAGCCACAGAAAAAGGGTTGTCATGAAAGTACAAATGTTTACATTTATGTTTAGTGGCTTGCTGTTCACCGATGGTTTATGCAAGACATCACAAATATGATTCTAACCTTTTTATGGTCTCCATCTCTTCTTGTTGGAGAAATGGCTATACATCCTACAACTTTGTCAGATCCAAAACTCCAAGCATGGATATCTGTGAGCACAAACACAGGTTCAAAGAGCAAAGCAGGGAAATATATAATATATATACACAAATATACACATACACATATATACATACACATACACATATATACATATATATATACACATATATATATACATACACATACACATATTAACATATATACATACACATACATACATATACATATACACGTATATACATATACACATATATACACGCATATACACATACACATATATATACATATATATACACAGATACATATATATATATACACATACACATATACATATAAACATATATACATATACATACACATACACATATATACATATACATATATATATTATTTTATATAATAATAATATATTTATATTATATTATTATAAAAATATAATAAGTATTTAAAAATTAAAGTGTTTATTAAAGGTGTTTAAAGGGATTTGTGTTAAAGTAAATTAATGTCACTGTTAAAGGTTAAAACTTAAATACAGGATACTAAACTGGACTATGTCATAAAGAGTATAAAAACATGCTTTAGTTTTTAATAGAGTTTTTAATCTTTGTTATAATTTGATCTGTTTTATAAGAGTGATTGCGCAATAATCATAGCACTGGGTCGGTTAGCAGTGAGCTAAACAAACACTTGTGCAGATTTCTTTAAGCAAAACATTTTAAATTCACCTTAAATAAAGATGTTATTAAATATAAACGTTATAAAGGCTCTGTGTGTCGCATGTGGAGTTCTCGACTGCTTGTTTATGTCGTGCCATCCGGGATTTCCAGAGACATCTTCTGTCATCTGACACACTGTAAACAATCATCATGATAAAGGATTTCGAGCCTAAATAACATGAGAGACTTTCTTACCTTTGTGCCTTTCACAGACTCCATCTTATAAACGCGAAGTCCCTTTGAAGTAAAACCGGAGTGCCGAGTAATAAGATATAAATCTCAAAGTTGACAGGCTGCAGTTGCGGGACTTTTATTTTGAAATGCTGTTTGGGAAATGCGCAGCGTGATTTCGAAGTACCGCGAGAGCGGCGCTCAATTCGCATGTTCTCGCGATATTTTGACGTCACACGCCGCCTGATCCTTGTCGCGCGTTTACAAACTCAGTAAACTTGTCTTTACTTCAAAATAAAAGTTCACTTTTACTTTATTCACTGACTGTTGTGTTACACGTGTTTTAAATTCAGTTTTTACGTCTGTTGCAACTCTACTGAGCAACAGTTTAGAAATAAAAGCAGAAAAATATGAAACAATAAACTAAATGGTGTGAAATATAAAATACAGTGACTGCAAAATAATAGATTATAGATTGACAATCATTTCCAGATCATCAGGTTCTTATGATATTTTTTATGTTTAAAAAAATACATTTTAATATATTAATGACCTATTATTTTATTCAGTTAGCAGATTCATAATGTTTATTCATAATAATATGCATGAACAATATTGATAATAAAACAACGTAACATGTTCTGTTACATAATCGTCATCTTTATTTAAAAATACGCATAAAAAAGTTACATTCAGTAATACAGAATATTGTGTTTTTGATCGCTGATATGATGATATCAATATTGTTTAAGTAAATCTTGTAAAAATGTAATAGAAATAGATTTAATACTAACAACCTTTGGAATATTGAACGGTAAACAGTGCTTGTTTGTAATTATTCCAGGCATTGCATATAGTACCTTGTACAGTTTTCCTAAATATTGCAAAATATTTAAAATAAACCCTTACACGGTTTACATTTGATACTAAGGCATTCCACAGTGGATGAGACAAGGGCCTAATAACACAAAAACGACAGGGATTATTCCTCTTTCTGTCTCTTCAGTCGTCTCAGTAAAGTCAGGGGCACTACAAGAAATACTGAACTCAATATAAAGCATAATTCTGCTCCGGCCAACCAGTACACTGAAAATAAAATAATGTTATCAATATATATTTTATATATTATATTTATAATGCACGCAAGTTAACTGGGAAAAAAATACACTTGATTATCCAAACATTTGAATAGAATCTCTTATTTACCCGAAGAAGCAACAATAGGGCCCAATGCACGAGCCAAAGCTCCGAGACTCCGAAGGATTCCCATTACCGTTCCCTTCTGACTTGCTGAGCCTAATTCAACAACACACACCATTAAAAACACGTGCGTGAGGTATATAGCAACGACAATCACTTGATTGTTTAATGCGGTTTGCTTGAATAAATTCTATTATTAGGTAGAAGTAAACATTCTGGATGAAAACCCACCATGCCCAGACACTTGCGCTGAAAGACAAGGAACAACGATAGCAGCAGCTGGAAAATAAAAAATAAAATGATTATCGACGCAAGCAAATGTACAAACAAAACGAGTTAAACGCTCATGTGTGGTTTAAAATTGCTTACCAAAGGAGTAGAGAAATATGCCAGAATACAACAGTGTCAAATTCCATGCTATGCCAATGAGCAAAAAGGCCGGTATAAGTGATGCAATGGCCTGAAATAAACATAAAAACAAGTATGTGTGCTTACTTCAAGACGTTAATAATTAGTCGGATTACATTTAGGTTTCCAAGAAAATCACACAAAAATCACATTATTAGACCCGTCCATTAGTACTGCATGAAAGATTTTACCATGCAAACAGTTTGGATCTGATGACCTGGTTTGACCCTTCGGGCATAGCCGCCCTGGATCACAGCCATGGTTATGCCAATAAAAAAGAACATCTTGCCCTGCTGCATGCTGAAACACAAGCAATAAAAATATTAAACAACAGTCACGGGGTAAATATATATGCTAATATCTATACGTCATGCGAGGGGATAGATTAGTATTATGTCTTATACGGGAGTTACTAGAACCTTTGTTCCCGATGCAACAATGCTATTGTTTGTCAAATACAATAAAAACTAGTTCCTTGTTCCTCATATCTTTAAAGAAAAAACTCGAGAGCATTTCCCCGGTTTTATGAGTCACACGTCATGACCCTAACATTACAATCGATTTAAGACAATGAGAAGCTTTATACTGTTGTCCGTAACAGTTCGTGCTTTAATTTTCTGAGTGCTGCTACATCTGATGATGTTTTCACGCCGTCTTTTCTGATATAATTGGCAGCTGTTATGAAACATCTTAAATATATTCATTTATCTAATATCAATATGATCATATGATTCAGCTTGAGTTTAAGTGAAGAGTCAAAAAAAAGTGCATTGTGTATCTTACTGTGATATGTATGTTAGATACCTTGAAAACTGAAAGCGCTGATGTGTTAAAAAACTCAGCGTAAATTCCAGCCCAGAGAACAGAAACAGATATGTGAAGTACACCGATCCAAGCAATTTAAGGTCTTTCATTTCTAAAGGGGGAAAAAATGATCACCGTTTATACTTTGACAGTTTATAAAGCATGTTATGTCATATAATTTCAGATCATTCAAATGTTCTGCTCACTTTGTTCAGGGGGTGGATTCTCAGTTCTCGTGACAGCAGTAAAATTGAAAAGTGCCACAGGGTGAAGAAGATCCCCGGATTGTTGAACGCCTGATGAACCCTGTAAAATATAAAACATTTATCAATTGAAATAAATTTACAACTTACTCTGCATAAAATGAATTGTTTCCTAGTGTTTTTGTCTTGTTTCCAAGTAAATATATCTACAATTCTTTCATCAATATACACACACAAAAACTAGTTTGAAGTTTAATGGGTTAAAACTTATTTTTGATTTTTTCTTGTTGCAAGCAAAAAATCACAAAACTAATAAAGAAACTTTATATTTTAGACCACTTCCTTGGAAATGTATTGAGTAAGCAATTCTAAGATCTTAAGAAAAATAATAAGCAATTTTTTTGCATTATAAGGATTACAATAAAATGTTTTAATGATGAAAAACTTTTTAAAAATGACTTAATGTCTTAAAGACATATGCATTATATTATCACCTTGTGGTCCTTCTGTAAAGTCTCTGGTAGTGTAAAGAAAATAAAAAGCAGGTCAGCAACAGAAAACAGGACGGCCAGAATGGCAGGTCCTTGATAAAACATCTCGGCGTCTTTGCGCCTCAGAGCAAAATATGCCCCCATCAACGGCCCCAGCGTAAATCCCAAAGAGAAAGCAACACCAATCATGGCCTGACGTCACAAGAAAACAAAAGATGAGAAACAAAGACAATTCCTAAAGTAACACTTGCAAATCATCTTCAACTACATAATTGTCAAAAACTCACCATTCCCTTGTTCCTTGCTTTAGGACAGGGCAGGTCAGCCACTACAGCAGTGCACAGACTGACATTACCTTTACAAATCCCCCCCACTACCCGAGAGAGGAGGAAAAGGCTAAAACTGTGAGATAAAGCCCATATGATGTATGAGGCAATAAGCCCGACCTAAAATCACAAGGAAATAATAATCACCGATGGTACAATGTTATCATTTCAATTCCACGCTGTGTGTTTTTATACGCACTGTTGTTAAAAGCAGCAGAGGTTTTCTTCCATAATCATCTGAGAGAGCTCCAGTTATAGGAGAGGACAGAAATTGAAGA
>CM065657.1:1485256-1503917 GCA_033220385.1 Triplophysa yarkandensis
CTCTGTGTATGTGTATTCACAGTGCATGCTGTACTATATGTTGTCCAAAATGCATTATGTTACACAGGAAAAGTTGTTATAGTTTTTCTCGCTCCCTCTTCTGTAATAAAGCGTGTACTGGAGCTGGAGGCCAGGGAACCGCTGCACACATTCATATACCTTGATGAGGCAGGTTTCAATCTGGCAAAAGGTAGAAGACGTGGAAGGAATCGCATTGGACAGAGAGCAACCATTGATGTCCCAGGCCAACGAGGAGGGAATATTACTATGTGTGCAGCCATCTCAGAAAACGGCGTCCTCACCCATATACCCCGTCTTGGTCCATACAACACACAGCATCTGCTGACTTTTTTAGACACTCTTTACAGGGACATAATCCCTGAGAATGAGAGGGGTCTAACTGGAGACCATCTGAATAAGCATGTTGTTGTTTGGGATAATGTGCGTTTTCACCACTCAGATGTTGTCAGACAGTGGTTTGCAGCACATGATAGGATGCTGGTGGAATATCTCCCTCCCTACTCACCATTCCTAAATCCAATAGAGGAATTTTTCTCTTCCTGGAGGTGGAAGGTATATGACCGGCATCCACATACCCAAATGGCCCTGCTAGTGGCCATGGATGCAGCATGTGATGACATCACAGCAGAGTCCTGCAGAGGGTGGATTCGCCACTCGAGGAGATACTTTCCTCGCTGCATTGCAAGAGATGATATTCGCTGTGATGTAGATGAAACTATGTGGCCAGACAGAGAGGAACGTCTGGATGTGCATGAATGATTTACAGTACTATGTATGTTGTATGTTCAGTTCCAATATGTACTGCAATATTGTTTACAGTTGTGCACAGCTCTACCCAAAGGGAGTTTAAGTTTGTTGTAAATAAGGGTGTATTTATTCTTTTGCACAATGCTGTGAACAAATTAGAATTGCAAAGAGCATATGCAGTAAAAATGTGAAACATACATATTCAGTGTCTTGTACTCAGATACCTCACTAAATACAGTAATGTCTAACTTTACTGTAGTTTTCAAATGGCTGTGCAAATAGTATATAGTGCTGTCTTGAGCATGTTCAGGAAGTGTCACCAAAATCTGACTTTTTTTTGCATTGAAAAACATTTACAGAGTAAACTGTCATAATGAAAACATGACAAAGCCATTTGACTATCTTGTTCATAAACAATGGTGTCAGGACTTTTCATCTTGATGACACTGACACTTTCATTGACGTGAATACTTGCTTTTGAGGAATGAGCTATCCATTTTGAGCAAGTGACACGCTTTTGCAGGTTATCAACTAGGTTTTGCAGTTTGTACTAATTGTTTTGAGAAATGCATTAACTGTTGTGCAAATGTAAATAGTGATGTGAGAAATGCACCAAAGCGACTGAGAAAAACTGTAATCTGTCTGTCTGTCTTTCTCTCTGTCTGTCTGTCTGTCTGTCTGTCTATCTATCTATCTATCTGGCTTTCTGTCTCTCTCTCTGTCTGTCTGTCTGTCTGTCTTTCTCTCTCTCTGTCTGTCTGTCTTTCTCTCTCTCTGTCTGTCTGTCTGTCTTTCTGTCTGTCTGTCTGTCTGTCTCTCTGTCTGTCTTTCTGTCTGTCTGTCTGTCTGTCTGTCTGTCTGTCTGTCTGCCTGCCTGCCTACGTACCTATCTATCTATCTGTCTTTCTGTCTCTCTGTCTGTCTGTCTGTCTGTCTGTCTGTCTTTCTGTCTGTCTATCTATCTGTCTGTCTGTCTGTCTGCCTACCTACCTGTCTCTCTGTCTGTCTGTCTTTCTTTCTTTCTTTCTTTCTTTCTTTCTTTCTATCTACCTACCTACCTACCTACCTACCTACCTACCTACCTACCTACCTACCTACCTATCTATCTATCTATCTATCTATCTATCTATCTATCTATCTATCTATCTATCTATCTATCTATCTATCTATCTATCTATCTATCTATCTATTACAAATATATAAAGAAATTACATTACATATATAGTTTCTACTTGTTCTCTGGCATCTAAAGTTAATTTTATGTGAATGTGTATTGCCTTGTGTTCTTATGGCACTGAATTAATAAAAATAAAATAAAGATTAAAAAAACTCATTTTTGTGCAGCAAATCATCCTACATTTATGCATATTTTTTTTGTCTAAACTAAATTAACTGTGCATTTTATACTGTACTATCTGACATACAAATTAAATCATTCAAATTAATAAAATAATATTAATTATTATTCACATTTATAGTTGTTTGACAGCCACTTGTGCATTCAAATGTAATGTTTCTTATGGCCACAAGAGGGCGCTAAAGACATCTGAATAAATATCTGCCGGTTAAAACAAAACGATTAAGACGAGATCAATAATAATAATGGTAAATTATTAATGTCGAAGAATAAAAATAGTAAACATTAAATAAAGAATCAGGAAAATGCCGCACTTGATGTGACATGCAGCACATAAATCCGGTATAAATGTGTTTAGTCAAGAATATAAAATTAAGCCAAAAAGAAACCGAGCAGAGAAAATAAAATAAAATCACAAAACAAAAAATACAAACATTAACATAAATTAAAACATCCGGTTTGTAAGCGGAACTATTGTGCGACTCGTGGTTTCCATGGGAACACATAAACATGAACACAACGTTTAGCTGTGACACCCTGACGTAAGTTCAACATTCTGTAAATAAATGACAATGCAATATTAACTATTTTTAAACATCAATTAAAGATCATTCCAACATTATTGATCAGTTAACAGTAATAATTACGTTAAAACATAATTATGTTTTTTTATCGACTTTGGTGACGGTCAACCAATCAAAATCAAGCAACGGTTGAGACGTCACAGACATGTTTACAAATGGCCCAGATTGAAAGGTCACATGTTGGGTTTGTTTTGTGTCACACAGTTTAAAAGACAAACAGCTATTCGTTGGTTTGAATAATGTGCATTGTGTTCTTGTGTTATTGTGGACAGGTCATATTGTTCCAGAGGAGGTCTCTCATTTGCACATGAATGTTGGAACACAATGACTCATTGGCAGCCCTGACATCCCTCACAAAGTCTCTGATGACCGCTGACACCCAACAAAATGATGTCCACCAGACTACTGACACTGCTTAACCCCCATCCGGCGAAGAGGCATCTACCACTCATGTGCCATGCTTACCTCTCCAATCTCACAAGACACCCCGAACACTTCGGTTTTGCCCAATCCAGATCCTGTTCTAAGATACGCACCGATCCCAAACAGGGAAGGCAGTCGGGGTCACCGGGTCACAGGTTTTACAGCCTCACACCTGCCGGGGTTGTAAACGCAGCGCCGGCATCCGTTCAGCCTTACCTTAGATTGATGAGACTGGACAAACCTATAGGTGAGATGATGGTTCATGCTTCCTGTTGAATGTCAATAGAACACTAACGTTGTGCTTTTGTAGGAACGTGGTTGCTGTATCTGCCCGGGACATGGAGTATTGGGTTGGCGGCTGACCCCGGATGCCTACCGGATCTTGGCATGCTGACGCTTTTCGGCGTGGGTGCATTGCTTATGAGAGGGGCTGGTTGCACCATCAATGACATGTGGGATCGAGACTTCGATAAAAAGGTACGACTGGACCAGAGGTCGCGGTACACTTTTTCACTGGCCGTCATTTTGACGGAGAGGGTTGTAAAAATTCCGTCACAATCTGTTATTGCCCGTCATTTAATTTACATGTTTTCTAATGGCTTTTTCATTCATTTTTTAATCATGCACTTGCACGACGAGCATATAGACAAAATTGTTCCTTTATTTATCTTACAAATGAACAAAAACTCCATCACATTTAATCTTCAACAATTTCATGTGGGTTTTTTTCGCACTTACAGCGGAAGGAATTAAAACACAACCATATTTAAAAATATAAATATTCAGACAGTGTTCTGTAGTCAGGTAAGGAAGTGATCAGAAGTTTGTGGGATTCTCTGAATGTGACGTTTCCCGATCCTGCAGGACCCGCTCCTTCTGCACCAGGGGTACAGCTGCACCCCTCTGTGTTTTGTAGTGCTCACAAACCCTGCATTACTTCCTCTTTATTCATCTTTATTAACAATATCACAACTATTTACAACTGTACGCAGCGCTGACAAAGAGGAGACAATACAAGACCATTAATAATTAATAAAGAAAATCGCCATCAGTTACAAATTACAATAGATCGCCCTCAGCATAATCCGTCAAAATGACAGAACACCTTCAGATTTTTCTGTCACAGTTGAAAAAAATCCGTCAATGACGGATAATATTCGGTTTATGCGACCTCTGGACTGGACAAACCATCAAAGAATGAGAATTGATTTTAAGGTATTGAACGATTGTGAGGATTTTGTTGGCAGCGTTTGGTTGGTATTCTTCAAGGCTACATTAATCTTATTTTCATATTTCTGGTAGGTGTTGAGGACAGCAAATCGGCCCATTGCTTCAGGGGAGGTCACACGGTTTCAGGCTCTGGTTTTCCTCGGGGGTCAGCTGAGTTTAGCTTTGGGTGTTCTGCTCTGCCTCAATTATTACAGGTACTAAGGATCTTTTATATTTAAAACTAACTAAAGTGGACTGGAAATAAACTGTTTTTTATTCTCAATGTATTGAAATGACACTGGGTTTATCTTTTTTCCATCTAGCATAGCTCTCGGTGCAGCCTCTTTGTCACTGGTGGTCACCTACCCTCTCATGAAGAGAATCACATACTGGCCACAGCTTGTCTTAGGTGCATAAATGTGCTTCACCTTTGGTGTTTATGGTTTTGTTATTCATAGGTCCCCAACATTTTTTAATGCCTAAATATCAATGACAACAATACTGTGTATAAAACTTTTAGCAGTTACTTATTTTGAACCATGTTTATATATATATATATTTAGTAAAGTATGCGTTATTTAAGTTGATTGCTAAAACAACTATTCTTTACTATTCTATCTTTCATTGTTTAAATAATATAAAGGCATAAATTGTGCTTGATTTTTATAGCCAAATATTTTATACTTTAGTAAAATTTGTCAAATAAAAAATCTGTTATTTTATTATTGTGGTTTATGTCCTACCTAGTAGGCGTTATTTAAGTCAATTGCCTAAACAATTCTAATTTAGAAAAACTATTTTTGCTTGATTTAGCTTGAAGCTACATTTGTCCCAGACCATTACATTGGAAATATTAATATAAATGCCTGTTATAAAAGGATGGCACTCTGTGTCGTTAAATGTCAAGTCTGTCTTGTCATATTATTTCAAAACATGAATATAAAATGAATCATTCCCTGCACTCTCTGTACCCATAGGTCTCACTTTCAATTGGGGAGCTCTTCTAGGTTGGTCTGCAGTGACAGGGTCATGTGACTGGTCTGTGTGTTTACCTCTGTATTTCTCTGGTGTAATGTGGACATTAATTTATGACACCATCTATGCCCATCAGGTACATCACCTCATTGGCTGTCTCACCGTACCATAGAAATCTGCCTCTAATACCAGTTTTTACATATTCCCCATCTGAGCAGGATAAAGATGATGATTTAAAAGTGGGTGTGAAATCTACGGCTCTGAGGTTTGGCCAGGACACCAAACAGTGGCTTAGCGGGTTTAGCTTGGTAATGTTGTCTGGTCTCGTTCTAACTGGAGTCAATGCAGAACAAACATTACCCTACTATTGTACGCTGTCTGCAGTAGCAGTTCATCTCGCTCATCAGGTGAGATGCTGCATTTGTATTTTATAATTTGTGAGGCACTCCCAAGAATAACAAGTAATATTTCTTCTGTTTTGCAGATCTACACTGTGGACACCAACAGATCTGAGGACTGCTGGAAAAAATTTGCCTCTAACCGAAATCTTGGACTGCTTTTATTTTTTGGAATAGTGACGGGAAATTTATGGAAAAAAAGAAACGACGATCAATATGAAGCACAGCTTAACTCATCCGACTGATCTAAAATTATGCACCCAGCGATCCTTTTAAAATATTTATTAAACTGCTACAAACAAGCTTGAATACAATTTCTTAAATAATTAGAAAATGTTACATCTATAAAAATTAAGGTTAACATTGATAACAATGCTGGTAAGTTATGCCTAAATACAGTACAGACCCAAACATTTTCATACAGTGAACAAAAATATAAAAATAACAAAAGGAACCCCTATACAGATCAGAGTCAGATTTGTATTGTTTTAGTAGAGAACAATAAGACATGAAGTGAGACAAGATCATCTATGTATACTGTCAGTGTAAGAGAAGGTAGAACCAAGAATAAAGAAATGTCAGGAAAGATGAGATGATAATATATGAAGGGAATGGTTCATTTGGATCGTGTTGTAAGGAGGTCACGAGGAAGCCCTCTCTTCATACGGAGACTCATACACGTCCATGGGTGGGCAGGTGCACACGAGATGTTGGTCTCCGTATATGTCGTCGATCCGTGAAATTGTGGGCCAGAACTTTGTCTCTGGTCTCACAAAAGGCTAAAACAACAGATAGATTGCACGGTTAAGCAATGAGTTTGAATTTAATTATTTAGAAACTCTGTTAGAATAAGTGTTCATAGCTTTAGAGACACACCGTGGGAAAAGCAGCATACTCTCTGGAGTACGGACGGTCCCATGTGTTGGAGGTAATACAGGCCAGCGAGTGAGGCGCCATCTTGTTTAGAAAAAAGGATAACAAAAGCAAGAATCGGTTCAATTCGTTTTTCTATGCTTGATTCAAACAGAAATTATGTAAAGCTCTGCATTTATTAATATCGGTTGTATTACACTTATGTATTCGACCAATTCAGATCACTTAATCTGTGGAAGATATTTTGAAGAATTGTTCACCACTAGCCTCTATTGTATGAACAGAAAAAAGCTGAGACATTTCTCAAAATATCTTCTATTGTGTTTCACAATAGAAAACAAACGTCGAGTTTTGATGTGATGGGTATATACATTGTTTCATAAATTCAGACATTATTCACTCTTGTTGTAAATCTGTTTAAATGTCTTTGACCCTTTTGACTATCATTGTAGGAAATATAAGTTTGCGTTTAAATCAAAATGAGATATTTTGAAGAATGTAGGACAGCTATTTTTGAATGCCCTTGTCTTTTTCTTACTTTCATAGTCAATGGGGTCCAAGAACTGTTTGGAATATTCCAAGAATATTCTTTCATATATCTTTCTCTTCATTCATCATTTTCATTTTTGGGTGAACTATCCCTTAAACATTCATTCTTGCATCATAGACTTCTATTGTATGTATATTGCTGTAGAAGTAACTGCAGGTCCAGAGTTGCTATCAAAAGCTGTGTGTTATAACATATCTGACACTAACCTTTAGAGGATTAACTCGAGAGTCCATTCTGCCCTCTTCGATGTCTGCTATTTCCTGCCGGATAGCCAACAGAGAGTCACAGAATCGGTCCAGTTCGGCCTTGTCCTCTGACTCTGTGGGCTCGATCATCAGTGTTCCAGCCACGGGCCATGACATTGTAGGTGCATGAAAACCTGATAGAAGACATTTTGGAACATCAACACGTGGCCAAGCTTATTTAAAAAAAACAGTTAAATTACGTCTGACTGTCACATACCGTAATCTTGAAGCCTTTTCGCAACGTCTACCGCCTCAATGTTTGCCGTCTTTTTAAAGGGTCTGACATCCAGAATAAATTCATGTGCCACAAAGCCTATAAATATAATACAATTAAATACAGTACAATAAATAACTCACCATAAAATCAAAACTAAGCATATATAGTTATTACAAGATGTGCTGTGTTCAAACAGTGTAAAAAGAAATGTTTTTTTCATGTGTTAAATAAAAAATCTAATGTATTCACATTAATTATCCTGTCATTTTTTTATCATCCACAATAGAAAAACAACGTCACTTTTCCTCTTAACTTCATTTCGGCATTACCTATATCATGGTGAAAGATGAATATGTTAATTTTCAAATGACAAGACTTTCTAATTTCCATAAGAAAAAAAAGAAGGCTTGCCCTCCATTTTTCTTTCCCACAAAGCAGTTTCATGTTTTTAATAACAATATATTTATGGTTTCAATGGAGATTCATCACCAAACATGATCCGTTTTCTATTAGGGCTTTCATTCGGTCAAGTAAACACAGCAAGGTCAGGCAAATGTTGCATACCATGCTTATCAGAATGTGTAAAAGTAGAGGAATCAATAAACCTTACATAACAAAGACAGATAAAAGTACTGTATATTAAAATGATTATTTAAATAAAGTCTTAAGAACACAAAAGAAGATACTTTGAAGAATGCTTGTAACCAAACAACACTATCCTTCATTGACCTCTATCATAAGATCACAAAACCATGAAGATGTTTCTTAAGATATCATCCCTGTTAACCTTTTTATGACCTGAGATCCACTGTATGTTTGAATGACATGAGGGTGACTAAATGACAGCTTTTATTTTTGCAAAACGCAATATAAACCAACCTTTAGTGCCCTTGAAAAGAATTTTGTAGTGGTTTTCCAGTCTTTTTGCCATGTAGTTGGCATTCAGGATGGCCACCTCTGTAGCATGCATGAGACCCTTTGAACCCATCATCTGTTGAATGCAACACAACCTGAATCAATCCAGATATAAACGTATACAGATATACAAAACGATTCGTAAGGAAGTGAGGACAGGATTATTGCTGACCTTAATGTAAGCCCATGAAATAGGCAGGATGGCACTGGAGCCCCAGGGAGCGGCGCTGATGGTGCCCAGTGAGCTCAGTGCATTGCTGGACTTGATGTTCACGACTGGGTGGCTGGGCAGGAAGGGAGCAAGATGCTTTTTCCTGTTGAAAAGCCAGTCACCTTGTTAAATCTTGGAATCTCACTTTGATCTCTAAAATGAAATATACTTACACTCCTATAGGTCCCATGCCAGGGCCTCCTCCTCCGTGAGGAATGCAGAACGTTTTGTGGAGATTCAAATGGGAAACGTCTGAGCCGTAGTCTCCCGGTCGGCATAAACCCACCTGTTTTAAAAAAATCAAACAAGTTTAACTTTCGTGATATTAACTTTCGCACACACTTGGATTAAAAAAGATAAACTAGGCAAATTCATTTAGATAGATCCCTAGCTTACCTGTGCGTTCATGTTGGCACCGTCGAGGTACACCTGTCCCCCGTTCTGATGGATGAGCTCACAAACTTCACTGACGTTCTCTTCAAACACACCGTTTGTGGAGGGGTATGTGATCATGATGGCTGCCAGATTTGCCTTATGTTTGTCCACCTATGAGATTCGTAAGCAATTATAAAACAAGACATGAGAATTAAAACCACAGTTCAGACTTTAATGCCAAATTTTAAACTTGTTTACAATGGAACTGACACAGGTTATGATAGTTAATACAGAATGTACAGTTCAGCTTTAACGGTCACCATTTACGAGAAATCGTTTACAGTTTAAGCTCGAAATATTCAGTTAACCATCAACTAAAGGTCAAGCAGCACATTACATCATCCTATCCCAGAACTGTACGTACCATAGCTTTCAGGTGAGCCACATCAATGTTGCCATCTTTATCCACCTCCACCACCTGAACCTTCATGCCAGCCATCTGAGCGCTGGCCGGGTTCGTCCCATGAGCCGACTTGGGAATCAGGCACACCTGGAGAGAATCACGTTACGGTGAACGTCTCCTTAACCATTAAGAGTCTAGAGCTCATTATTGCTGTCATCTAGGTCAAATAAAACATGTTGAATTCATGTGGAACATTCTGACATGGAACACGGTGGCCTACATGCTTAAAGTTGTGTAATTCTCAGCGATCAAGGACAGCATGTTTTCCAGGATCTCAAAAATCCCAAATATGGTGTCTTCCCCTGGATGTGAAGCCACGGTTTTCTGGCCTTATTTACTCAAGCATGGCAGTTTGAACCTTGGCTGTGTTAAGAGTCGCATCTGCTATCTAAGATCTGCTTATAAGGGAGTTGATAATAACAGGGGGAGATTACCAGAAGTCGTAATGACTTTACTCAGCAGTCTTGGCTTTATTGCCGACCTCCTCTTCCCTTTCTTACTTACTGGTGTTCTGCAACTTTCAATGGTTTTGGCTCTTTTACTAGATGACTGACTTTATACTCACCGTTCGATGAGATTCTCCCCTGGAATTCAGATAAGCTTTGATGGCGGCCAGGCCTGCATATTCCCCCTGCGCGCCACTGCGGGATAAAGAAATCAATTTCATCATGTGCATGTAACAGTAAAGCCAGAGTTCAAAGATAAGCAAAGTATCCTAATAGCCTTAATAAAGTGTTGACCAAGGAGAATGCGCTAATGCCCGCACACCCCCAAACTTATTACAGCCTAATTGCTATTGGATTGCATGATTGCATGATCCAGTCTTAATGAAGCATTCTATCAACGTCATAGTTAAACATTTTAAAAACATTATATTTATATTCCTACACCATTCTGCATTTGTTTTAGTGTTTTCAAAATGTAATACATATACATATGCATATGTATATATATAGGCCTTTATCTTAAAAAAAAAAATTCTTAGATTGATAATTCTAATCTTCCTCAAATTAATTCTAAAATGTGGCAAATTACAAGTCAGCGCCAAGTGACTTTTGACCGGCAGCGTATATTATCACTTAAGTACATTGTACATGATGAGGCATTTCTGTCGAACTTGCCTATTTGGTTGAAATGAGATGTTATCATATCCTGTGATCTCACAAAGGTCTCTCTCGAGCTGTCGGAAGAGTTGCTGATAACCTTCAGCCTGCTCCAGCGGCACAAACGGGTGAATGTTAGCAAACTCTCTCCAGGTTATTGGCTGTTGAAGAAGTCACCAGTAAGTTGGGATCAAGAGTTGGGTTTAATCAAGTTGAACATTTAATTCTTTCAGAAGACTTACCATGAGCTCGGATGAACTGTTCAGCTTCATTGTGCAGGAGCCCTGAATTCAATCACAAAGATTAACAGCGATGATTCAAAAAATGATAAAGTTGACATTATAGCTTTACTTACCAATGGGATCATGCTGTGCACGAGGGAGATATCCTTGTTTTCCAGGCGCTTCATGTAACGTACGATATTCGTCTCAGAATGATAACTGGGATTGATAAAAAAGTTCAGATTCAATATTTCACACCTATGTTAGACTAATCTTTAATAAACCTAGTTTCTGATCAGTTTAACAACTCCATGGGCCATACCTTTCAAAAGTCAAAAAATGTCATTAATAATTTTTTGATGTATATATTTGATATAAAAATGATCAACAATTCGCTTACTTGTCATGACTTGCATCTAGCTATTATTAAATATTAAAGATAGAAAATTAAAACATTTTATGTTATCTTAATCCTGTATGGCTTCAGCAGAACACAAAATATTTTGAAGATTGTTGAAACTAAACAACATTTGACTCGATTGACATTTACTGTGTAGTCACAAAACCACAAAGACATTTCTCAAAACATATTTCCAGTTCTGTTGAAAAGTCATATACTTATTTTTAAGGACATGATTAAATTACTGAATTAGTTTTTTGGGCGTTCCTTTTCAGAGTCGTCATAATCCATTCCCAAACCAAAAAAGAAAGCAATCAAAAGTCTTTTGTATGAAGTAATATAGGATATAAACACATCTGTTAATTCAGTTCCAAGAACTAAGCAAACCAACCTGTTAAACACTGGATGCACAAGAAACTTGCTGGTTCGCTTAAAAGGGCTTGCCAACAATCCTTTGTTTCTCTCGCTCATTTTCTCAGCGATGAGCTCCTGAAATGACCCGGTGGAGGATTTTAAAACACAATTCAAAATTGTTTTTAGAACATTTTCTGAATGAGGCTTGGATGCCGTGTACTGAACTCACAGCAGATGATTCGCATCCGAAGATCCACAGAAGATCATCCAAATCTCTCTCTGTGATGGTTTCATCAAGAGACACTCCGAGCTAAAGACAACAAGGACAAATCCTCAACATTTCCACGAACAAATGCCAAACATTTATTATAAATGATAAAACTGTCACTTTAAATGGGCCATGGCTATCCAGTGAGGTGAAAGCTAAACCTCTTCTCAGAACTCACCACTCCATCACTGTAGAACCGCAGGTTGACCTCCCTCTGAGATGCTTTTTCCAAAATGTCCTTACCAGCCACGCCACAGTTGACCTTAAGTGTGTCGAAGAAGTTGTCATGCTGTAGTTTGTGTCCGGCTCTTTTCAAACCTAGTTTTAAGCCAAAACACCACATTTAAAACCTTTATACGGTATTGCAAACCATAATACCAAGATTCAGGTGAAGTACTTGCCTTCTGCTAGAATCAACGTGGCATTGTGAGTCCTCTCTGCGATGTGTTTCAAGCCTTGAGGACCATGATACAACGCAAACATCGCTGCCATGTTAGCAAGAAGGGCCTGAAATTCAAAATGCTCAGTTTGAGTACAAAACAGAAACGTCACAACAGAAAAGTCTGAAAGAAATGGTTTCGCTCTACCTGAGCGGTGCAGATGTTGCTGGTGGCTTTGTCTCTACGGATGTGCTGCTCTCTTGTCTGGAGAGCCAGACGATAAACCTCCTTTCCTGCGGCATCTCTATAGAACATTCAAGAAGGATCAGACCTTTTACAACATGAAAACAGACAAAAAGAAAGAGGTCTTGCAGTGGAAAACGGAAAATGCCCTACCTGGTCACTCCAACCATCCTGCCTGGCATCATCCTGACAAGATTTTCTTTGACGCCGAAAAATGCAGCGTGAGGCCCGCCGTAGCAGAGAGGAACACCGAAGCGCTGAGAGCTGCCAAGGGCAATGTCCACCCCAAACTCACCCGGAGGACGCAGAACACAGAGCGCCAGCAGGTCTGTGGCACAGCAGGCCAGGGCCTTTCAAACAAATGGTCTCCATTTATTTTTTGGGCAAATTTAATAACTTGTTTTATTTGGGATAAGAACTTAAACCTGTATTTAACAGGAAAATTTGCATCTTTATTGACTCATTTGTATACACTTTAAAATGACCTTTTCTTCGAAATTAAAGCAATGTATCTATACAAAAGTATAGAAAAACACATAACACTCGGACTTGGTCATTCAAACACATTCACCGAGTTTGACAACAAAATGTTATGCCACACAAGTTCACAGCAAATACTCGCAAGAAAGTGTTTATTTTTACTCTGGAGTGGCACGAAAAACATCACATGACGGGGAATGTCTTTCCACATCCATATGTCAAAGAGCACTCTGCTCAAATTTCTTGCTATAGTTCAAGTACTTGAACTTTGTAGATGACGTGTGTTCACACAAACCTCAGTGCGAAAACATCAAGACACAAGGAATGTTTTCACCCTTCAACCTGTACATTTCAAAAACCTCTTTTCTTGCTGAAGTGTAAAAATTGAAACCTGTTTGGATATCGCATGATCCCTTCAATCAAGTCGTTTATTTGCGTTATTCACACAACCTAGCACCAGTTTTCGTCTTTGCATTGACTTTTTGCTCTGTATGTAATCTACTTTTGCCAATCCCTTAATACATGTTTGGTGTGAACACAGCATTAAAGCATTAATCTGTAACTTTTCCTCTCCATCGCCATGATTGTTTGAAATACAAAACTGCAGGTTACTATTCATGGAAAGTGCCATTTAAAAATGTAAAAGTTTTGAGGAACCTGTAGTCTTCTTTTAATTCCTAAAAGTGCTTTGTAAGATATTTTGTAAAACATTCTGTTTTTCACAGTTAGTAAACCCACATCTCGAAGGGTTGGTCTGAATATGCAAATCTAACAGTTACAAAAATAACTTAGGGGTACATACGCCGCCCTTGTGAGCCCGATCAACCAGCGCGGTGAAGTCCTCCACCCGACCCTCAGTGTCGGGATACTGGAAGAGTACACCACTAATATCATTTCCACTAAAGTCCATCTCATGAGGAAGCTTGAGAACCGTCTTCACACCTATGTAACTGAACCATACAAACAGTCACACATCAACAAACTTCACAACATGTATTCTTTTACATACTAGAATTAGAACTTTTTCCATACTTGGCTCTGGTTTGCACAACAGCGATAGTCTGTGGATGACAGCGTGGGTCGATGTAGAACGTTCTTCTCTTGTTTTGCCTTTATAAAAGAAACAGACGAGTTTTATTTTTCAGGTTAACTCAGAAGTGGACGCTGCAAGCCCTGGAGTGGCTCCCAGCATGGATAAGCTGGACTTACTTCGATAAGGGCCAACAAAATGCTCCGTTACATTGTGTAACATCCCTTAAGTTTATGGTTAGTTTACCTGTTGCAGAGTTGCATTGCCTCCGCAGCTGCAGTTCCTTCATCCAGCAATGATGCATTAGCCACTGCCATTCCTGTGATGTCACAGACCATAGTCTGATAATTGAGCAAACTCTCAAGACGTCCTTGAGAGACCTCAGGCTGGTAAGGCGTATACTGTGTCACCCTATAAATTGTAAAAAAAAATGATACATAAATTATAAATTCAAAGGGGAACATATGAAAATGTCAAAATGTATAAAATAAGAACTGAAATGAGCTTTTATTCCTAAAATGGTAGTCAATGGGATCCCAGAACTGTTACAATCACTTCTCCAAAATATCTTTCTCTGTTTAAAAAAAAATCTTTTTACAAATTTGAAACAACTTAAACACAGAATTTTAACCTTAATTTAGTAGGTTTTATATAAGGTTCAAGCTAAATTTCGTAAATAATTTGGGTCGCCGAGCTACTCCTTTGTAATCTTCATCTTATCTAATGCCGGTTGCATGTCTATCAGAAAACAAACTTCTAAAAAAGCGTTTTGATTGGGTATGTACTCCACATGTGAAAAAGCCCATTGACAAAGTAACAAAGGTTGTGTCATCATTTAGCCTTGGTCACCAAAAAAAAATAAACTTACCATCCAGAATTCTCCAGTAGGTTTCTTTGTATGACCGGTGGAACGAAGCAGTTATAATATCCCATTCCAATGTAAGATCTCCAGATCTTATTCCTGGAGGCAATCTTCTGCAGCGACTCAAGAATCTCATTCTCACCTGCAGTGATTAAACACACAGATTAGATTAAGACGAACACTTCTCAGTGTGTAAAGATCTCTTATCTGAGATGATGAAAGTGTTGTGGACCAAAACCTTTCAGGAGTGTTGCATATAGTATTATAAAATAATACATACCTGACCTATTTTGGAACTGGTTTGTGCAGTGTCAGAGTGAATGTATGGATATTTTTTTTATATAAACAAGCGACTGCTGCTGTGATTTCCATTTGTAAGGAAGGAAAATAAGAAATGATTTTCCTTCCTTTATTCGAGTCGTTTGAGATGTTATTTCAATTGTTGTTCTTTTTTTTAACTTGGTCATTTCTTTTCAGTTACTTTAATGAAATACGCTGCATTTTTGACAAAAATTGCTATTATAACACGCCATCCACCCACATATGACCTACAAAACTACTCTGAATACAACAGTGTGTGCATATAAAATATATTTTTAAAAAAAGCCTTAAAATAGGACGCTTACTGACGGTTAGGTGATGGGTTTAAAAGCTCAGAGTTGCTGGAGCAAATACAGACACACAACAGGCATTGTTCTGCAGCTTAGCAACCCAGCGAGTGAGCAGGCCAGAGATTAAGCTATAGTAAAAACAGTTACATGGGCGATGAAGGGGGATCCGACCACCCCAAATTAATCTGCCAACCGAATCGAAAAACAACTACGGTTGAAACGAATCGCTGAAATCCTCAATTCCAGCTGTCCCTTATTCGACATGTTTAGACACCATACATCTGTAAATCACTAAAGGTCAAATTGATTCCTTGCTTACATGTTCCCATTGTTTGTCATTATATAATTGTTCAGGGTGTTTAAAACTAACCAAGAAGAAGCTTCACAGTCACATCTCATAACTTGATTCTAAAGATTTTGGTAATAATGCTGCAACCCACTTTAATAATGAAAATCACAAAGGAGTAGCTCGGCGACCCAAATTGTTTACGAAATTTAGCTTGAACCTTATATAAACCTACTAAATTAAGGTAAAAACTCTTGAGTTTAAACCGAGAAAGATATTTTGGAGAAGTGATTGTAACAGTTCTGGGATCCCATTGACTACCATCTTAGGAATAAAAGCTCATTTCAGTTCTTATTTTATACATATTTGAGGATCCTCTTTGAAAATATAATTTATGTATCATTTTTTGTACAATTTATAGGGTGCCACAGTATACGCCAGCCTGAGGTCAAATTGATTCCTTGCTTACATGTTCCCATTGTTTGTCATTATATAATTGTTCAGGGTGTTTAATACTAACCAAGAAGAAGCTTCACAGTCACATCTCATAACTTGATTCTAAAGATGTTGGTAATAATGCTGCAACCCACTTTAATAGTTCTATAGGACTCATGTTATAGAAAAAGCAAATGTATATTTGGATCAGCTAATCATAGGCATCCCATGATGAAATAACTCCAAAGCAAAGCCTGGAAAGTTTATTATGTACATGAGAGGGTTCTGCAGAGTAAATGTGTGCAGCAGAACCAGCAGGATCCAGTCCTGTCTGCTTCACTCCTGCCATACATCACACTAGACACTACATCCCTACACATCTGCCAGGAATGCAAACCACACGAGCTGCAAGAATAAAGGAAGGAGGGATGCGCCTCCTCAAGACGATGTTCAAGTATGCACACGTGTGTTAAAACCCCATCATCCGCACACCCCGAAACTTCCTCGAGCGCAGTCGTGCGGCGTTAAACGCTGATGTTACGCAAAGCTGCGTGTGAATAGCCGCCAACCAGATCAAACTGGCCGTGTGACGCTGAACTTTACACTCGGGTTGTCATCGGCTGTGGGCGTCAGGCGATCCGCAAAAACAACTCCTAATATGTTCAAAGGAAGACTGAACGGCACAGAACGCTCCATGGGCGCACAAAGAACGTGTAACCCACTTTCGATGCTCCTGTGGGGGGGAAATCGAGCAAAATTCCCATTTGTTTTAGAATAAAACGCACGTTTGATGAACGCAGTTGAAAGATTTGAAACATTTGTATCATTTGTTACTTTGTTTCATTTGTTACTTTGTTTCATTTGTTACTTTTGTATCATTTGTTACTTTTGTATCATTTGTATCATTTGTTACTTTTGTATCATTTGTTACTTTTGTATCATTTGTTACTTTGTATCATTTGTTGCATAATTTGTATCATTTGTTACTTTGTATCATTTGTTGCATAATTTGTTACTTTGTATCATTTGTTGCATAATTTGTTACATTGTATCATTTGTTGCATAATTTGTATCATTTGTTACTTTGTATCATTTGTTACATTTGTATCATTTGTTGCATAATTTGTATCATTTGTTACTTTGTATCAATTGTTACATTTGTATCATTTGTTGCATAATTTGTATCATTTGTTACATTTGTATCATTTGTTGCATAATTTGTTACTTTGTATCATTTGTTGCATAATTTGTTACTTTGTATCATTTGTAACTTTGTATCATTTGTTGCATAATTTGTATCATTTGTTACATTTATATCATTTGTTGCATAATTTGTATCATTTGTTACATTTGTATCATTTGTTGCATAATTTGTATCATTTGTTACTTTGTATCATTTGTTACTTTGTATCATTTGTTGCATAATTTGTATCATTTGTTACATTTATATCATTTGTTGCATAATTTGTATCATTTGTTACATTTGTATCATTTGTTGCATAATTTGTATCATTTGTTACTTTGTATCATTTGTTACTTTGTATCATTTGTTGCATAATTTGTATCATTTGTTGCATAATTTGTAACTTTGTATCATTTGTTGCATAATTTGTATCATTTGTTGCATAATTTGTAACTTTGTATCATTTGTTGCATAATTTGTATCATTTGTTGCATAATTTGTATCATTTGTTACTTTTGTAACGGCGGCGTTTGTTTTTGATACATTGTTGCACATTTCTGTCGTGGAATGTTTACAAACACACAAAATCCCATCAACAAACAACACGTGTTCCCTCTCCACTGATGAGAGCACAACTTACACACGGGATCGTCCATTTTCAAACTTCTTCCCAAGAGGATGGATGGAGGGATTGTGTTTTCGATCAGATGGGATGTGGACTGAAAGAAAAAGAAAAGGCGTTTAAACGCACGAACGTGACAGAGACGGGAGCCCCGGTTTCGTCCCGTTACCTCCAGTCCGAGGGTGCTGAGCATCTCTCTTTTCTCCTTGTCACCCGGTCCGATGTGTCTCTCGGAGAAGTCATCGTGTCTCGGCAGGATCCTCTCGATGTTCCTCGACAGCGAGCCCTGCGTGGTGCTCAGGGTGCGAACGCTCGTTTTCGGTGCCCGGAGTTTCCGGGCGGGATCCCCCCTGCAGACGCTCACCGACCGGCGGATGATGACGCCCCAGGATCTCGCGCAGCTTTGCATGGTGTTCGGTTGGAGGAAAGTGTTCGGGAGAACCGGGAGAGAGAACCTCCACGCCGTGCACGCCGCTTGGTGTCTGAGAAATTCCCGAAAAGTGAGTGTTTTATACGCCTCCTCGTTGCACAAGGAGCAGCCAATCGATAAGGGAAATCTCTCTGACGCAGGGACAAACCCCACTTGTTTCTCTGCTGTTCATTCGCCCACTGGCTGGTTG
>CM065657.1:1514417-1519417 GCA_033220385.1 Triplophysa yarkandensis
GTAGAACACAGAGCACTTCGTATTTATCTTAGGATTTAAGCGTGAACTGTGTTTAAATTGGCTCGTTCATGATGATGTGTGTATGTGTTCAATATGGCGGCTGTTGGTTGTGTCACCTTGTCTCCCTGTTCTTGAGAGATGTCCAAGTGTCTCTGACAGCAAACAGCTGCTTCGTCATACCGGCTCAGAACTTTCAGTGTGTTTCCTAGATTCCCGCTGGCTTTCCCTTCACCCATCCGATCACCAATAGTCCTGATGACATCACAATAACATGACATCACATCCTGTCGTATCCAGAGGGACCGAAGTGTGAATGTTAGTGAATGAGTGATGTTACCGAGCGAGCGTCAGGTCGTGTCGGTGATATTCCAGAGCTTTAGCGTACTCTTTCAGGTAGAAGTAAGCGTTTCCCAGCTGACTGTAAATGGCACTTAAAGTCTTTAAATCTTCAGTTCCAACCTGAACGGCAGCTTCAAAGAATGCCGTACCACCTTTAAAATCCCCCGCTTTACACAACCTCTCACCTTCTAACGCCAACTCCAGACACGAGGCCTCCATCCTGACAACACACACACAAAAGATATCATCATCATCATCATCATCATCATCATCATCATCATCATCATCATCAAATCATGAAACACAGCAGAATTGTTTTCAGCACATGAAGTTGTGGATATATAGATATATATTGTATAATTGAATCATTAAATGTTGAGAAGTCTTTACAAACTTATACTCTCCCATCCTCATATTGGCCACAACCGTATGATCATAAATGTTAAAGAAACAGAAATAGAAGTTTTGTGTTATGTATAAGATGTTTCAGAGATGATTTTGTCCAGTAATGTCAGAAACAGAGAAGTTTTTGGTTTGGCTGTTCTTTATTTCTTCAGCGCTGTGGTTCACAGAGGAATTTTGGCTCCGGTGAGAGTCACATTCACCTCTAAAGAATCTTTCCTCTCCATTCATCTGAAGAAATAATAAACTGCTTTCACAGCATAAAGATGTTGTTGCCGGGGTGTGTTGCTATGTGGTTGCTAGGGTGTTCAGATGGCTGGGTCAGAACTTTTACTCTAATAAAAGCACACAGTTCATTTCTATAAGAGAAATCCAACAGCTCATGAGATGCGTTTCCGCATCTGTGGTTCTTTCTGCTTCTCTGCATGAACAATCTTCTGCAGATAAAGTTTTCTATAAAGTCATAAAGCATACATTTTTATGCACATATTTCATAAGCATGGAGGATAAATATGTGATATATTTCTATCCCCTGCTGAACACTCTGAGACAGTAAGAACTTTAAGACACATGATAAGAGATGCTGTCATATCAGCACTGTTATAAATAAATCATCTATAAATGTTTTTACATCTGTCAATCATTCACATGTACCTGCGTTTTGGTTTAGTGCGAGCTGTTTCAACATACTCGTTGAGTTCCAGCTTCAGAGGTCTCAGTGTGGCCTGAGGTCGAGGGCCGTGATGAAGAAGACGACACACGGCTATCTGAGCACCGCTGAGAGGACACGCTGCATTCGGCATCATCTCACACAATCCTTACACAATATACACAAGAGCCAAACTGACCAACCTCTCTATCACACACACACACACACAGCGCACAGAACAGCGCACAGAACAGGTGAATCCTGTGTGACACTGGCACTGACCGCTGCTCTAATTCTCCTGAAGGACACAATAATCCTGCTCCTGCTGACCTAAACACAACTAACACACACACGCACAACCTCTGCACAACCAACACACACACATACACACACAACCTGCACAACCGACACACACACATACACACACAACCTCTGCACAACCGACACACACACATACACACACAACCTCTGCACAACCAACACACACACACATACACACACAACCTCTGCACAACCGACACAAACACATACACACACAACCTGCACAACCAACACACACACATACACACACAACCTCTGCACAACCAACGCACACACACACACACAACCTCTGCACAACCAACACACACATACACACACAACCTCTACACAACCAACACACACACATACACACACAACCTCTGCACAACCGACACACACACATACACACACAACCTCTGCACAACCGACACACACACATACACACACAACCTCTGCACAACCAACACACACACATACACACACAACCTCTGCACAACCAACACACATACATACACACACAACCTTTGCACAACCGACACACACACATACACACACAACCTCTGCACAACCGACACACACACATACACACACAACCCCTGCACAACCAACACACGTGCATACACACACAACCTCAGCATAAACACACACACACATACAAACAAACCTCAGCACAACCAACACACACATACACACACAACCATCACACACACATACACACACAACCTGCACAACCGACACACACACACATACACACACAACCTCTGCACAACCAACACACACAAACTGTCCACAAACACACAGCTCCTGATGAATAAAGATGTGCAGGAATAACAAGCTTGTGATAAACTTAAGTGAGAGTCACATACAGTGCGAGGTAAAGATCTAGATAAATAAATCTATTTGTTAAAGTTCTAACGCTTATCTTAAGTGTTTTTTTCAGTGTTGTCATGTGATGACTAGTCTCGGCCTCAGAGCCTATTGGAGAAGGGAAACACTTCAGTGAAGTCATCATTTGATTGGTTGAAGTTTACAGGATTCCATGGAGATGCGGGTGTTGTTGGAGATGCGAGTGTTGTTGGAGATGCGAGTGTTGTTGGAGATGCGAGTGTTGTTGGAGATGCGAGTGTTGTTGGAGATGCGAGTGTTGTTGGAGATGCGAGTGTTGTTGGAGATGCGAGTGTTGTTGGAGATGCGAGTGTTGTTGGAGATGCGAGTGTTGTTGGAGATGCGAGTGTTGTTGGAGATGCGAGTGTTGTTGTAGATGCGAGTGTTGTTGTAGATGCGAGTGTTGTTGTAGATGCGAGTGTTGTTGGAGATGCGAGTGTTGTTGTAGATGCGAGTGTTGTTGTAGATGCGAGTGTTGTTGTAGATGCGAGTGTTGTTGGAGATGCGGGTGTTGTTGTAGATGCGGGTGTTGTTGGAGATGCCGGTGTTGTTGGAGATGCGAGTGTTGTTGTAGATGCGAGTGTTGTTGTAGATGCGAGTGTTGTTGTAGATGCGGGTGTTGTTGGAGATGCCGGTGTTGTTGGAGATGCGAGTGTTGTTGGAGATGCGGGTGTTGTTGGAGATGCCGGTGTTGTTGGAGATGCGAGTGTTGTTGGAGATGCGAGTGTTGTTGGAGATGCGAGTGTTGTTGGAGATGCGAGTGTTGTTGGAGATGCGAGTGTTGTTGGAGATGCGGGTGTTGTTGGAGATGCGAGTGTTGTTGGAGATGCGGGTGTTGTTGGAGATGCGAGTGTTGTTGGAGATGCGAGTGTTGTTGGAGATGCGAGTGTTGTTGGAGATGCGAGTGTTGTTGGAGATGCGGGTGTTGTTGGAGATGCGAGTGTTGTTGGAGATGCGGGTGTTGTTGGAGATGCGAGTGTTGTTGGAGATGCGAGTGTTGTTGGAGATGCGGGTGTTGTTGGAGATGCGGGTGTTGTTGGAGATGCGGGTGTTGTTGGAGATGCGAGTGTTGTTGGAGATGCGAGTGTTGTTGGAGATGCGAGTGTTGTTGGAGATGCGGGTGTTGTTGGAGATGCGAGTGTTGTTGGAGATGCGAGTGTTGTTGTAGATGCGAGTGTTGTTGGAGATGCGGGTGTTGTTGGAGATGCCGGTGTTGTTGGAGATGCGAGTGTTGTTGGAGATGCGGGTGTTGTTGGAGATGCCGGTGTTGTTGGAGATGCGGGTGTTGTTGGAGATGCGAGTGTTGTTGGAGATGCGAGTGTTGTTGGAGATGCGAGTGTTGTTGGAGATGCGGGTGTTGTTGGAGATGCGAGTGTTGTTGGAGATGCGGGTGTTGTTGGAGATGCGAGTGTTGTTGGAGATGCGAGTGTTGTTGGAGATGCGAGTGTTGTTGGAGATGCGAGTGTTGTTGGAGATGAGGGTGTTGTTGGAGATGCGAGTGTTGTTGGAGATGCGAGTGTTGTTGGAGATGCGAGTGTTGTTGGAGATGCGGGTGTTGTTGGAGATGCGAGTGTTGTTGGAGATGCGAGTGTTGTTGGAGATGCGAGTGTTGTTGGAGATGCGAGTGTTGTTGGAGATGCGAGTGTTGTTGGAGATGCGGGTGTTGTTGGAGATGCGAGTGTTGTTGGAAATGCGGGTGTTGTTGGAGATGCGGGTGTTGTTGGAGATGCGAGTGTTGTTGGAGATGCGAGTGTTGTTGGAAATGCGGGTGTTGTTGGAGATGCGGGTGTTGTTGGAGATGCGAGTGTTGTTGGAGATGCGGGTGTTGTTGGAGATGCGAGTGTTGTTGGAGATGCGAGTGTTGTTGGAGATGCGAGTGTTGTTGGAGATGCGAGTGTTGTTGGAGATGCGGGTGTTGTTGGAGATGCGAGTGTTGTTGGAAATGCGGGTGTTGTTGGAGATGCGGGTGTTGTTGGAGATGCGGGTGTTGTTGGAGATGCGGGTGTTGTTGGAGATGCGGGTGTTGTTGGAGATGCGGGTGTTGTTGGAGATGCGGGTGTTGTTGGAGATGCGGGTGTTGTTGGAGATGCGAGTGTTGTTGGAGATGCGAGTGTTGTTGGAGATGCGAGTGTTGTTGGAGATGCGAGTGTTGTTGGAGATGCGAGTGTTGTTGGAGATGCGAGTGTTGTTGGAAATGCGGGTGTTGTTGGAGATGCGGGTGTTGTTGGAGATGCGGGTGTTGTTGGAGATGCGGGTGTTGTTGGAGATGCGGGTGTTGTTGGAGATGCGGGTGTTGTTGGAGATGCGAGTGTTGTTGGAGATGCGAGTGTTGTTGGAAATGCGGGTGTTGTTGGAGATGCGGGTGTTGTTGGAGATGCGGGTGTTGTTGGAGATGCGGGTGTTGTTGGAGATGCGAGTGTTGTTG
>CM065657.1:1526917-1540930 GCA_033220385.1 Triplophysa yarkandensis
GCGTCTGTGTTCTCTGAACTCTATTGTGCGTCTGTGTTGTCTGAACTCTATTGTGCGTCTGTGTTCTCTGAACTCTATTGTGCGTCTGTGTTCTCTGAACTCTATTGTGTGTCTGTGTTCTCTGAACTCTATTGTGCGTCTGTGTTCTCTGAACTCTATTGTGTGTCTGTGTTGTCTGAACTCTATTGTGTGTCTGTGTTCTCTGAACTCTATTGTGTGTCTGTGTTGTCTGAACTCTATTGTGTGTGTGTGTTGTCTGAACTCTATTGTGTGTCTGTGTTCTCTGAACTCTATTGTGCGTCTGTGTTGTCTGAACTCTGTTGTGTGTGTGTGTTCCTTGAACTCTATTGTGCGTCTGTGTTCTCTGAACTCTATTGTGCGTCTGTGTTGTCTGAACTCTGTTGTGTGTGTGTGTTCCTTGAACTCTATTGTGCGTCTGTGTTCTCTGAACTCTATTGTGCGTCTGTGTTGTCTGAACTCTATTGTGTGTCTGTGTTCTCTGAACTCTATTGTGTGTCTGTGTTCTCTGAACTCTATTGTGCGTCTGTGTTCTCTGAACTCTATTGTGCGTCTGTGTTGTCTCAACTCTATTGTGTATCTGTGTTCTCTGAACTCTATTGTGTGTCTTTGTTGTCTGAACTCTATTGTGTGTCTGTGTTCTCTGAACTCTATTGTGTGTCTGTTTTCTCTGAACTCTATTGTGTGTCTTTGTTGTCTGAACTCTATTGTGTGTCTTTGTTGTCTGAACTCTATTGTTTGTCTCTGTTGTCTCAACTCTATTGTGTGTCTGTGTTTTCTGAACTCTATTGTGTGTCTGTGTTGTCTGAACTCTATTGTGCGTCTGTGTTGTCTCAACTCTATTGTGTGTCTGTGTTGTCTGAACTCTATTGTGCGTCTGTGTTGTCTGAACTCTTTTGTGCGTCTGTGTTGTCTGAACTCTATTGTGCGTCTGTGTTGTCTGAACTCTATTGTGCGTCTGTGTTGTCTGAACTCTATTGTGCGTCTGTGTTGTCTGAACTCTATTGTGCGTCTGTGTTCTCTGAACTCTATTGTGTGTCTGTGTTGTCTGAACTCTATTGTGCGTCTGTGTTCTCTGAACTCTATTGTGCGTCTGTGTTCTCTGAACTCTATTGTGTGTCTGTGTTGTCTGAACTCTATTGTGCGTCTGTGTTGTCTGAACTCTATTGTGTGTCTGTGTTGTCTGAACTCTATTGTGTGTCTGTGTTGTCTGAACTCTATTGTGTGTCTGTGTTCTCTGAACTCTATTGTGTGTCTGTGTTGTCTGAACTCTATTGTGTGTCTGTGTTCTCTGAACTCTATTGTGCGTCTGTGTTGTCTGAACTCTATTTTGTGTCTGTGTTGTCTGAACTCTGTTGTGTGTCTGTGTTGTCTGAACTCTATTGTGCGTCTGTGTTGTCTGAACTCTATTGTGTGTCTGTGTTCTCTGAACTCTATTGTGCGTCTGTGTTCTCTGAACTCTATTGTGCGTCTGTGTTGTCTGAACTCTATTGGGCGTCTGTGTTCTCTGAACTCTATTGTGTATCTGTGTTGTCTGAACTCTATTGTGTGTCTGTGTTGTCTGAACTCTATTGTGTGTCTGTGTTGTCTGAACTCTATTGTGCGTCTGTGTTCTCTGAACTCTATTGTGCGTCTGTGTTGTCTGAACTCTATTGTGTGTCTGTGTTGTCTGAACTCTATTGTGTGTCTGTGTTGTCTGAACTCTATTGTGTGTCTGTGTTGTCTGAACTCTATTGTGTGTCTGTGTTCTCTGAACTCTATTGTGTGTCTGTGTTGTCTGAACTCTATTGTGTGTCTGTGTTGTCTGAACTCTATTGTGTGTCTGAGTTGTCTGAACTCTATTGTGTGTCTGTGTTGTCTGAACTCTATTGTGTGTCTTTGTTGTCTGAACTCTATTGTGTGTCTGTGTTCTCTGAACTCTATTGTGTGTCTGTTTTCTCTGAACTCTATTGTGTGTCTGTGTTCTCTGAACTCTATTGTGTGTCTGTGTTGTCTGAACTCTATTGTGTGTCTGTGTTCTCTGAACTCTATTGTGTGTCTGTGTTGTCTGAACTCTATTGTGTGTCTGTGTTCTCTGAACTCTATTGTGTGTCTGTTTTCTCTGAACTCTATTGTGTGTCTGTTTTCTCTGAACTCTATTGTGTGTCTTTGTTGTCTGAACTCTATTGTGTGTCTTTGTTGTCTGAACTCTATTGTGTGTCTCTGTTGTCTCAACTCTATTGTGTGTCTGTGTTGTCTCAACTCTATTGTGCGTCTGTGTTCTCTGAACTCTATTGTGTGTCTGTGTTGTCTGAACTCTATTGTGTGTCTGTGTTCTCTGAACTCTATTGTGTGTCTGTGTTGTCTGAACTCTATTGTGTGTCTGTGTTGTCTGAACTCTATTGTGTGTCTGTGTTGTCTCAACTCTATTGTGTGTCTGTGTTGTCTCAACTCTATTGTGTGTCTGTGTTGTCTCAACTCTATTGTGCGTCTGTGTTCTCTGAACTCTATTGTGTGTCTGTGTTCTCTGAACTCTATTGTGTGTCTGTGTTGTCTGAACTCTATTGTGTGTCTGTGTTGTCTCAACTCTATTGTGCGTCTGTGTTCTCTGAACTCTATTGTGTGTCTGTGTTCTCTGAACTCTATTGTGTGTCTGTGTTCTCTGAACTCTATTGTGTGTCTGTGTTCTCTGAACTCTATTGTGCGTCTGTGTTCTCTGAACTCTATTGTGCGTCTGTGTTTTCTGAACTCTATTGTGTGTCTGTGTTGTCTCAACTCTATTGTGCGTCTGTGTTCTCTGAACTCTATTGTGTGTCTTTGTTGTCTCAACTCTATTGATCGATTTTGTGAAGTAAGCCTGATTTTATTTTCAATGTTAATGTCAGAAGAAGATTATTGCGCAGATCTCTCCCATTCTTCACCAGATGATGTCAAATGAAATGTAGTTTTTGTTTTTTAATGAAACCTCACTTCAGATTTCTATGTTTTTGTAATGTATTTCTGTCCAGTATAAAGCTATAGAATATAACAGCTATCATTATTCACAAGAAATAAAAGCCACTGACACACTTTTGTGTGTTACTATGATGAAATGTGTGAAGGATGTCTCGTGGAGATGAAGGTGTGATGATGATGCAGGAGTTTCAGGACAGAATCTCAGAACACATGGATAAACTTGAACACATTCGTCTGTCTGCCATGGATCTCAAACACAAGTTATCTGAGGTTTGTTCTTTATCTTCATCACACACACACAGTCATGTTGTGTGCTCATAGATGAGTTGTGTGTCATGTTGCAGGATCAGGATGATATGAAGCAGTGTATCTCTGAACATGTGGAATGGTTGCAAACCCTGAATGATCGCGTAGAAACCCTGCAGATGAACACTTGTGTATTTGTGCAGGTCAGTGATGTCATCTGGATATCTGCGTGTGTAATGTTTGTGTGTGCGTTTTTCTGCGTGTGTAATGTTTGTGTGTGCGTTTTTCTGCGTGTGTAATGTTTGTGTGTGCGTTTTTCTGCGTGTGTAATGTTTGTGTGTGCGTGTGTTTTTCTGCGCGCGTGTGTGTGTGTACAAACCTGATTCCAAAAAAGTTGGGACACTGTACAAATTGTGAATAAAAGCAGAATGCATTGATGTGGGAGTTTCAAATGTCAATATTTTATTCAGAATTCAACATAGATCACATATCAAATGTTTAAACTGAGAAATGTATAATATTGAGGAGAAAATAAGTGTATTTAAAATTTTATGGCATCAACACATCTCAAAAAGTTGAGACTAGGCCGTTTTTACCACTGTGTGGCATCCCCTCTTCCTTTTATAACATTCTCCAAACATCTGGGAACTGAGGAGACAAGATGATCAAGTTTAGGACCAGGAATGTTATCCCATTCTTGTCTCATACAGACTTCTAGTCTCTCAACTGTCTTTTGTCTCATCTTCCTCTCTATAATGTGTCAAATCTTTTCTAAGAGTGAAAGATCTTGACTGCAGTCGGGCCATTTCAGTACCCGGATCGTCCTTCTAAACAGACATGATATTGTAATGATGCCGTGTGTGGTGTGGCAGTGCCATGTTGGAAAATGCAAGGTCTTCCCTGACGACGACGTCTGGATGAGAGCATATGTTGATCTAGAACTTGGATATATCTTTCAGCATTGTGTTTTATCCAAAGCTACTTACAAAGAGTCGAGGAGACAATGAAGCAGTGACAAGCAGAGACCACAATAGGTGAACAAGTGCTACAACGAAGTTACACGACAACAGTGTTACACAAGTTAGTGTTTTTTGACAATGAGTGAGTAGGTTAGAAAGAAGGTTCCCTATTGTGTTAGGTGTAGAAAGAGATGAGTTTTTAGGTGTTTATTAAAAATAGAGACCGAGTCTGCCAAACATGATGTAAGAGGCAGATCATTCCACCATCGAGAAACCGATGCAGAGAAGGTGTGAGAAAGAGATTTCTTACCCTTTTGAGAAGGTGCTCGTTGCTCGTTTGCGGAGCACAGAGATCTGGAGGGCATTTACCTTTCAATCAGCGAGTTAAGATAGCTGGGTGCTGAACCTGTGGTGGTCCTGAAGGCGATAAGTCTGGATGACATGGCATCCCAGTGTTCCAAAAAGAACTTAAGATTTCCACTTGGCCACAGTTCATTCTGAATGAGTCTTGGCCCAGAGAAAACACCTGCACTTCTGGATCATGTTTAGATATGGATTCTTTTTCACCTATAGAGATTTAACTGTCGATAGTCGGATGACACGGTACATTGTGTTCACAGACAATGTATTCTGGAAGTATTCCTAAGCCCATGTTGGAATGTCCATTACAGTATCATTCCTGTATGTGATGCAGTGATGTCTAAGGGCCAGAAGATCACGGGCATCAGTATGCTTTTCTGATCTTGACCCTTACACACAGAGACTGGTCCAGATTCTCTGAATCTTTGGATGATATTGACCACAGTAGATGATGATAACTTCACACTGTTTGAAGAAATCTGTTTGAGAAACTCCTTTCTGATCATTCTCCACTGAGCATTGGGTTAGCGGTGATCCTCTTCCCATCTTTACTTCTGAGAGACACTCTGGGAGACTCTTTTTATACCCAATCATGTTGCCATTTGATCTCATAAGTTGCAAATCGGTCCTCCAGCTGTTCCTTATATGAACATTTATCTTTTCTTGCGTATTATTGCTACTTGTCCCAACTTTTTGGAATGTGTGGCTCTCATGAAATTCAAAATGAGCCAATAATTGGCATGACATTTCAAAATCCCACTTAAAACATTTACAATGTTATCTATATTCTATTGGAAATAAAATATAAGTTGATGAGAATTGTAAATTATTGCTTTCCTTTTTTTTCACAATTTGTACAGTGTCCCCATTTTTTTGGAATCGGGTTTGTTTTTCTGCAGGTTTAATGATTGTGTTTTTATGATTGACATGAATGTATTTGTGATGTTTTTGTGCAGATGAATGTAAAGCCTCGCAGCTTCAGAGGAAAACCACAGATCCTCAGAAAAGGTCCACGCTGGGGGCGAGCACATGTCACTGATGATGCCCGATCAGAATACGGCTGGTCTCCGGTTCGAACCAGACGCAATAGTGATGCCACCTCTGAGATGTCATGTGCATGGTAGAAATAAAAGTCATCACCCATCACAAATATAATGACATCACATTATAATGATCTGAGTTGTCATGTCTGTAAAACCATTATATCCCACGGTCCAACACAGCAGTTCATTTAATAAACCATATTATTTTTATAATACGTTTATCACTGGATAGTATGTGTTTTGATTTTCTATGCTGGTGTTTATTTATCTGTCATTGTGCATATACCCAGACAACAAGGGTATTTATGATAATATTGTTTTTATATTTTATATATCGGAACAGTCCTGTGTTTCATATCAAATAAATAAATATGGTTTTGTGCTTTCTGTTCAGTATGTTTAACTGAAATGTTTTCTGTCTGCATAAAGTGACAGATTTTGTTTTATGCTGTCAATATTCTCCCACTGTGACGTCACAGTAAAGTGTTTTAGGGCGTGGTCAGCAGGTGTCGCTGTTGTTTCATTCTGCAGATCTGATCCAGTGTCAGTGTCAAAACCAATTTACCATAATATGACAATTATCTCACTTTTCACTCTTGTCATCTAATACATCATCTATAAAGAAAAACAGAGAACAATCATTTCATATTTAAATATAATTGTGTTGTTCCATCAGGTTATTAATACATGAAAAATCAGTCTTCCATATATATGTCCATGAACAAACACATTCTCATTTATTCTTAATCATGTCTCGTGACGAATATGGTAATTAGTCATAACTTTGTTTTTTAATGATGTTTGAAAAGTGTAATAAGGATTTATACAAACACAAAAGAAATAACAGGAGCTCCACATATTTAGTGTTCAGATTGTCCAGTGTATTAAAATCAGTTACACACACACACACACACACACAAAGTGAAAAACAACAGTAAACAGTAAGAAAAAACATCACAAACATCCAGCATTCAAGTGTGTGTGACTATGACATCACATGTCATCAGCCAATGACGACGGAGGAAACGCTGACCAAACAAATCTTTGTCAGTTAAGAGTTCATGTCATTATTCTTTTACAAATTCATTTTTTAACAAATCACAGATTTATACCAAATGCAGCTGAATTTGTTCTTACTCGAAGCTTCTTTTTAACAATTGGTTTTGCTTTTAAAAATATATATTTCATAGCACTTGAGTTATAGACGATAGTCACTGTATGACACATTGTGTGTCTGTGTTGTTCTCATCATCAGTGTCTTCATGACTTCTGTCCTGAACATCATTCGGAGGACATAAATTCTGTCGAAGCTCCATCAGAAGATCCCGTCCCTCACTGGCTGGAACATTACCCAGATAGTACTGAGGTGCCAGGTCCACCAACCTGCACATGAGTACAATCTCATCAGAAACACACTACAGACCCCTGACACCGCTGCATATGAAAGCGTCAGACTTACATCTGAGGATGAATCTCTGATATGACACAGATGCAGTTGTCGTGCGAGATGGTGAAGTCGTGATAAAGGACCCAGCTGGGTGGGTTGGGCTTTGGACGGCGACACAGGTACGATGAGAACGGATGCAGGTGAGCCACGTGACGGTGAGTGAGGAGGAGATAGTTCCCTGAACCGTCCACATCATGAGCGACCTGAACATCAAACAGAAGAAGACATACTCATCTAAAGCGACACACTACCACACTTCATCATCGGAATATTGATCCAGAGTCAGTGTTTACCTTCAAGAAGAAGCCTGAGATCAGAGCTCTCTTTATATTGGTGCTGTTGTCTTGACAACCGAAGGCAGGTGGAGATACCGGCAGCTCAATTCGCTGCATTACCTCAAGTAGCTCCGCCCTTATTACCACAGCCAATCGCAGAGCAGAAGCATTCAGGAAGTTTGTCCTGCACCAGACATCGTCTTCATTATCTGAGGACAAGCATCGGCCCTAAATATCAGAAACACAACCAGATCCAATCAGCCAATCAGATGACAGCTGTATACTCACGCTCTAGATAAGCATTATAGATGTTGATGAGGGTCATGTGATCTCCGTCTGTATGCAGCATAGGGCGTCTGTGTGTGGCGGCCGCTTCCTCTTGATTTGGTGGAGGCGTTATAAAACAAGATGGGGCTACACACAAACAGCAGATGTTTATTGATGGTGACACACAATGATGATGATGTTCTTTTATTGATCTGTTGACTGTAAAGGAAACTTGATGTTGTACCTGTGATCATGGCAGCAATGGTGAGCAGTTCACTCACGCAGTCAAACTCACAGGAAGCGATGAGAGCTTTAGCTAAGAGAGGCTCAAGTGGAAGTTCAGACATGATGATCCCAACCTCCGAAAGATTCCCATCATCATCCAGAGCGGCAAGATAATCCAGATCCTCCAGAGCCTGCATCAGAGCTTCAGGAGCTGAACACACACACACACACACACACACACACACTTTAGAACTGTCTGAGTATGTGATGGAGTGAGCGAGTAAATATGTGAATCAGTGAGTGTGTACCCGGTCGATCCAGGAACTTGCACTGTCCCATGTCAGCGATGTCCAGTCTCTTGAGCAGCAGGACCAGATGACTGAGGTTCGTCTCCATCACAGCAGGAACACGAAATTCCGACATGTCATCCTGATACATGGACTGAGAGTATAGCCGCACACACACACCTGCAGCAGGAAACACAGTCGTCGTGACATCATCCGAATAAAGGAGGAGTATCACATTGTTTCATGCATTAGAACTGCTTTAGACTCTGCAACATGTTATGTTCACCGTTGTCCATTTGTTAAAAACCAAGTTAGATGCATAATGTGCTCAATACACTCCCCCCAACACAGCCAAAGACTTCAGAGAGATTCTTTAAAATATTCAACCTATCACTGTCAATAGGTATAGAGTTATTTATTGGACTTTCGTCCATAAAATCCCCCCACACACCAATCAGAGAGCGCAGAAGAGCACGAGTATCAGCATTACATTCCAGGTGAAGTCCTCATGAGGAGACTGATGACAAGCACTGCTCATTGTCCAACTTCATTGACTTTATCTACAAACAATCATAAAGCTGAATCTGTCTTCTGTTAATGTGATAAAAATCGAAAGACTTTTCTGAGATATGAACAGCGCAATTTTACATAAGAGTAGCAGAAAATGCCTGTGATACTCCTCTTTTCTCAGCAACAAGATCAGTTCATGAACGCAGATATGTTTCCTCACCTGAAAATGAACTGCTCACCCGTCGAGAGCGTGAGTCTGCCTGCTGTTTACTGATTGGCTGTTGAAGCTGAGAATCAGCTCTGATTTGTGGGTTGTAGATCTGTGGAGGTGAATTGAGTTTATAATGTAAGAATGGCGAGATGTTTCTAGGATGTTTGTGAGATGTGGACAGACTCACAGTTTTCAGCTGAAGTCCCGTGTCAATGATGTATCGGATGTTTTTGACAGTAAAGGAGGATTCTCCTAAAGCATCTGTGAGGATGACCCTGCGTCTCACACACTCTTCCTCATGTTTCTCCTCTACATCATACACCTGCTGCGCTGCTGGAGCTGAGAGATCCACATGCAGCTGCAGGACACGCAGTGAGCTCTGATGAGCACTAAGTGAGACACACTCTTTCTCTAACAGCGCAGAACACTCACTGATCACCTGGCAACAAACAAAATGAGGTCAACTTGCTCAAGACACTGAAAGAGGTTTGACACTATTGACAAAAGGAGTGACTGTGTGTGATTGTTTGAGAGAGATAAAGTGTGTGAGAGAGTATGAGTGTGTACAATAACAACTCTTTGGGGACATTCATTGTTTCTCAGATCAAGATTCTCACACACACACACAGTGACATGACACACATACCTGCAAACTGGGAAGAAACACGAGGATATCTCCCTCCTCCCCCCTGCGGTGGAGATCCAGTATCATTTGACAGGAAGCTTTGATGAGGTCATGTCCTGGCTCCCGGTACACAATCTCAACACTGTTTGTTTGTGAGGGAACGCTGATGTGAGGAACACTTTCACCCAGGAAACCAGCGATGGTCTGAGCCACAGCAGGAGCGGAGAGTACCACTACCCTGAGATCAGAGCGCTGTCGACATACATCACGCAGCAGACCCAACAGAACATCTGTCTCCACCGTACGCTCCTGTACCTCATCGATGATCAAAACACTGTACTGACGCAACAGAGGATCTGACATCATCTCCTCCAACAGAAGACTGTCTGTCACAAAGCTGCAGGACAGCACACAACTGATGTTAGCATAATAGTGACCAAACCCATGATATATTGTGTGTGAGTGAGATGATTTACCGTAGTATAGTGTCAGGAGTGCAGCCGTCTTCATGTGGGACTCTGTAGCCGACCTCTAACCCCAAACTCAGATCCATCTCATCTGCAACTCTGAGAGCCAGACTGCAGGCGGCCGCTGCGTAAGGCTCACAACAACACACCAGACCCTGAGAGAACTCATGAGACAGAGCGTACTCCACACACCACTGGGGAACCTAAACACACACAACACACACATGTATATGAGTAGATGGAATAGAATAAAGAATAGAACATGGTATAGAATAAAGCATAGAACATGGTATAGAATAAAGAATAGAACATGGTATAGAATAAAGAATAGACCATGGTATAGAATAAAGAATAGACCATGGTATAGAATAAAGAATAGACCATGGTATAGAATAGTATAAGGAATAGAATATGGTATAGAACAGAACAGAGTAATGGGTTTCATCCCAGGGATTAAACATATAACAATATCAGTAAATGTAAATGTAAATATTATCAGATGTTTGTGTGTAGCGGGCCTCTGTCTTTTCTATCTTCATGTCATTCCACAAATTTCTCTTAAATCTGACACAATGACATCATAATCGCAGTATTTCAGCACATACACAAACACAAGATGTTGTCGGGATAAGGCTACATTTACATGTGTATATGTTAAACTGAGCATTTTGTAATGTTGACGTTAACCTGACTGAATACGTCTTGTCTTGTTTTTGTACCTGTGTGCTCTTTCCGGCTCCTCCGTCAGCACTGAGCACCATCATACAGTGAGTCTCCATTTGTTCTAATAGACTGAACCTTACGCTCCACACCGACAGCTGTTTCCTCTCCTCCAGCAGACTGTAATACCGTGAAGAATACGGCAGTCCATCGTATGGATTCACCTCCAGATCTCCGTCACCTGCGGCTCTGCCGTCGTCCTCCTCCAGATCACCTGACAGTAGTGAGGAGATAGACAGATCGTCCAGAGCCGACAGGACGGGAGAGGGTTTGGGGACGGCTGCAGACGACATCACAACAGTGACTGAAGAACTACACAACCTACAGTTACCTGCCAAACAGAACAACACAACAAAACATAATGAACAACTCTACAATTATTATGTATTATTAGATTATATGTGTGTGTGCACTCACATCATGCACACACACACACACACGCACGCACGCACACAGACACAGACACACACACACAAACACACTATGATACAGACACACGCACACACACACACACACACACACACACACACACTCACACTCACATCATGCACGCACACACACACACACACACACGCATGCACGCACGCACACACACACACACTCACACACACACACTCACACACACACACTCACATCATGTACACACTCACATCATGCACACATGCACGCACACACACACGCACGCACACACACACACACACACACTCTCACACACACGCACGCACGCACACAATCACACACACACACACACACACACACACACTATGATACAGATACACACACACACACACACACACACACACACACACACACACACACACTCATTTGCTTGTGATTGATAAACAAAACAGATGAATCATGTGATGCAGGTGTGTTAACAGGGAGAGATTCAGAACCATGAACACATTTATCAGTAAATAAACGATTGTGTGTTTAAAATAGAAATGTGTGTTTTTATTTATTTATACACAACACAACAACACAACATAATGTTTAAATGTCTTTATAATGTGAGTTGATTATCAGACAACAAACGAACATCAAAACAACACAAACAAATCCCTGCTACACACAGTCAATGATGATTTTATATGAAATGTTTGTGTTATTATGAGACAGATTAACTTTAAATCAGAGATCACACAACACTGCACTACACTACACAACAGTACACAACACAACACTACACAACACTACACTACACAACACAACAACACACTACACTACACAACACTACACAACACTACACAACACAACACAGCACAACACTACACAACACTACACAACACAACACTACACAACACTACACTACACAACAGTACACAACACAACACACAACAACACACTACACTACACAACAGTACACAACACAACACACAACAACACACTACACTACACAACAGTACACAACACAACACTACACAACACTACACTACACAACACAACAACACATTACACTACACAACACTACACAACACAACACAACACAGCACAACACTACACAACACTACACTACACAACACAGCACAACACTACACTACACAACAACACAACAACACACTACACTACACAACAGTACACAACACAACACACAACAACACACTACACTACACAACAGTACACAACACAACACTACACAACACTACACTACACAACACAACAACACATTACACTACACAACACTACACAACACTACACAACACTACACAGCACAACACTACACAACACAACACAGCACAACACAGCACAACACTACACTACACAACAACACAACAACACACTACACTACACAACACAACACAACACACTACACTACACAACACAGCACAACACTACACTACACTACACTACACTACACTACACAACACAGCACAACACTACACTACACTACACAGCACAACACTACACTACACAACACTACACTACACTACACTGCACTACACAGCACTACACAGCACTGCACAGCACAACACTGCACAACACTACACTACACAACACTACACTACACAACACAACACAACACAACACACTACACTACACTACACAACACAACACAACACAACACAACACTACACAACAGTACACTACACAACAGTACACAACACAGCACAGCACAGCACAGCACAGCACAGCACAGCACAGCACAGCACAGCACAGCACAGCACAGCACAGCACAGCACAGCACAGCACAGCACAGCACAGCACAGCACAGCACAGCACAGCACAGCACAGCACAGCACTGCACTGCACTGCACTGCACTGCACTGCACTGCACTGCACTGCACTGCACTGCACTGCACTGCACTGCACTGCACTGCACTGCACTGCACTGCACTACACTACACTACACTACACTACACTACACTACACTACACAACACAACACAACACAACACAACACTACACTACACTACACTACACTACACTACACTACACTACACTACACTACACAACACTACACTACACTACACTACACTACACTACACTACACTACACTACACTACACTACACTACACAACACTACACTACACTACACTACACTACACTACACTACACAACACTACACTACACTACACTACACTACACTACACTACACTACACTACACTACACTACACAACACAACACAACACTACACTACACTACACTACACTACACTACACTACACTACACTACACTACACTACACTACACTACACTACACAACACAACACTACACTACACTACACTACACTACACTACACTACACTACACTACACTACACAACACAACACAACACAACACAACACAACACTACACTACACTACACTACACTACACTACACTACACTACACAACACAACAACACTACACTACACTACACTACACTACACTACACAACACAACACAACACAACACAACAGTACACAACACAACAGTACACAACACTACACAACAACAGTACACAACACAACACAACACTACACTACACTACACTACACAACACAACACAACACAAAACAACACAACACTACACTACACTACACTACACTACAACAACACAACACAACACAACACAACACAACACTACACAACCACAACAGTACACAACACAACACAACACAACACTACACTACACAACACTACACTACACAACACACTACACAACAGTACACAACACAACACAACACTACACTACACTACACTACACTACACTACACAACACAACACTACACAACACACTACACAACAGTACACTACACAACACAACACAACACTACACTACACTACACAACACAACACAACACAACACAACACTACACAACACAACACAACACTACACAACACAACACAACAACAACACAACAGTACACAACACAACACAACACAACAGTACACAACACTACACAACACAACACACACAACAGTACACAACACCAACAGT
>CM065657.1:1543930-1591430 GCA_033220385.1 Triplophysa yarkandensis
ATATGTGCATGTATATGTGTCTATATGAGCATGTATATGTGTCTATATGAGCATGTATATGTGTCTATATGAGCATGCATATGTGTCTATATGAGCATGTATATGTGTCTATATGAGCATGTATATGTGTCTATATGAGCATGTATATGTGTCTATATGAGCATGTATATGTGTCTATATGAGCATGTATATGTGTCTATATGAGCATGTATATGTGTCTATATGTGCATGTATATGTGTCTATATGAGTATGTATATGTGTCTATATGAGCATGTATATGTGTCTATATGAGCATGCATATGTGTCTATATGAACATGTATATGTGTCTATATGAGCATGTATATGTGTCTATATGTGCATGCATATGTGTCTATATGAGCATGTATATGTGTCTATATGAGCATGTATATGTGTCTATATGAGCATGTATATGTGTCTATATGAGCATGTATATGTGTCTATATGAGCATGTATATGTGTCTATATGAGCATGCATATGTGTCTATATGAGCATGCATATGTGTCTATATGAGCATGTATATGTGTCTATATGTGCATGCATATGTGTCTATATGAGCATGTATATGTGTCTATATGAGCATGTATATGTGTCTATATGTGCATGTATATGTGTCTATATGAGCATGTATACGTGTCTATATGTGCATGTATATGTGTCTATATGAGCATGTATATGTGTCTATATGAGCATGTATATGTGTCTATATGTGCATGCATATGTGTCTATATGAGCATGTATATGTGTCTATATGAGCATGTATATGTGTCTATATGTGCATGTATATGTGTCTATATGAGCATGTATACGTGTCTATATGAGCATGTATATGTGTCTATATGTGCATGTATATGTGTCTATATGTGCATGTATATGTGTCTATATGAGCATGTATACGTGTCTATATGTGCATGTATATGTGTCTATATGAGCATGTATATGTTTCCATATGAGCATGTATATGTGTCTATATGTGCATGTATATGTGTCTATATTTGCATGTAAATGTGTCTATATGAGCATGTAAATGTGTCTATATGAGCATGTATATGTGTCTATATGTGCATGTATATGTTTCTATATGTGCATGTATAAGTGTCTATATGTGCATGTCTATGTGTCTATATGTGCATGTATATGTTTCCATATGTGCATGTATATGTGTCTATATGAGCATGTATATGTGTCTATAAGTTGCATGTTAGATCTGGACTCCTCCTGATGCTCTTAGGTTTAAATGAGGCCATCAAACATCTGTCACTGATCCAGGGAGACCCACCATATTCAACATTCACATGGTTAACATATATTTTACATGCTTATAAACTTTCTTGTTATGGAAGTCTTCAGTTAGTTTGGAGCTCATGGGTGATCAGCGGAGAAGGTTGGTTTCTCTGGCAGAGATCGCTTTAAGGTTTTGGGATTTACGGGAATGCTGAAGGATTAACTCCGAGTGTGATGTGTTAAAAAGGAACACACAGGGATTTGTGTGTATGTGTGGCTATTTGTACATTTGTGAGTGTGTTTAAACAGTTGTGTGTGGTTGAAGACACCTGTTTACAGCATCTATACCGCCAAGAAAGTGTACAGCACCTGTGAACAGACTTTCTGTCCATCTATGAAAGTGATGTCCGATACATTTGACATATTGTTCTAATATCACTTCAGAGAAATATTTATGGATGCATGTGAAGATGCCCTCAATATTGTACCCATTTATTGTGACTGCTAACACAACCTACTTGTGGAACCGTACAAGGATATTAAGGACTGTTCGGTCTGTTTGATCGTCTTAAGAGCTGCTTGGAATTCCTCAGCAGTTTGGTGGGATTTTCTCAGTTTACCCCTAAAAGAGGATCACGCCTGTGGGGTTAAGGTTAGGTGCAGGGAGGACAGAATTGTGTGTCTGTTGGTGAAAGGGCACGATGAGAAAAGGTCTTACTGCTTCCACTATTATCAACACAAATGTTGGTAACTCAACACTGCTCCCGCTCATTGACTCTTCATGGTTTCATTTGGCAAAGAGTATTCTTCACTTGGTTTGTGTGGTTGATTTTGGGGTGAACTATCATTTCAACACAGCAGTTCCTGTTGAAGTCATGGTAAACTCTGCCATCTTATCTGTAGTTTAGGACAGACTGTACCACACACGCGTGTCGATCGCCCAGCATAGCAGTTGGTGGCAGTAATACATTAATTCGTTTTTTGTCAAACAAAAAGATGTTTGTCTGGAGTTTACGTCATCAGACCGTGACGGTAAATCGACTTAACATCATGCTCAAAACAGTTGCTCTTGCGGCACAACATTCTGTATCTCCTACTGGTTTGACTGTCATAGATGATGTCACAATGTAGGTTACTGGCTCAAATTATCAGAATATTTGAGGAAAATTAATCATAGTGATCATGAATCATCCGTCTGCAAACTTGTCCAACTAGTCATTAAAGATAACAGATTTTCACCTAGGATATCAGAAATCAGTTGGGATTTTCCAAATCAATCTGAGATGGCTGAACCTTTTAAAATCGCACCCACCGTTAGTATCAGATGTTTCTACTGAAAGGGCATCGGGCGGACAAGAATAGTGCGGAGGTGAAAAAGAAAAGCAGACTAAATAGGAAATATAATATTGGGAGTGCTCAATATGGTTGAGATGTCTCGTGAAGCTATTAAAGATTTATATAAAAGTGTTTAATCCCTCTTCATTTAATCTAGTCCAGGATAAAGAACTGTGATTAACAAGGATCTTGTGTGTGAATCGAACTCTGGTGGGTAAACTGCAGTGAGAGCTAAAAGCTCATTTGTTCTGCATGACTGCTGCTGCCCTATTAGTCCAAGCTTTTCACATAGTTTATGAGATCTCCGTTCAAAGTTACACATTGATAAAAACTGAATTCTGAACTAAGTTCTGTGAGTTTCAACAAGTTGCTTGTTTACCAGATTGCAGATTTTAAAAAGCCACTGCAGACTTGAGAGAATCATGTTTCCGGAATGCTTGAGATGAACAATACCGGTGTAACTGAGTCTCCGGCTCTCCTGGCAGATGCCATTCGGTTCACCTAGATTTCAGTAGCTGCTTCTTCTAAATGGCACACATACCCTCTTCCTTCCTGACATTCATTTAGCTTCCTGTGGTTCAATAAACTGTGCTGATCTTCTTTTGTCATCTTAGAGAAGGAAACCGCGTAATCCTCCGGGACAGACATGTTTGTCCTGCTGTGAATATTCTCAGCGGCTGATGAACAGGTTGGCATTTGTTTACACTGGAACAGGAGGAATCGGGAATACGTACACCAGACCATCTGTGCTCCTGTAACATGAGAGACTTGGTTGAGACCTCTTTTCTCTTTCGGACTGTAGAACTGAACAATTGTGTCTTCTCTCAGGTGTGGTTGGAGTTCGTAGGGATTTATTTTTTCACATTTTCTAAAGTGTACATGATTTTTAAAACACACCCAGTGATTCCAATGGAGGATTTATTTTCTCAACAGAACACAAAACAGATCCAATGCCAACCGCATAAAGCCAACACACACATGATAACCCAATACAAACCAATTTACCTACGGAGAGACTCACACCCTACGCCATAACCTACACCTTACCCAAATCATACCCTACACTGTACCTTACACCGTACCCTACACAGTACCCTACACCATAACCTACACCGTACCTTACACAGTTCCCTACACCATAAACTACACTGTACCCTACACCGTACTCTACTCCTTACCCCACTCCGTCCCTACAATGTACTCTAAACTCTACACTTTACCCTTCACCGTACCCTACTCCGTACCCTACACAGTACCCTACACTTTACCCTTCACCGTACCCTTTAACGCAACCTACAACGTACCCTAGACTGTACTCTACACTTTACCCTTCACCGTACCCTACACTTTACCCTTCACAGTACCCTACACTTTACCCTTCACCATACCCTACACTGTACCGTACATCGTACCCTACACCTTAACCTACTCCTTACCAAACCCTGTACCCTACACTGTAGTCTACACTGTACCTTACAACGTACCCTGCATCTTCTCTACACCATACCCTGCACCATACCTTACACTGTATCCTACACCATACCTTACACCGTACCCTACACCTTACCCTACTCTGTACCCTACACCATACCTTACACCGTAACTTCTCCTTACCCTCCACCGTACCTTACACTGCACCCTTCACCATAACCTACACCGTACCTTACACAGTTCCCTACACCATAAACTACACCATAAACTACACCATACCCTACACCGTACTCTACTCCTTACCCCACTCCGTCCCTAGAATGTACTCTACACTCTACACTTTACCCTTCACCGTACCCTACTCCGTACCCTACACAGTACCCTACACTTTACCCTTCCCCGTACCCTTTAACGCAACCTAAACCATACCCTAGACCAGTACCTACACTTTACCCTTCACCGTACCCTACACTTTACCCTTCACCATACCCTACACAATACCTTACACCGTACCCTACACCTTACCGTACACCATACCTTACTACGTACCCTCACCTTACCCTACACCGTACCCTACACCGTAACCTGACTTGTACCTCTTAAAGAATGTTACTTCTAGTCAATGCAGCGCTGAACCAAAAGTGCAAAAGTGATGGTTTACTCGCTGAAATCACTGCTAAATGCTTGTCAGACAAAGAAGAAAACGAAGAGCTACTTTTTCGGCTTTTGCTTTACCCAACACGTATGTTTAACCCATAGAGAAACTGCCCAACACCCTCTTCACACCTCAACACAACCTTAAACAGACACACATCGATCAGACTATACAGCTGAAAACACCGCCTTATCCGTAGTTTACCCCAAGCCAAGGATTCTTGAACAAATCAGCTTTGTTAGGGTGTATTCATAAGCGCAACTGTATTGGCTGCACATGAAGATGAACTATCACATAGAGGTAACACATTTGTGTTTGTGCCCAGTTGTGCGAGAGACTCAAACCAGCTGCTCCAGCTTTGGCACGGATGGTTTCGGCCTGTGTGTAAGTGAAAGGTTACGCCTCTGGTGTGTTTTCTGATGAAAAGATGGAAACTTCTGCATGAGTGGAATGATGAGAGCCGACAGCTGCGTCTGGTCATTTTTTCCCGTTGCGTGATGACGCGGTACAATGAAACAGGTGAATCACTGCTATGACTCATGGATATTATCAACTGTTAAGAAGCAGGTTTTGATGGAATTAAGATTCGATTTTGAGGCGGTTTTACAGTGGGCATATGACAGATTGTAGACAGCTGCTATGATACAGCTGTGGGTACAGAGAAAAAGTTTGTGCCCCCACTAACCTCTGGTCATTTTACTCTTCGGCATTATAATTAAGTTCATTATGACGGCAGAAGTCTGTTCATCCGTGTGAACACACACACAAGCACCTACATGATGTTATAGCGCTGTGTGTATCCTTTACATATGTACACATTTATATATACGCTGCTATGTTAAAATGAATACAATTTACTATAGTCAATGTAGTTCCATATTTAAATACAATGTGATTTTGGGAAGTTGGATTCACGATTGGCTTTTCTTAAACAGTATAATTTGACATCTTTTATCCTTCCTTACGTCGGACGGGAACAGGGTGTGTCAGGGTAACACATTCTCCACATTCAATTTTAATGATTTCTCTTGCATGAGTCCCTCGATCCATTATTGACTCGAGGCTGAATTTTGTTGGCCATCGGTTTTACAGCAGTAACAGTAGTATTGTATGTTGGCAACCGCGCATACATTTTTAGTATAGGGCATGTTGTTGGCACCATTAATCCTCATGAATAGCTTTACATCCTGAGTAGTTATATGTACATGATTGACAGTGCCTATTATCTCATGCTCACAATGAAACATTTCATTCATGTCTATAGTGGGGTATGTGACCCATCGGAGGTCTTCTGTTTTCCCACAACTGCATACAGGCCGATTTGAATGGACTCGTCGTGGAAGGATTATCGGGCACTGAGTGCAAGTTATCTTTCTAAAGACAGTTGTCGGTCGTTTTATCTTTAAAGCCATTGCTCGTACAAACACACATTCAGGTCCTGGAAGAAACAATACTCTACAATATCTTGTTTTTCTTTAGTAGTCTCGCCATATATTTCCTGTGATGCATGTTCTGTACGTCTGGCAAACTCAAGCTTTGAGTTTTTCATCAACTGAAGTGCTCTGAACAGTCGCCAAACACGAAAACATTCTGGAAACGTCTCATCTGAATAAGAGCTGCTCAGAGCCGCCGGTCGTAACCCACCGTGTCACTGCTTTGTGGAATCGGTCTAGTAAATTCAAAAAGCACAATTGAAATGGATGAAGAAGTAGGCAGAGAAGGAATCTCCTCTCGCAGGATAGGTGTGTCTGGAATGAACTGTGGAAAATGGGCTCGGCTGTAAAGATTCTCCAATGATCTTTAATAGCACAACTGCAGTTATAGAAATATATCCTCCTATAGTAATTGCTGCTAACATCGGGATAGGGGTCAAACATGATTTGACATGGAAAACTTTATTTAGCTTTTTGCCAGATGGGAAGTTGTTCACTCAAAAAATCGTGTCATTTCAGATCTAAATGTCTTTCTCTTTATTGTGGAACACAGAAGATATTTTGAAGAAAGTTGGTAACCAAACCGCGCAACCCTTCACTTCTATTGTTAGGAATCAATGGAAAACAATGCAAGTGAATGTGTGTTCAAAACATTCTTATGCAAAATAGAAAATATCTTCTTTTGAGTTTTGTGGAAGAAAGTCATACAGGTTTGAGATGACAAACGGGTACATGATGGCAGAATTGGAAAAACTATCACTTTAAATATGAAACAGCGGTGTAAAAAACAACGTTTTTTCTGATCTCACATACCTTGATTATATTTTGAAATGTATATACTTTACATGTAACCTCTTTTATGTCCGTGAGAGGCGAATGGTGGGTGATTGTAAAAGTTCTTTACGTTGGTGTGAATTTGCCTTTCCATTAACGGCGCAAATATTTGTTTTGTGAAAAACATTTTCATTGGAGATTCACTTGGAGTTAAGTTTGAAGGTCCTTTACACGTTCTATTCTAGTAATGTAGGTGTGAATAGTGACAGGAAGTGCGGTGAGATGTGTGTATTGGTCCACGTGTGTTTCGCTCTGCTGTGTTGACAGCTGTGTGTATGTAAATAATTGATCTGGTGCAGCTGGCAAATGCAGGAAGACACCCAGAGATGAAATAACCCGTCAAATCCTCTTCATCAGCACTGGATATATATTTTTTTATAAAATGATCATTTAAAAATACATTCGATTTAGAAAAGTTTTCTGAAAAAGGACATTTTTTAACCTAGAATCGTACATTTTTGTTAATATTCATATTTTGTTAAAATGGTGCATTGGTTCAGCCTGAACATGTTAAACAATAATTGTTCAATAAAACAACAATATTGTTTAAATATAAATTCTTTCTTTTTTGATTCCTCAAAATGCTGCAAATCCATCAAAAAGTTAGTTTATGTGTTTAAAAAACATGTAGCAGACATCAAGGATCTCGTACGATAAATGGATATTAAATCAATAGATGCAAATGTCCAGTCTGTATCTCGTCGGCTCATCCAGACCATCAAAAGTGTTAAAAGTGTTTAAAGAACTCATCTTAAAGACTGAACACAAACAATCACCCTCTTGGTTGCATTGAATTAATTCTGATTGGTCAAGAGGACATATCACGTATCTGTATGTATTGATAACAATTTGGAAAAAAAATTGTGTGGTAGTACATTTTCTACAAGAAAATATAGAGATTTGGGATGAAACATTGATGGAGCAAAGAATAGGTTCAGCACCAAGTACAATGAGATGACAAATTATTTGTCATGTTGTTTTACTGTAATAGTATTCTCTGGTGCATCATAGGAGGGTTGTGCTGGTGTGCATGTCTCTAATGTCAAACTGTACATAACAATATATAGAACAAGTTATTATTTTTGGAGCAAAGCGTTTTACGGCTGAATTCAGGCCTTTATTACCCTAAATTCAAAATTCACTAAATATGAATTTGTTCCTAAAAAATGTCAATCCCGATGCCTTTTTATTGTTCTAAAATGACATATTTTAACAAGAACTATGGTCTTCTTCTTAAGCACAAAGTGCTAGAGAATTGTCGGATTTAGTACATAAAAAAATATAACATAAATGAAATTTTTTGCAGATTGCTGATTGGTGCGCCCAGGGCCAGGGCTTTATCCAATCAGGGGGCAAATATCACCGGTGGGCTGTATAGCTGTGACATCACTGCACATCCCAATGATTGTAGACGGGTGGATTTTGACAATGAGGGTGAGTGTTATGTCTCACATTTAAATAAAACAAACACAAAATAAGATGAATGATAATACTATATTAAATATCAATTTAAGCGTTTAACTGGAAGTTATTTTTGTGGGATTATGTGTGAAATTGTTCAGCGCAAAAACTCATCATTGATAGATTGCATTAAAATGTAGAGAATATTTAATCTTTATTTAATTGTACGATGTTGCATGATTTGCATTCAGCGTTGCTGTTAATCTTTTCTCACAGTGGATGATGGTATGGAGAATAAGGAGAACCAGTGGATGGGTGTAACGGTTCAGAGTCAGGGACCTGGCGGAAAGATTGTGGTATGTCAGGAATATAGAATAATGCCATCGGCCCCATAACTGACTTCTCTTTACAGTGTTATAGCCTTTAAACTTTACATTATTCTGTAAAAATCTTACTGTCTCCTGATATTGCGTCTGCACATGAAGTCATTTCTTTCTTCTCCAGACTTGTGCCCACCGTTACCAGCGCCTGCTGTTTGCAAACACAGCCCAGGAGGCCCGTGACATCACAGGACGCTGTTACATGCTCAGTCAGGACCTGAGCATCGACATCCAATCAGATGAGGATGGAGGAAACTGGAAATTCTGTGATGGACGAACAAGGGGTCATGAAAGATTCGGGGCCTGTCAGCAGGGTGTGGCTGCCACCTTCACCAAAGATTACCACTATGTTATCTTTGGTGCTCCGGGGGCCTACAACTGGAAAGGTAGAATTTGAAAACATATCTGAAATGATGTTTCTAAATGTTGTAATGATTCAGCGAACACTATACATAAACGCACACAAATAACACACTCTGCAGACAAACTGGAAGTGAAACTGAGAGCTCACACGGAAGTGCGGAGATCATTTCAGACTGACTACGTTGTTGTGATGCGTGATGTTGTTAAAGGTTTATGATCTCATAAACCAGGGCTGTCTTTAAAATGTCTTTTGTAAACTGTAGTTTTGGGGACAAAATCAAGAGCATGAATCAAATGAATGAATTAAAGTGATACATTTCCACATGGCAGATACGGTTCACAGGCATGACTTAATAAACACTCATCGATTCACATTTATGTGTACAGCACACATTTAAAACATCCTGCCATCAACCTGGAAATTTAGAAACTAAAGCCAACACATTTATCTCAAAAACACTTGCCATGTCTTAGGTTAGAATAATTTCTTTGGCAGATGCTCTGATAGAAAGTCACTTAAAGTGCATTTTAACTTAAAGTACACATTTTCTTATGTGATCTCTTGGAATCAAAATCAGATCATTTTAAGGCAGAGCTACCAGATTTTGATGTATCTGAATGTCACATCGCCAGACTATGTCAATTATGTTTTTATGTTATGATCCATTATCAGTACACAGTGATCCCTGTTGGTGGGGAATATCAGTGCATCATCTTCATCTGTAATACCACAATTTATTCTTCTTCTGTTAATAAACAATGAGCATTGTTTCAAATAAACACAGACATTCTGCAATTAATTACACGTTTTTATTTTGTTATTTTCCTGTGTAACACAGTTATAAACACAGTTTATTGTTCTGGTGTGGTTGTGTACTCAGAGTTTGTCTCTATGGTTTGTGTATCTTCAGGTATCGTGCGTGTAGAGCAGAAGAACAACACTCTTCTGGAAATGGGCTTGTTTGATGATGGTCCATATGAGGTTGGAGATGAAAACCGCTTAGATCCAAATCTAGTGCCTGTTCCAGCCAACAGTTACTTAGGTAAGTCTGACGTCGATGTTTATATGATAAACCACTCTGATTACACAGACAATGTTTTCCAAAAAACTTGATTATTAAAAACACACTTTTAAATTAGTCTATAAATAAAATGAATATTAATATAATTTGATTACTTTAAAAAAAGTGCAAAACTGAAAAATGCAGAAAATTTTGCAGGAAGCACATTCTCTTGTTTAAAAACAATCACATATTTTAAACAATTTATTACATATTATAAAAACACATGAAGTTCAAACAAGCCCATGGTTATACCTTAGAGAAAACATTTTGAGAAACTGTTTTGTGGGATTGTTTGTTTGCATTTCTGTACTTTCATCAAGTGTAGTATTTTTAGTTCTTGTTTTCTCAACAGTATATTTGAGTCATTTCCGGACGTGAACAGCGTTGTTAATTGTCTGATATCTCGTGTACACAGGATTCTCTCTGGATTCCGGTCACAGTATCACAGAGAAAGGCAAGCTCACCGTGGTGTCAGGAGCGCCGAGGGCCAATCACAGCGGAGCCGTGGTGTTTCTGAGGAAGGAAGGTGAAATGTCCACCATGCTCACACCTGAACACATCCTGGAAGGACCAGGCCTTGCATCATCGTTTGGATATGATGTGGCCGTTGTGGACCTTAATGGAGACGGGTGAGAAAATACAGAAACTCTTGTTGGAATACTTAAAGCCTTATAAGGAAAATAAGTGGTGTTTATTATAAGAGGGTACGTTTCCTCCTTTGGGAAGCTGAACTGTGTGGGTTGTCCCTACAGATGGCAGGATGTTGTGGTCGGCGCTCCACAGTTCTTTAAGAAAGATGAGGAAGTGGGCGGAGCTGTGTATGTTTACATCAATAAGGCTGGCAGGTGGAAGGACGTCAGTGCCATCCGACTCAATGGAACTAAAGACTCCATGTTTGGGTTGACTGTGAAGAACATCGGAGACATTAATCTGGATTCCTTTCAAGGTTGTCGATCAAAAATGTTGCCTCCAAATCGATCAGTTAGAAATAAATCCCGAATAAAAACGGAAAATATATTTTGGGGAAAACAATTGACGTGTGTGCTAAATATTGGGATCATGTTTTTGAATTAATCCAATGCAATTAGACAAAAAATCTAATTTAAATGAAACCCTAGTTGGATTTTTGTTTTCTCTGTACATCAGATATTGCTGTAGGTGCTCCATATGCAGACTCAGGGTTTGGTTGTGTGTACATCTACCACGGATCTGCTGACGGCATCAATACTAAACCCGCTCAGGTCAGATGCTCTGCACTTTCTGTCTATCTCTCTGTATCTGTCCGTTCTGTTAAAGGGAAATTATCAGAGTGAAATTACTTCGTCAAATGATGGATGAGCTGAAAGCCAAAAAAGGCTTTTTCAGAATCTATTTTGCTTCTTCTTCCAAAATTGCTTGGTCTAAAAGGTTTTCCATTTGCAGTGGTGATAAAGTACTTAAAAATATTTTTGTTTCCATTGATTCATAGCATTAAATATAGACATTCATTGGAATATCTATATGTACTGTGTCTGTTTTTCATATTCTTATTATATAACTATACAGTTTTACTTTATGCATACTTGTATCAAATACATCTTTGCAGATACTGGAGGGCAGACAGCACAACATAAAGATGTTTGGCTATTCTCTGGCTGGAAATATGGACCTTGATCTCAACTCGTATCCTGATCTTGCTGTGGGCTCTCTCTCTGATGCGGTCTTCATATACAGGTATTGGATGACTTCTTACGTCTGTGTCTTTAATCATTTATCTATTGTGTGGTAACATCTCTGTTGTTTGCAGATCCAAACCGGTCATCAGCATCAAAACAGACATCAAGGTCACGCCGAAGGAAATAGACTTGATGCAGAAAACATGTGGCAACAGTATTTGGTGAGACGCCGTCTATCTCATATCGTGAAACGTGTTGCTGGAAATACTCATCATGTTGTATCTTTTGACAGCTTGACAGTGGAAGCTTGTTTCTCATACAAAGCAAACCTCCCCACCTACAACCCCAAACTCAGTAAGTGTGTTTTTACTCGTGCGTGAGAAAATCTATAAAAACTTTACCTTTTTAAATCTAATGATCTAAAATAAACCAGGCAATGCAATAATGAAGGAAGGAGAGTGTATCTGGCATTTAATGTCTTACATTATGTTGTTTTAGACTGTTAATTGTCCTAAACAAGTTTAAGATAGAATTAAAGTTCACACAACAATTAAAGTTGTGACATTTTTAGGACTGTTTTACCCCGCAGAACACACAAGAAAGATATTTCAAAAGATTTTTGCTATTTGCCACACATCAACATTCATTTTATTTTCATGAAATAGAAGTGAATGAGTGATGTCCGGTCATCATCTTTCTTCAAAATATTTTCTTTTGTGTTCTGTGGATGAAAGGAAGTCATACATGTTTGACATGATAAGAGGGCGGTTAAACGATCACTATCACATCTTGCGTGTGTAAGTCTTGTTGACCAACACTGTGTTAGGTGTGGGTGGAAATATTAACTGTGTTCAGGAGCGAACAATGATCTCAAGCTCACACATTCTACATTTCTGTCCATCTGCCAGCCATTTCATACACATTTGAGGCAGAGTGGTACCGCAGAAAGCTGGGACTCCCATCTCGAGTCATGTTCCTGGAGAAGAGCGATATGGATCAGGACTTCCAATCATCCGGCACTTTGGAGCTACGCGGACAGAATAAGAAAGCTTGTTACAAGACCAAACTCAGACTACAAGTAAATTGATGCTATAGTTAAAGGCGTCCCAATCCAGCAAAAGAATTTACTTGCATACTCTTTTGATCTATTATCTTTTAAAACAATCTTAAGGTGCAAATGTTAAGGCATTCATTTAAATGTAATTATTTGATGATACATTTTTAAAATCTCCATTAAGCCTTAACTGTCAAATGAGCTGTTTACATTCTCTCTGCAATGTGACATCACATTGATTAAGCTCCGCCCATGACTGCTGATTTTAAAGAGAAGACAGTGTTCCTCCTTAACTTGATGTTACTATTCTTTACATTTTATTTGTCATTGGCAGCCCATGCTCAAACTGGCATATTAAGCCCTGCACATTCTGCTGAAATGGGCGGAGACCAGCAGCTCATTTACATTTAAAGAGATACACACCTGTTTTTCCTTACAGGACATGTAGGGAACAGAATAAGAAAAGATCTGTATTTTGAGCTGAAGCTTCCCACATACAGTCTGTGGCCCTTTTAGAGCTATTATCAGTGATGTATTGTTTGACTGAATGGGATGTGTGTGCTACGGTTTTTCAGGAAGGCATCAGAGATAAGCTGAGAGCAATTCCCATAGAGGTCTTTGTTGCCATTCACAGCGCCAAGAGAGGGAAGAGACAAAGCTCACTGCCACAACTAGTGCCAATACTGGACTCCAGCGTTCCCAATAAGACCATAAGTGAGGTGTGCACAGCTAGATTCCATTTCTAGAATAGATTCCATTTGATGATTCTGTAAGAAAGTAAAGGTTCGGTTTCTGGTGCAGGTGAACTTCTTGAAGGAGGGATGTGGAACTGACAACATCTGTCAGAGTAACTTACACCTGCAGTACAGATTCTGCTACAGAGAGACCAACCAGGATGTGTTCCCTCCTCTGCCGCTGTGTGTAGCCCTAAACAACCCCTGTATGGTACATCTTTTTGATGTTATAAGATAAAAATAACGATGGATTATGTTTGATTGGTCACTCAGAGAGAAGGGCATTCCGGTCATCTCTTTAAGTGATCAGAAGGACATTGCTCTGGAGGTCAAGGTGAAGAACAGAAATGGAGATGATGCCCATGAAGCCAAACTGCTGGCACACTTTGATGAATCTCTATCATACACTGGATTCCGATCCCTTAGGACTACAGTGAGTGCATTACACGAATGACTTCAGCCTGGCACAATTATCTGTTTTCTAATGTGAAATGAACGAATCCCTTTGTTTCTATAGGATAAGCATGTCATCTGTGTGGCCAATCAGAACGGGTCTCTGGCGGACTGTGAGCTGGGAAACCCATTCAAACGGGATTCAGAGGTTAGTCGATAATCCAAACATGCCGTAGACTTTTGATTAAAACAATAGTTATGCTCATGGGTTAATGTTCTTGTAGGTTACGTTCTATATCATACTGAGCACTGGCAAGATATCCCTCGACACCAAAGAAGTCAAGATTGACCTGCAGCTGGAAACGTAAATCTGATCTCATGAAATTTCATAACACGAAATCATGTTTTTGTGTTATTGTTTTAAATGATTTTACATTGATTGTGATTTGATGTATTCTCATACAGAACGAGTTCACAGGAAGGCATAGGCAAAGTGAAGGCAAAAGCCAAGGTTGTGATTGAACTTCTGCTGTCTGTGCAAGGGTATGTACTTGCTTGCTATCTTATCTTGGTATGAGCTCAGATGAAAGTTGAAAGTTTGTTCTTTGCTCAGGAGAAAGTGTAAGTCATTAAAGGATCTACTTCTTAAAATATGTGAATCAGTGAATATCATGAGAGGTTACTTTAAACTCAGAGGAATTCAATGAATGTTCATATTGAGATCACCTAGTTTTGCTCGTGAACTTACGCAAGAGTACAGTTAAAGACATCGCTGTGGTTTCATCGGGAACTCTTCTGACACATGAGATTCCTTAAGTCTTCTTCAATTGAGAGTTCACCCGAAAAGGAATATTCCGTCATCATTCATTAACCCTTTTATCATTTCAAACTGCTTTTGTATAGACGCATAACCAATGAAAGTCAGTGGGTGTCATTACTGTTTAGATAACAACATTCTTCAAAATATCTTCTTTTGTTTTCGGAAGAAGAAAGAAAGTCACACAGGTGTGAAATGAGTTAAAGAAATAGACAGATTTTTTTGTGGGATAAATTATCAAAACTTATAATACCTCGACATATTACTATTCTAACATGCATTCACGTATATGTAAGAATGTTTATATCTGATTTTTTTTTGTTTGGATCTTTTCGTTCTGCAGGTCGGCCAAACCCTCTCAGGTTTATTTTGGAGGTCAAATCAGCGGAGAGAGTGCCATGAAGTCAGAGGAAGACGTCGGCAGCTTGATTGAATATGAATTTACAGTTAGTGTCTCTCTGTTTTTACAAACCCTGTAGCTTTAATGTAAAATCCTGAATGAGAGGATTTTGTGTTTCGCAGGTGATTAATTTGGGGAAGCCGCTGAAGTCCTTTGAAACGGCTTCTCTAAACATCCAGTGGCCCAGAGACAGCTCTTTGGGAAAATGGCTCCTGTATCTAGTGAAGATCAACACCAGAGATCTGAAGTTAGTCACCTGTTCACCGGAGAGAGAGATAAACCCTCTCCGACTCAGTGAGGTAACACACCACAGTTTCAGAACCTGTGCTCAACCAGGGAACCACTTTAACGAAATATAGTTATAAAAATGACTTACTTTCAGGTGTCCACATCATCCAGAAGAAAGCGAGAGCTTGAAGAGAGAAAAGCATCTGAAGGGACGAAAACATCTCTATTCACTGACAAACGCAAGCATAAGACTTTGGTAACGACATTTCGTGGTTCTCATTTGTTGTGAACTGTGAATTTTTTTTTTGGTGATCTTATTGTCTTTGTTACATAGTCGTGCTCAGGAGATGCCAAATGTGTTGAGATCAAATGCCCCCTACATGGCTTGGACAGCAGCGCGGTCATCGTTTTGAAATCGAGACTGTGGAATTCGACTTTTCTTGAAGTAAGAGTAGAGGAAGAGTAGACGATTTACTTAAAGAATTGTTTGTGCAGGTATATTAAAATCATTTGTTTTCTTGACACAGGATTACTCGAACTACAATTACCTCGATATCATGGTGAAAGCTTCGATAAGTCTGGATGTTTCTTCCACCAACGTTGTGTTGAGAAATCCAGAGACACAGGTAATGTCATATATTAGAAACGATGACTTTTGACACATTTTCAGACGTTCTATTAACATGTTCTAAAAACTTAAAGAAATGTGCATGGAGTAAATCTCTAAAATCATGCAATGTATTTTGCTTTGGAAATTCATTTCACAGCATCAGATTATGTCATATTCTCATAACTGTATATTAAAAGTATATTGCAGCCAATGTATCATTTTGTTTGTACTAAAGTTTTGGGACGCGTGTATGCATTCATATTTTCCAGATTTTATATTAATAATAAATTAAGGAAACTAGGGGAACTATGTTATAAACATTTTTATCATCTATTTAATCATCTTCATTGAAGTCATCTTCTGACCAGCTTTTGCAGAAATGTTTCTTGTCATTTTCTCAAGCAGCATCTTAAGGTCTCAAACCTGAGATGCTTTTTAAATTCTACAAAAAATTCTTCATTGATTTTGCACACTTATTGTCTGTTCTGTCTTCAATATTTTGACAAAGTCAGAGACATTTTTCGTCCATAAAATGTACATTTATCCTGAAAAGAAATGATATTGCTAAAATTATTGCTAAATCATATTTTTATGATGTAACTCTTTTCCGACATTTAGGCTCTCAGATCATTTTTTTAAACAACGAGAAACACTGCACTCAGGTGTCCTGAATCTTTTGAATAGTTGTGTAGTGTAGCTCACTGTGTCTGAGTTTAATCCCATCTTTCTGTACATGTTTAGGTCAGACTAACAGTGTTTCCAGAGACAACTGTGACTCCATTTGGTGGAGTTCCTTGGTGGATCATTCTTGTAGCTGTATTAGCTGGAATCTTAATGCTGGCTCTCCTGGTTCTCTTACTCTGGAAGGTAAATATCCACGCGAAGACTTAAGACTCAAGTCGCTGTGAGCTACTGTGGTTGATTCCTAGAAATCTTTCATTTGTTCACATTTCACATTAAAAGCAATAAATCATTTAAAATCATAATTTGGACTTGTGCGTACAAACGTGGCAGCACTAACTCTTCCGGCGGCCTCACCTGCTGTCATTGATTTATGTGGCGTCATTAATACAGATCAATGTCTTTAGATGAAGTCTTAATATGACCTGTCTGCAATGACCCCTGAATTTGCCCCCTTTGTAGTGCGGTTTCTTCAAGCGGGCCAAGAAGGACGAGTATGACGCCGCATTTCACAAAGCTGAGATTCACGCTCAGCCTTCAGATAAAGACAAACTGTCCACTGAGGCCTAGTTCACCTCATCCGGGTAAAACACGACCGCTGCAGCAGAGCTCGTGTCTGCATGACGTGTGGCCTAACTATTCACTAACCCATCTTTTGCTTTGACAAAAGGACAGGAAAGACACATGCGCTTTCCAGACCTTGTGAAACGGTGTATTTTTGTCCGTCACCAGCGGATCGATGTGCTTTAATTGTGCTGTTTTGTCAAGCATGTCGTGCTCTCCGCTGTCCGTTGCTTTGCAACGCATTTCATTTCCAAGTGTCAAATCCACGTGTGGTTTTAATATGAGTCGTTCTGTTCTTTCCCTTCAGTGTGGATTTTTCAAACGCTCGAAATACGAAGACAGTGTTCCGAAATATCACGCGGTGAGGATTCGCAAAGAGACGCGTCTCTTGAAAGACGGAAAGGTCATGTTAGATCCCTTCGAGAAGAAGCAGTGGATGACCACATGGGATGAGAACGAGAGTTACTCTTGAGATTGTCTCTGCATCTGCTGTGGATCGTCAAGCATCTCAGATTGGGAAAGGGTTAGGGATACCCTGACTTCTGAATCGAGATATCACAAAACATCGCATATTGAGATGATAACACTCCTGGATTATCTCTGGACTTTTAATCTCTCCCTTAAAAATGTATTTGTATATTTCTGAAAGGCGCATTGGATGTCGAGACTAAATCGTCGGTTGTTTGTAAATATTTGAGTATTTTACAATGCAGTTTATTTATTTTTGTCTTGCAATTTTGTATTAAGAAGCCTACTGTGCATGGACTGGCCAAAGACTATTTTCATGTCTTCTGTAACTGTAAATATGATCAAACGCAGGAATGGAAAAGACAGAAAGACGCTGCTGGTCAAACTCACATTGATTCTTTAGTTTAGTTTGACTCATATGCATCAGCTGTTGCTACTGAAGCTGTTAAATACTTCTGATAAGTATAGAGATTATCAGAAAATGCTGGATAAACTGCTTTCAACTATCTATAGGGTCCTCAGAATGTTTGGACAACTCTAGGATTTATTTTCCCTTAGGAACAGCAGATTTCCACTGTGTACTGTAATCATTTTCTTTAGGTGATCCTTTACATCCGCTGTATCCATCTCATTGCAAAGCGATGAAAGATTATTGCAAACCAGCAGATTGCTTTAAACTAACAGCGAATGACTTAATAAAATGAATAAAAAAATGTACAAAGCATTTTATTGTTTAACGTTCCTCTGACAGCATTAACATTAAGCTGAAAAATACTGAAATATTTCACGATTCTAACTGATCTTCAATACAAAACCATCATATCAAATAAACAATACGTAAAAAATAAAGCATCTTCATAATTTTATGAAATGAAAAGTGATTTTCTAATGGCCAAAATACTTTTTGCGAATCTGTCGAAAGCATGGTTGCGTGGTTTGAATAAAGAGAAACTACACTGGTTAAGCCTGCAGTGTGTTTATACAGTGCAAATATTTAACAATATCTAAATCAAATACAAGGTTTTTACAAAACGGTAAGAAATGACAATCTTATGTGTACTATATCACACAATGCCCTTCATGAACTGCAATAACAGTGTAATGCTCCTGGTGTAGTATCAATGCCCTCATGAGTACAATTTGTTTTTCAAAAATACTTAGTTTTGGCGATATCTATTAAATACTGTCAAAATTCATTCCGCTTCGTTTTATCCAGAATCTTCCGTTTTTCCGTTACGTCTGCGTGTGTCAGCACTGGATTCGTGTTCGGCTCTTGTGGCTATAGCAGTGGCCACTGTGATGTCCTCTGGACCTGTGGTGGAATCTATCAGGGTTTGTGAGATCTGCTCACTCGGCCTCTTCCAGGAGGGTCTAGTAGCAATCCAGAGGATCAGACCACCAAAAGTTACGATCAGTAGACCAAGAACATTAACCAAAATAGCCTCTGGTGGCGAGTCTTTATAAGCTGGATCTTTCCTGCGAGAGGATTGAAGAGCTACAGTTAAACTGACCATCATAAAACACTCACATCAGAATCTTACAAGAAGCGCTGATATGATAACATTATCATTAGCTTCCTGGTGCTTCACTTACAGGGAAAATATGAGTTTCTCTGTGATGCCCATGAGAGATGTGGCGATCACGGTGGTAAAGATGAACAGACCGCTATAGATGTGAACAGGCATCAGAGCAGCACGCACAGAAACCGGAGTCGCAGGTATCAGGTAGACGGCGATGCCAAAAACGATCTGATTCATAAAAGAGAGGAAAAATATCACAAATTTAATAAACTCAACATACACTACATCTGGAACACAGTAGAGTGTCTTTTTATCCAATTTTGCCATTTAACTAAACTTTCCTTAATTAACAGACCTAGACAGTTGTTCTGCTGAACACAAAATGAGATATTTTGAAGAAAGTTTGACTTTATATTTTTACAATTTTGATTATTTTAATATTTTACAATTGTTTGACTATCACTGTCATTTTTTCTACAATGGTAGTCAATGAGGTCCAAGAACTGTTTGGTTAAAAGCTTTCTTCCAAACATCTCCATGTCCAGGGAATTCAAGAAATGTAAACAGGTTTGGAACAACTAGAGAGAAAGAAATTCATTTTTAGTTAGACTTTTTTTGTAAATATTATTGGCGTGTGTGTTCACGGTTGAGTGTGTGTTCACGGTTGAGTGTGTGTTCACGATTGAGTGTGTGTTCACGATTGGCGGGTGTGTTCACTGCTGTGTGTGTGTGTGTGTGTGTGTGTGTGTGTGTGTGTGTGTGTGTGTGTGTGTGTGTGTGTGTGTGTGTGTGTGCGTGCGTGTGTGTGCGTGTCTTTTCGCGATTGGTGTGTGGGTTCACTACTGTGTGTGTGTGTGTGTGTGTGTGTGTGTGTGTGTGCGTGTCTTTTCGCGATTGGTGTGTGGGTTCACTACTGTGTGTGTGTGTGTGTGTGTGTGTGTGTGTGTGTGTGTGTGTGTGTGTGTGTGTGTGTGTGTGTGTGTGTGTGTGTGTGTTTCTGTGCGCGATTGGTGTGTGTTCACTGCTGTGTGTGTGTGTGTGTGTGTGTGTGTGTTTCTGTGCGCGATTGGTGTGTGTTCACTTCTGTGTGTGTGTGTTTGTTTCTGTGCGCGATTGGTGTGTGTTCACTTCTGTGTGTGTGTGTGTGTGTGTGTGTGTGTGTGTGTGTGTGTGTGTGTGTGTGTGTGTGTGTGCACGTTAGATGGATTAAATGCAGAGCATGAGTTCTGAGTATCACGTCACTTTCACTTACACTTTTGTGGTAATCGGACAACTTCATTTTCATTTGTGAATTGTAACTACTAGAATATTTCAAAATGTACTCTGGCAATACTCAAAGGCAGTAACCTTAACTATAGTACATATGTTATTTGGGGGTAAGAGTGTCTGTGCTGGGTCTTACCTGTGCTGGGTACAGTATAACAGCAGTCAGTCCCACCCAACTGTGCAGACTGTACATGTTGGGGATATTCTTTGCATTGTGAAAATCAAACACTGCCACCACAGATATGACAGACAGGATGAAGGCCAGAATGTGGAGTCCGGCGTGAATAAACTTCATCATCTGCTTACTGCACCTCCAGGTCCATGGCAGTCGGTACACCACAATCGCTGAAGAATAAAGTGAGTTTAATTTAATAAGAATCAGATCAGTTATAAAAATACTGCTATAAGATGTGACTCATCCTCTTCATTTGACTCTTCGATGTCTTATCATGAATTTTGAAAATACAACATCAACTTACAATCCTACAGACTTTTACATCCCTGAAAGCAAACATACATCAGATATGTATTTAATGTCGGCATTTTCATTAACAAGACTCATTTAGTAGAGGATCAGTTGTGTTGGTTATAGATCTGTGATCAGTTGTGTTGGTTATAGATCTGTGATCAGTTGTGTTGGTTATAGATCTGTGATCAGTTGTGTTGGTTATAGATCTGTGATCAGTTGTGTTGGTTATAGATCTGTGATCAGTTGTGTTGGTTATAGATCTGTGATCAGTTGTGTTGGTTATAGATCTGTGATCAGTTGTGTTGGTTATAGATCTGTGATCAGTTGTGTTGTGTATAGATCTGTGATCAGTTGTGTTGGTTATAGATCTGTGATCAGTTGTGTTGGTTATAGATCTGTGATCAGTTGTGTTGGTTATAGATCTGTGATCAGTTGTGTTGGTTATAGATCTGTGATCAGTTGTGTTGGTTATAGATCTGTGATCAGTTGTGTTGGTTATAGATCTGTGATCAGTTGTGTTGGTTATAGATCTGTGATCAGTTGTGTTGGTTATAGATCTGTGATCAGTTGTGTTGGTTATAGATCTGTGATCAGTTGTGTTGGTTATAGATCTGTGATCAGTTGTGTTGGTTATAGATCTGTGATCAGTTGTGTTGGTTATAGATCTGTGATCAGTTGTGTTGGTTATAGATCTGTGATCAGTTGTGCTGGTTATAGATCTGTGATCAGTTGTGTTGGTTATAGATCTGTGATCAGTTGTGCTGGTTATAGATCTGTGATCAGTTGTGTTGGTTATAGATCTGTGATCAGTTGTGTTGGTTATAGATCTGTGATCAGTTGTGTTGGTTATAGATCTTTGATCAGTTGTGTTGGTTATAGATCTGTGATCAGTTGTGTTGGTTATAGATCTGTGATCAGTTGTGTTGGTTATAGATCTGTGATCAGTTGTGTTGGTTATAGATCTGTGATCAGTTGTGTTGGTTATAGATCTGTGATCAGTTGTGTTGGTTATAGATCTGTGATCAGTTGTGTTGGTTATAGATCTGTGATCAGTTGTGTTGGTTATAGATCTGTGATCAGTTGTGTTGGTTATAGATCTGTGATCAGTTGTGTTGGTTATAGATCTGTGATCAGTTGTGTTGGTTATAGATCTGTGATCAGTTGTGTTGGTTATAGATCTGTGATCAGTTGTGTTGGTTATAGATCTGTGATCAGTTGTGTTGGTTATAGATCTGTGATCAGTTGTGCTGGTTATAGATCTGTGATCAGGTGTGTTGGTTATAGATCTGTGATCAGTTGTGTTGGTTATAGATCTGTGATCAGTTGTGTTGGTTATAGATCTGTGATCAGTTGTGATGGTTATAGATCTGTGATCAGTTGTGTTGGTTATAGATCAGTTGTGCTGGTTATAGATCTGTGATCAGTTGTGTTGGTTATAGATCTGTGATCAGTTGTGTTGGTTATAGATCTGTGATCAGTTGTGTTGGTTATAGATCTGTCATCAGTTGTGTTGGTTATAGATCTGTGATCAGTTGTGTTGTGTATAGATCTGTGATCAGTTGTGTTGTGTATAGATCTGTGATCAGTTGTGTTGGTTATAGATCTGTGATCAGTTGTGTTGTGTATAGATCTGTGATCAGTTGTGTTGGTTATAGATCTGTGATCAGTTGTGTTGGTTATAGATCTGTGATCAGTTGTGTTGGTTATAGATCAGTTGTGCTGGTTATAGATCTGTGATCAGTTGTGTTGGTTATAGATCTGTGATCAGTTGTGTTGGTTATAGATCTTTGATCAGTTGTGTTGGTTATAGATCTGTGATCAGTTGTGTTGGTTATAGATCTGTGATCAGTTGTGTTGGTTATAGATCTGTGATCAGTTGTGTTGTGTATAGATCTGTGATCAGTTGTGTTGTGTATAGATCTGTGATCAGTTGTGTTGGTTATAGATCTGTGATCAGTTGTGTTGTGTATAGATCTGTGATCAGTTGTGTTGGTTATAGATCTGTGATCAGTTGTGTTGGTTATAGATCTGTGATCAGTTGTGTTGGTTATAGATCAGTTGTGCTGGTTATAGATCTGTGATCAGTTGTGTTGGTTATAGATCTGTGATCAGTTGTGTTGGTTATAGATCTTTGATCAGTTGTGTTGGTTATAGATCTGTGATCAGTTGTGTTGGTTATAGATCTGTGATCAGTTGTGTTGGTTATAGATCTGTGATCAGTTGTGTTGGTTATAGATCTGTGATCAGTTGTGTTGGTTATAGATCTGTGATCAGTTGTGTTGGTTATAGATCTGTGATCAGTTGTGTTGGTTATAGATCTGTGATCAGTTGTGTTGGTTATAGATCTGTGATCAGTTGTGTTGGTTATAGATCTGTGATCAGCTGTGTTGGTTATAGATCTGTGATCAGTTGTGTTGGTTATAGATCTGTGATCAGTTGTGTTGGTTATAGATCTGTGATCAGTTGTGTTGTGTATAGATCTGTGATCAGTTGTGTTGGTTATAGATCTGTGATCAGTTGTGTTGGTTATAGATCTGTGATCAGTTGTGTTGGTTATAGATCTGTGATCAGTTGTGTTGGTTATAGATCTGTGATCAGTTGTGTTGGTTATAGATCTGTGATCAGTTGTGTTGGTTATAGATCTGTGATCAGTTGTGTTGGTTATAGATCTGTGATCAGTTGTGTTGGTTATAGATCTGTGATCAGTTGTGTTGGTTATAGATCTGTGATCAGTTGTGATGGTTATAGATCTGTGATCAGTTGTGTTGGTTATAGATCTGTGATCAGTTGTGTTGGTTATAGATCTGTGATCAGTTGTGTTGGTTATAGATCTGTGATCAGTTGTGTTGGTTATAGATCTGTGATCAGTTGTGTTGGTTATAGATCTGTGATCAGTTGTGTTGGTTATAGATCTGTGATCAGCTGTGTTGGTTATAGATCTGTGATCAGTTGTGTTGGTTATAGATCTGTGATCGGTTGTGTTGGTTATAGATCTGTGATCGGTTGTGTTGGTTATAGATCTGTGATCGGTTGTGTTGGTTATAGATCTGTGATCAGTTGTGTTGGTTATAGATCTGTGATCAGTTGTGTTGGTTATAGATCTGTGATCAGTTGTGTTGGTTATAGATCTGTGATCGGTTGTGTTGGTTATAGATCTGTGATCAGTTGTGTTGGTTATAGATCTGTGATCGGTTGTGTTGGTTATAGATCTGTGATCGGTTGTGTTGGTTATAGATCTGTGATCAGTTGTGTTGGTTATAGATCTGTGATCAGTTGTGCTGGTTATAGATCTGTGATCAGTTGTGTTGGTTATAGATCTGTGATCAGTTGTGTTGGTTATAGATCTGTGATCAGTTGTGTTGGTTATAGATCTGTGATCAGTTGTGTTGGTTATAGATCTGTGATCAGTTGTGTTGGTTATAGATCTGTGATCAGTTGTGTTCTGGTGGTTATAGATCTGTGATCAGTTGTGTTGGTTATAGATCTGTGATCAGTTGTGTTGGTTATAGATCTGTGATCAGTTGTGTTGGTTATAGATCTGTGATCAGTTGTGTTCTGGTGGTTATAGATCTTGTGATCAGAAGGTTGTGGGTTTGAATCCCAGTATCAGATAATAACTCAAGTGTTCTTGAAGACGTCTTACCTCCGTGATAGACGATCACAGTATAATACTGATAGAGTAAAGTGTCTGATAAATGAATAAATGTAAATGTAAATCTGTAATAGATCTCAGATACATCTGCTGTAATAAAGATCTCTAGAAGATGTCTCCGAGATGTTTAGCAGATCATATTAAACAGCAGATGATTTCTATACATGTAAAAAAACACAATGTTTGATAAATGACAGTTTATATTTATATATTTTATTTTTTGGTCCCACTGCATAAACACTTATTAAAATACAAATAAATCAAAGAAATTTAAATCGCCAATTAAAAACATGAACTTTCTCGCTGTTATCAAAGTGAACACGTGACACACCTGAGTTACGTCACAACTTCGAAGTTTGCGCGATTACGTCACGTGTTGTGCAAACACGTAACGACATTATAAAAGCGGCTGTAAAATCAGGAAGTTTTCTTCAAAAGGGAATAAAATAAAGTGATCAAAGTAAGAATAAAAAACATGGTGTTAAAAAATGAAACTTCTTACCGATTCCTTGAAGGAAAATAAATCCGAAGATCATTAATAACGGATGCCAGTTAAACTCTGCAGCTCCTCCGTCCCATCCGAGTCCTTCTCTGTACTGTAAGAGCCAAACTAAAACTAAAACCATCGACACAAAGCCAACAGCTAAAGTCAGAGAGAAGAACAGCACGAAACTCTTGTTCTCCATCTTCACAATCGCACAAACACGCGCAGCTGCTTAAAACCGTCTGCTCGTGACGTCAGAGTATCGCGAGAAGAGCGCCACCGCGAGACCAGAGGTCGCGTGTCATATATAAGCTCGATGCCTTCCAGGGCAGCATCGGATCTCCACCCACACCACACACACAGTGCAGCCTAAGCAGACAGCTAACTTGCGTTGTAGACACAGACAACTAACTCGTTTTATACAACACAAACACTTGCATAACAATGACAAAGACATTTAACACACACACAAACTTTGGGTTGAGTTGCAAATAAAAGTTTTATTATAAACACTAAAGTCAAGTGAGGGAGTTTTACACGGTCATTGTGGAATGTGATAATATTTTACATTTACATTTAGTCATTTAGCAGACGCTTTTATCCAAAGCGACTTACATTTACATTTAGTCATTTAGCAGACGCTTTTATCCAAAGCGACTTACATTTACATTTAGTCATTTAGCAGACGCTTTTATCCAAAGCGACTTACAATTACATTTACATTTAGTCATTTAGCAGACGCTTTTATCCATAGCGACTTACAATTACATTTAGTCATTTAGTCATTTAGCAGACGCTTTTATCCAAAGCGACTTACATTTACATTTACATTTAGTCATTTAGCAGACGCTTTTATCCAAAGCGACTTACATTTACATTTACATTTAGTCATTTAGCAGACGCTTTTATCCAAAGCGACTTACATTTACATTTACATTTAGTCATTTAGCAGACGCTTTTATCCAAAGCGACTTACATTTACATTTACATTTAGTCATTTAGCAGACGCTTTTATCCAAAGCGACTTACATTTACATTTACATTTAGTCATTTAGCAGACGCTTTTATCCAAAGCGACTTACATTTACATTTACATTTAGTCATTTAGCAGACGCTTTTATCCAAAGCGACTTACATTTACATTTAGTCATTTAGCAGAGGCTTTTATCCAAAGCGACTTACATTTACATTTAGTCATTTAGCAGACGCTTGTATCCAAAGCGACTTACATTTACATTTAGTCATTTAGCAGACGCTTTTATCCAAAGCGACTTACATTTACATTTAGTCATTTAGCAGACGCTTTTATCCAATGCGACTTACATTTAAATTTACATTTAGTCATTTAGCAGACGCTTTTATCCAAAGCGACTTACATTTACATTTAGTCATTTAGCAGAGGCTTGTATCCAAAGCGACTTACATTTACATTTAGTCATTTAGCAGAGGCTTTTATCCAAAGCGACTTACATTTACATTTACATTTAGTCATTTAGCAGAGGCTTTTATCCAAAGCGACTTACATTTACATTTAGTCATTTAGCAGACGCTTGTATCCAAAGCGACTTACATTTACATTTAGTCATTTAGCAGACGCTTTTATCCAAAGCGACTTACATTTACTTTTAGTCATTTAGCAGACGCTTGTATCCAAAGCGACTTACATTTACATTTACATTTAGTCATTTAGCAAACGCTTTTATCCAAAGTGACTTACATTTACTTTTAGTCATTTAGCAGACGCTTGTATCCAAAGCGACTTACATTTACATTTAGTCATTTAGCAGACGCTTTTATCCAAAGCGACTTACATTTACATTTAGTCATTTAGCAGAGGCTTTTATCCAAAGCGACTTACATTTACATTTAGTCATTTAGCAGACGCTTGTATCCAAAGCGACTTACATTTACATTTAGTCATTTAGCAGACGCTTTTATCCAAAGCGACTTACATTTACATTTAGTCATTAAGCAGACGCTTTTATCCAATGCGACTTACATTTACATTTACATTTAGTCATTTAGCAGACGCTTTTATCCAAAGCGACTTACATTTACATTTAGTCATTTAGCAGACGCTTTTATCCAAAGCGACTTACATTTACATTTAGTCATTTAGCAGAGGCTTTTATCCAAAGCGACTTACATTTACATTTAGTCATTTAGCAGACGCTTTTATCCAAAGCGACTTACATTTACATTTAGTCATTTAGCAGACGCTTTTATCCAAAGCGACTTACATTTACATTTAGTCATTTAGCAGACGCTTTTATCCAATGCGACTTACATTTACATTTAGTCATTTAGCAGAGGCTTTTATCCAAAGCGACTTACATTTACATTTAGTCATTTAGCAGACGCATTTATCCAAAGCGACTTACATTTACATTTAGTCATTTAGCAGACGCTTTTATCCAAAGCGACTTACATTTACATTTACATTTAATCATTTAGCAGACGCTTTTATCCAAAGCGACTTACATTTACATTTACATTTAATCATTTAGCAGACGCTTTTATCCAAAGCGACTTACATTTACATTTAGTCATTTAGCAGACGCTTTTATCCAAAGCGACTTACATTTACATTTAGTCATTTAGCAGAGGCTTTTATCCAAAGCGACTTACATTTACATTTACATTTAGTCATTTAGCAGAGGCTTTTATCCAAAGCGACTTACATTTACATTTAGTCATTTAGCAGACGCTTGTATCCAAAGCGACTTACATTTACATTTAGTCATTTAGCAGACGCTTTTATCCAAAGCGACTTACATTTACTTTTAGTCATTTAGCAGACGCTTGTATCCAAAGCGACTTACATTTACATTTACATTTAGTCATTTAGCAAACGCTTTTATCCAACGCGACTTACATTTACTTTTAGTCATTTAGCAGACGCTTGTATCCAAAGCGACTTACATTTACATTTAGTCATTTAGCGTCGCTTTTATCCAAAGCGACTTACATTTACATTTACATTTAGTCATTTAGCAGAGGCTTTTATCCAAAGCGACTTACATTTACATTTACATTTAGTCATTTAGCAGAGGCTTTTATCCAAAGCGACTTACATTTACATTTAGTCATTTAGCAGACGCTTGTATCCAAAGCGACTTACATTTACATTTAGTCATTTAGCAGACGCTTTTATCCAAAGCGATTTACATTTACATTTACATTTAGTCATTTAGCAGACGCTTGTATCCAAAGCGAATTACATTTACATTTAGTCATTTAGCAGACGCTTTTATCCAAAGCGACTTACATTTACATTTACATTTAGTCATTTAGCAGACGCTTGTATCCAAAGCGACTTACATTTACATTTACATTTAGTCATTTAGCAAACGCTTTTATCCAAAGCGACTTACATTTACATTTAGTCATTTAGCAGACGCTTTTATCCAAAGCAACTTACATTTACATTTAGTCATTTAGCAGACGCTTTTATCCAAAGCGACTTACATTTACATTTACTCATTTAGCAGAGGCTTTTATCCAAAGCGACTTACATTTACATTTACATTTAGTCATTTAGCAGAGGCTTTTATCCAAAGCGACTTACATTTACATTTAGTCATTTAGCAGACGCTTGTATCCAAAGCGACTTACATTTACATTTAGTCATTTAGCAGACGCTTTTATCCAAAGCGACTTACATTTACTTTTAGTCATTTAGCAGACGCTTGTATCCAAAGCGACTTACATTTACATTTAGTCATTTAGCAAACGCTTTTATCCAAAGCGACTTACATTTACTTTTAGTCATTTAGCAGACGCTTGTATCCAAAGCGACTTACATTTACATTTAGTCATTTAGCAGACGCTTTTATCCAAAGCAACTTACATTTACATTTAGTCATTTAGCAGAGGCTTTTATCCAAAGCGACTTACATTTACATTTAGTCATTTAGCAGACGCTTGTATCCAAAGCGACTTACATATACATTTAGTCATTTAGCAGACGCTTTTATCCAAAGCGACTTACATTTACATTTAGTCATTTAGCAGACGCTTTTATCCAATGCGACTTACATTTACATTTACATTTAGTCATTTAGCAGACGCTTTTATCCAAAGCGACTTACATTTACATTTAGTCATTTAGCAGAGGCTTTTATCCAAAGCGACTTACATTTACATTTAGTCATTTAGCAGACGCTTTTATCCAAAGCGACTTACATTTACATTTAGTCATTTAGCAGACGCTTTTATCCAATGCGACTTACATTTACATTTAGTCATTTAGCAGACGCATTTATCCAAAGCGACTTACATTTACATTTAGTCATTTAGCAGACGCTTTTATCCAAAGCGACTTACATTTACATTTACATTTAATCATTTAGCAGACGCTTTTATCCAAAGCGACTTACATTTACATTTACATTTAATCATTTAGCAGACGCTTTTATCCAAAGCGACTTACATTTACATTTAGTCATTTAGCAAACGCTTTTATCCAAAGCGACTTATATTTACATTTACATTTAGTCATTTAGCAAACGCTTTTATCCAAAGCGACTTACATTTACATTTAGTCATTTAGCAGACGCTTTTATCCAAAGCGACTTACAATTACATTTACATTTAGTCATTTAGCAAACGCTTTTATCCAAAGCGACTTACATTTACATTTAGTCATTTAGCAGACGCTTTTATCCAAAGCGATTTACATTTACATTTAGTCATTTAGCAAACGCGTTTATCCAAAGCGACTTACATTTACATTTACATTTAGTCATTTAGCAAACGCTTTTATCCAAAGCGACTTACATTTACATTTAGTCATTTAGCAGACGCTTGTATCCAAAGCGACTTACATATACATTTAGTCATTTAGCAGACGCTTTTATCCAAAGCGACTTACATTTACATTTAGTCATTTAGCAGACGCTTTTATCCAATGCGACTTACATTTACATTTACATTTAGTCATTTAGCAGACGCTTTTATCCAAAGCGACTTACATTTACATTTAGTCATTTAGCAGAGGCTTTTATCCAAAGCGACTTACATTTACATTTAGTCATTTAGCAGACGCTTTTATCCAAAGCGACTTACATTTACATTTAGTCATTTAGCAGACGCTTTTATCCAATGCGACTTACATTTACATTTAGTCATTTAGCAGACGCATTTATCCAAAGCGACTTACATTTACATTTAGTCATTTAGCAGACGCTTTTATCCAAAGCGACTTACATTTACATTTACATTTAATCATTTAGCAGACGCTTTTATCCAAAGCGACTTACATTTACATTTACATTTAATCATTTAGCAGACGCTTTTATCCAAAGCGACTTACATTTACATTTAGTCATTTAGCAAACGCTTTTATCCAAAGCGACTTACATTTACATTTACATTTAGTCATTTAGCAAACGCTTTTATCCAAAGCGACTTATATTTACATTTACATTTAGTCATTTAGCAAACGCTTTTATCCAAAGCGACTTACATTTACATTTAGTCATTTAGCAGACGCTTTTATCCAAAGCGACTTACAATTACATTTACATTTAGTCATTTAGCAAACGCTTTTATCCAAAGCGACTTACATTTACATTTAGTCATTTAGCAGACGCTTTTATCCAAAGCGATTTACATTTACATTTAGTCATTTAGCAAACGCGTTTATCCAAAGCGACTTACATTTACATTTACATTTAGTCATTTAGCAAACGCTTTTATCCAAAGCGACTTACATTTACATTTAGTCATTTAGCAGACGCTTTTATCCAAAGCGACTTACATTTACACTTAGTCATTTAGCAAACGCTTTTATCCAAAGCGACTTACATTTACATTTAGTCATTTAGCAGACGCTTTTATCCAAAGCGATTTACATTTACATTTAGTCATTTAGCAAACGCGTTTATCCAAAGCGACTTACATTTACATTTAGTCATTTAGCAGACGCTTTTATCCAAAGCGACTTACATTTACATTTAGTCATTTAGCAGACGCTTTTATCCAAAGCGACTTACATTTACATTTAGTCATTTAGCAGACGCTTTTATCCAAAGCGACTTACATTTACATTTAGTCATTTAGCAAACGCTTTTATCCAAAGCGACTTACATTTACATTTAGTCATTTAGCAGACACTTTTATCCAAAGCGATTTACATTTACATTTAGTCATTTAGCAGACGCGTTTATCCAAAGCGACTTACATTTACATTTAGTCATTTAGCAGACGCTTTTATCCAAAGCGACTTACATTGACATTTAGTCATTTAGCAGACGCTTTTATCCAAAGCGACTTACAATAGTCGAGGAGACAATGAAGCGGTAAATAGCCGATACAACAATAGGTGAACAAGTGATACAACAATGTTACCGAGTTACACAGAGAGAAAAGTTACAAAAGTATATATATAATTTTTTTATTTAATTTATTTTTGTCGGCAGCTGGTGAAAAATATCCCAGATGAGCACTTGTTAGTCATTGTATCTGATTAAACAATATAATAAAGTACAGTCATGATTTATGTTCAGCCCGACGTCTTTTCATTTTATAAACATGACAGCTGAAAGAGTTGTTCTTCTCTTGGACGATGTGAATAATAGAGTCTCTATCAAAGTACACCTCGTGACTGTAAGTCTGCAATAAAGAACGCATGTCAACACAGAACAACGTTCTAGAATTCATACGTGAGATAATCGATGTGTTCGGTATTGATTCCACGTACCGCATCCCAGGGCTCTTTAAAGGGAACTCGTTTCATTAGGGCCCCGCTCTTGTTGTCATGGAGACGAAGATGCGCCGTCCCTTCATCCTCGGTGTGCGTGATTTCTACCACAGCCAACAGATCGAGTTCATCTTCATATTTGACCATCCTGAATGTCTACGGGGTCAGAAAGAAGAACATTTCTATTTCCTTCTTGTAGTTTAATCTCATGTTGTGAGCAGCATCGTCAAAACACATCAATAGCATTGTTGTGTCACTTATTCACCTATTGTTGTATCGGCTATTTACCGCTTCATTGTCTCCTCGACTATTGTAAGTCGCTTTGGGTAAAAGCGTCTGCTAAATGACAAAATGTAAATGTAAAACAAGTAGAGATATCCGCGTTCGTCTCAATGCATAACACTAGTACTGAACATGCACAAGGTTATAATAAAACTCTATTTTATGTTTACATTTTACATTTACATTTTGTCATTTAGCAGACGCTTTTATCCAAAGCGACTTACAATAGTCGAGGAGACAATGAAGCGGTAAATAGCCGATACAACAATAGGTGAACAAGTGCTACAACAATGCTACCAAGTTACACAGAGAGAGAAGTTACAAAAGTTTTTTTTTTGATAGAGTGAGTAGTTAGAAAAGAAGTGAGTTAGTGAGTTAGGTGTAGCTGGAAAAGATGAGTTTTTATGTATCTTTGGATCGGTGTTTGTTAACTTAGAGAAGATTTCAGGATTAAATGAACTCCCTAACAGAGAGAGAGAGCTTAAAAAATAAGTCTAAGATCTAAACACAGAAAGATTTTCAATAAATATCTTCTGTCAGATATAATGTGACGATTAACAGTAAACAGGGTGGTTTTGTCTTCATCGTTCTTCTTTTAAAGCATACAGACATGAGAGAGTTTGATTCCTTTAAAAGTGTGTTAGACTGACCTCTTGTGATGGGTCATCATCTAGAAGTTGGAATCTTCTCCTCACCGTGCGGCCTGATGAGGTCCTAGTCATCTGAGGGACCTGTGAGGAAGAGTTCACCCTAAAGTCATCTACATTTACATTTACATTTACATTTAGTCATTTAGCAGACGCTTTTATCCAAAGCGATTTACAATAGTCGAGGAGACAATGAAGCGGTAAATAGCCGATACAACAATAAAATAAAACATCTCTTTTGTTTTCGCCTTTCAACAATTACACTTATCTTTTCAAATAATAAGATTAGGAGGTAAACGTGAGACCCGATCGGAACAAACTTCATATTCCATTCTAACAAACACAGCTGTTAATGAAGCCAAAGAAATAATCACATTATTGTTACGGGCTGCGTTGATGGAGAAGTCGGTGACTATCTCATACTTCCAGTCGCATCCCGGGTCTGCCATGATCTTTAAAACGCTGTATGAAAAAGTTGAGAAAAGATTCAGTCTTTATTTGACACAGTCATTCATTTTTGGATTTATGCTTACTTTATTGTGCTGGGTCCCGCATGAACAATCCTTCCAGAGTCATCCGGGTGATAAAAAATCCAGTCTTCCTCCAATGAGTCGTACTTCATCTCTTGAACACCGTTTTTTGCCTGGTGCAAGGTGACACATCACTGGATTAACAAAGTCCTGAGAAACAACTCAAGAAGAACAAGCTCAAAGTCGCCCGGTTTCTTTATCAGTCAAATGTTATATTTGTTAAATATTTTTGTGATCGTGTTGGGCTACGTTTCAAACACTCTCTCCATCATGCCTTAAGGTTGATGCCTTGTGTGAATCCAGCGTTCCAGACTTCTGTAAAACTAAAAGTGAAACTGAGAGCTAACAAAGCAGTGGAGAGATTATTCCAGCCTGAACTATCTTACAATGACATTTTAATCTTGTCACATCCCTGCTTTACTGCCACAATCCTGCAAAAGAGGATTTATCACCTATAAGTTATTATGTTTCATCTAACCCGCACCTAGCAGTTTAGTATCAGTCTAATGAGACCTACATCACATGTTTTTAATCATTTCCTTATGTCTAAACCAGTCTAATATAATTGTAACCATCTATATATTTGTACACAGAGAGAGTGATCACCAGAGCTCCATCTGTAATAGAGCAGATGTGATGGGTTCCTCGGTGTCTCTTATGGTTAGGGGTGTAGATATAGTGCCAGGGATGACCTCCAAACTGAACCCCATTCTCCAAGTATGACATCTCGAACAAAACAGGAGGACATTCTGTAGAGAAATGCATTACGTAAAATGAAGATCACTTGTTCTGCAAACCTCTACACACAGATTGGCCGTTTTCATCTACATGTGTCATACGGAGGTGTTAGAGTACACACCATAAATGTGAATATTGACTGGAACACCAAATGGAGCTTCTCCTACAATGCCTCTCGCACCATTTATGTCAAACTGCTGTCCCAGCGTCAGCTTCTCATCTCTAAACTAAGCAGACGACAGCACATGACGTTAAGAACGATGATTTCCGCATCGATGTTTCAGTCAGGCCTATGAAATTAAATGAATCGTTTAATGCATTTACCTTATTAAGAATATACTCAAAACTGTAAAGCTTGACGTGTTTGGAGCTGTGTGATACAGCCAACACTCCCTGTGATAGCAGGACATCCACAGCTGTCCTCCCGAAGACCTGCACATATCACATCTCTTTATTCATTCATTCTTTTCTTTATCCGGACTTATTTATGCACGTTACCTTTTTACTTATTTCCATCATTCCCACAAATTCCACAGGAAAGACTTGAAACACGGCCATGCGCATGAGAATGTCGTTTTCCACGTGCGCCTGCAAAAGAGAGAGAAAGTTCTACAGAATAGAATAGAATGCACAGAGATTAGAAGCCTTAAAATGTCTTACCTGTCGTTCCAGTGGCGTCTGTTTGTTTTGAGTGGATTTGATATAAAATGTCTCCTGGCAGGAATCCCAACCCAAAGATCTAACAGTAGAAACCACATATAGTTATGTGGTTTAAGAAAACTATTTTTTTAATTATACATCTTTACTGATGTACTTATAAAAGTGTTTTAAACAAATGAATCAAATTCAAATTTCTGCAGTTAAATCATTTCACAATATTACATGTTGTCAGGACAGGTTACAGATAGTACAAACAGTGTGGAATAAGTACAAAATCAGGAAGCAGAAACATTTATATATAATGAAACATATATTATAAATTGTTCGTACAGCTATTGTTGACGTTAATGATAATGCCTGGGGAAAATAATCGTCTGTGGGATTGTAATCCTAGAGCAAATTAATCACCTGAATTTAAACCGGGAAGAGAGGTGGATGTTCTCTAGCGCTCGGCCTGTGTCCGCTGAGAGGCGATATAACCCGTCCTTTGTGAGAGCCAGAAGACATGGCTTCTGGTCTGAGACTTTTGGCAAAACTCTCTCCTGCAAATTAAAATGAAGCGTTAAACAAAACTTTTCAGCAGGTTATTATAGCAGGTATTCCTACTTAAAGTGTGTGAAATGCATGTTAGTTGGCTAATCTTCTACATTTGTGGAATTATTGTGTTATGTTAAGTTAAACATGGCTTTATTACTTTAATGGTATTATTAGGACTATTATTCACCGATGGGTGTCTTTGGCAGCCCTATGAACTGTACATGAGATCATAATGAAATTCGGCACACTTGTTGTATTTGGTCCTCAAAACTCATGTAACCAAAGTATGGGATCTGTATTTTTCCAAGTGCATCTTGTGAAATCTTTGTCTCGAGATGCACGGAAATGTCTCTCTCGAACGTTCTCTGCTTCAGTTCCTCGATGGTGGAACGATCTGCCTCTGGCTTCACGCTTGTCAGACTCGGTCTCTATCTTTAAAAAACTCCTAAAAACTCATCTTTTCCGGCTACACCTAACTCACTAACTCACTTCTTTTCTAACTACTCACTCTATCAAAAAAAAAAATACTTTTGTAACTTCTCTCTCTGTGTAACTCGGTAACATTGTTGTAGCACTTGTTCACCTATTGTTGTATCGGCTATTTACCGCTTCATTGTCTCCTCGACTATTGTAAGTCGCTTTGGATAAAAGCGTCTGCTAAATGACTAAATGTAAATGTAAATGACTGAAGAGACTTTTGCCTCTCTTCCCAAGAAAAGCATCGGTAAAGTTATCCGTGCTCATGCCGTTGACTCTTTCTCTTGTACCATTCTTATTCGTATATAATGTATTGTTCATTCTCCCTTCTCAGTTTTACTCTCTACTCTCTCATTTTATCATCATCCGGGATGGGTTCTTGTCAGCGGATGTCCAGCTTTTTCAGCACGGGATGTGAGCTTGAATCTTGTGTGGTGTTCCTGTGACATTTTGAGTCATTTCTGTGCATATCCCTCATAATCATTATGTCCGCTTGCAGTTATATTTTAATGCATGATTAATTTTTTTAATATTTCAATGTATAGTTGTCATGTAAACATCATGCCGAGAACAACAAAGACTCACCAGAGGACACTGGCACAACAGCGCATCTTCAATCTTCTCTGTTTTGGGGAGTTTATAGAGAAGTTCTGGCCGATGCAAGAGGCTGGGATTAAAGGGGATTATTCACGCAATGGATATTAAACCGATTCGTGATTGATAAGAATTCATCCAATCTCAAGACATACTGTACCTGCTGTAACAACACCTGTAATTATCAAAGTATATCCATCCAGCTTCGTAAGAAATAAGTGACTTTGAGGTCTTGCTCCAAACCTTTATAAATTCAGTATCATCCTGTAAAGTAAAAATATGAAGTAACATCAACAACATTAGAATATAAAAATATATAAAATATGTAAAATATAAAATTTTGTAAAAACAGCCATATATAAAATATAGAAATGTATAAAGTATATAAAATTTAAAAATATGTAAAAACACATATGTAAATTTATATATATATATATATATATATATAAAATTAAAAAGATTTAAAAATATATATTTATAAAATATATATATATATATATATATATATATACATAAAATATAAAAATATTTTAAAAAATCTATGTATAAATAATAAGAATTTATAAAATAACAAAATATATGAAACATGTAAAATATAATATTATGTAAAAAAAATCTATATATAAAATACACGAATATATAAAATAACAAAATATATAAAGTATATAAAATATAAAATTATATATATTAAAATGTGTATAAAATATACGAATATATAAAATATAAAAATGTATAAAGTATATTAAATATTAAATTATATATATAAAATGTTAAAAATATACAAATATATAAAATATTAAAATGTATAAAGTATATTAAATATTAAATTATATATATATAATATTAAAAATATACAAATATATAAAATATAAAAATGTATAAAGTATATTAAATATTAAATTATAAATATAAAATATTAAAAATATATAAATATATAAAATATAAAAATGTATAAAGTATATTAAATTATATATATAAAATATTAAAAATATATAAATATATAAAATATAAAAATGTATAAAGTATATTAAATTATATATATAAAATATTAAAAATATACAAATATAAAAATTTATAAAGTATATTAAATATTAAATTATATATAAAAAACATACAAATATATAAAATATAAAAATGTATAAAGTATATTAAATATTAAATTATATATAAAAAAATATAAAAAATATACAAATATATAAAATATAAAAATGTATAAAGTATATTAAATATTAAATTATATATATAAAATATTAAAAATATACAAATATAAAAATGTATAAAGTATATTAAATATTAAATTATATATATAAAATATAAAAAATATACAAATATAAAAATGTATAAAGTATATTAAATATTAAATTATTTATATAAAATATTAAAAATATACAAATATATAAAATATAAAAATGTATAAAGCATATTAAATTATATATAAAAAATATACAAATATATAAAATATAAAAATGTATAAAGTATATAAAATATTAAATTATATATATAAAATATTAAAAATATACAAATATAAAAATTTATAAAGTATATTAAATATTAAATTATATATAAAAGATATAAAAAATATACAAATATATAAAATATAAAAATGTATAAAGTATATTAAATTATATATACAACATATTAAAAATATACAAATATACAAATGTATAAAGTATATTAAATTATATATATAACATATTAAAAATATACAAATATACAAATGTATAAAGTATATTAAATTATATATATAACATATTAAAATATACAAATATAAAAATGTATAAAGTATATTAAATTATATATATAACATATTAAAAATATACAAATATAAAAATGTATAAAGTATATTAAATTATATATATAACATATTAAAAATATACAAATATATAAAATATAAAAATGTATAAAGTATATTAAATTATATATATAACATATTAAAAATATACAAATATAAAAATGTATAAAGTATATTAAATTATATATATAACATATTAAAAATATACAAATATACAAATGTATAAAGTATATTAAATTATATATATAACATATTAAAATTATACAAATATACAAATATATAAAGTATATTAAATTATATATATAACATATTAAAAATATACAAATATACAAATGTATAAAGTATATTAAATTATATATATAACATATTAAAAATATACAAATATACAAATGTAGAAAGTATATTAAATTATATATATAACATATTAAAAATATACAAATATAAAAATGTATAAAGTATATTAAATTATATATATAACATATTAAAAATATACGAATATAAAAATGTATAAAGTATATTAAATTATATATATAACATATTAAAAATATACAAATATATAAAGAATATTAAATATAAAAATATATAAAGTATATAAAATATAAAGGACACCTGAAGTATAATATTTCTAAGGATCTTGAGGTTTCCTCCGAGAATCTTCCCGATGTCATTGGCTGCTGATCCGTTAGTTCGTGACGTCAGAAGAGCGCAGCTGTTTGCAGTGACGCGTGTGCGCGCGCGGTGGCGCTGTGCAGGGTGCGCGCGCATGGATGACAAACACACAGAATCTAAACAACTCACTGTTATATAGAACCTCACCAACAAGTGTAATGCGCGATATAACCTATAGATAATACCATACATTAAAACACGTAAACTCTGCACATATGTAAGTTTCTTCTCTTTAATGTAAACAAAACATAGCTTAGCATATGGTGTTTGCTACAATGCTAACTGTTCTGTTCCATGGCTCGCATTAATGTTCATAAACTATTTCCGGAGTCCAGTCCGTGGTTAAATGATGTAAATCCAGAAGTGAATTTAAGAAGTGTTTAACTTAAAGCTTTTGTTTGCATTCATGTTGTGCTCACGTGCAGCTCATGTACTTCCGGGTTACTGTGTGCTGCCCGTTGCATGCTGGGATATGTAGTCTCAGGCTGTGTTGAAACATGCTTTGATGGTGTCACAGTGTTCCTGCAGGAGAATGGTCCTGAAGCTGACCGCCTGGGCCCTGAGACTCCATCCCCGCAGACTTTACTGTGCAGGAAAACCCCCGGCACCACTGGGAGGAAGAATACTCACCAACCCTGAGGATGTGTTTCAGCACAACATGTGGTACTCATGGCCATCATTCATTGACCTATGACCTTTGGATCTTCATCATACTGCCAGTTATATATATATATACTCGGTGGCATTGTTGTAGCACTTGTTCACCTATTGTTGTATCGGCTATTTACCGCTTCATTGTCTCCTCGACTATTGTAAGTCGCTTTGGATAAAAGCGTCTGCTAAATGACTAAATGTAAATGTAATGTAATATAGAAATATTAACATTGACACAAAAGGAAATGACAGTGGGGTATAATAAAGTGTGTCGGTTGATTTATTACAGAGAAACATAATGAGAAAATATTAAAAAGCTTCAATGCATAACAGGTTACATTTACATTTAGTCATTTAGCAGACGCTTTTATCCAAAGCGACTTACAATAGTCGAGGAGACAATGAAGCGGTGAATAGCCGATACAACAATAGGTGAAAAAGTGCTACAACAATGTTACCGAGTTACACAGAGAGAGAAGTTACAAAAGAAGATTTTTTTTTGATAGAGTGAGTAGTTATAAAAGAAGTGAGTTAGTGAGTTAGATGTAGCCGGAAAAGATGAGATTTTAGGAGTTTTTTAAAGATAGAGACCGAGTCTGACAAGCGTGAAGCCAGAGGCAGATCGTTCCACCATCGAGGAACTGAAGCAGAGAACGTTCGAGAGAGACAGAGAGAGAGAGAGAGAGAGAGAGAGAGAGAGAGATTTCTTACCCTTTTGAGCTGGCACCACAAGTCTCAGCTCATTTGCGGAGCGCAGAGATCTTGAGGGCCTAAAAATCTTCAGGTTACCGTGCCATCATTTATAACAGATATAACAACAGCCAACCAAAGTTGATAGACATGTACCATACAGTACAGGTTACATGTGTATATCATCCATTTTGTTGACTACAAGTATAATTTATTTATTAAGTATATTTATAGTTTGCTTGATTATTATCTACGATAAAATATATAGAGCATTGAATCAATAAAATCTTAGGTCATGATGAGATGAAGTGAAATGGATTCTGGTTTTTCCGTTGTTCTTTAGGGATCACGTGCAGTGGACTATAGAAGAGAGAGAGACGGCTCGACAGAAAGCAGAAGAAAATTCCAAACACAAGATTCCTGTAGAGGAGCAGAGTATGTATTCAAAGCCCCGAACATTTGTCGATAAATCATGTTGTCCATTATGCGTTTCTCTTCTCCTTTGTCCCGTCAGCCAAATATGACAAAGACGCAAATAAATATTGGGACAGGTTTTATGAGATGCACCACGGCAAGTTCTTCCGTAACCGGAGCTGGCTCTTCACAGAATTTCCAGAGTTGCTTCCTCCAGGCGTTGATGGCAGTTTTGCCTCGGAGAAAAGTCCGGGCCGCTCAGAGACTCAACAGAAGCCGTGTGACTTCAGGCCTTCGACCACTGACTCATTCCCTGGACAGCACGCTGACTTTACAATACTAGAGGTGCTCCAACATAAATGCTGTTTTTATTGCAATAAAGTACGTTTATGTTAAGTAGGAAAAAGTATTTGGAAATAATCACCATAACCAGCTTATTTAAACATAATCACATAACTTACATAACAGCTTAATATCAATGTAAAGAGACCCTTTGTGGTAATAAAAATAATGATTTTATTGTTTGACTATACATAAGTGTAATTGAATAGTCCAATATGGGATTTACATGTGACCCGCTTTATTGTAAACTCTAGGATTTGTAACTTATTATCAGACTTAATATTTTAATTGTGCGGTGTAATAACTTTATTTCAATAGGCTTTGTGTTATGTGCAGGTAGGCTGTGGTGCAGGTAACAGCGTTTATCCCATCGTCAACATCATCAGGTAAAGGGCTTTCAAAAATGCTAAAATAAAATATTAACAAAAAAACTTTTTACACTTTTTATTACATTTTTCAGCACTCATCATTGGTGTTTCTGCCCTTGTTATGAATCTGCAGGGACAGCAAGTCATTTCTGTACTGTTGTGACTTTTCATCTCAAGCTGTTGAGCTTGTCCAGGTAAGCCACTGTCACACATGTCTGCTTCTGCATGCATTATTACACTTGTCATTAACCTGCTAAGTGCATCAGACAGAGCACACACATCCTGGACATTAGTGAAAGCTTTAGGAATGGATCAAGATGAGGATCCTTTTTAGTGTATGCAGATTAGTAATGTAGGCTAGGATCTGTCTTGATGCTCTTTGGTCCTTCGACAACTGCCAACCACTGCATGATGATGAAAGAGGGAGTGAAATTCACTGCGTGCTCAAAGCTATCAATACAAAAGTCATTTGGGAACCATCAATATGTGCTTTAAATTGCTGAAAAAAGTTGGAAGGAGTCATGGCTAGGGTCATCATAATTATTTTGTAAAACAATACAGATGTACAAAAACTTGATGACATATGAACATGTATTTAAAACTATTTAGCATTTTGGTGGAGCCAAAATGAGTGACGGAAAAAACTTTTTAGCTTAAATGTATTCAAATTAATGTTGTTTAAAATATTGAACAAAAAAACCATTGAGACTCAAAGGGGTAGTTTACGTAACCATGAAAAATCTGTCATCATTTACTCACACTTTTGTCACTTTAAACCTCTCTTCTTCTGCAAAACACGAAAGAAGATTTAAAAAAAATGTTGGTAACCGAACAACGTCATCATCGATTCACCCTTTCAATGGTTTTGTGTCCAAATAATAGAAGTGAAAGGGTTACACTGTTGTGGTATTTCTGCAGCTTTTGTGTTCTGCAGAACAAAATAAGTCACACAGGTCTGAAATGACAAGAGTAAATTACGACACAATTTTCATTTTTTGACTGAAATATTCTTTCAAGACATGACGACAATGACATGTGATTTTCCCCTCACAGGAGCACCCAGACTACGACCCTGCTGTGTGTCATGCATTTGTGAGGGACATTTGTGACACAACATCACCGTTTCCCTTTCCTCCTGAGAGTCTGAACATTATTTTGCTGGTCTTTGTGCTTTCTGCCGTACACCCAGCACGGTATGAGCAATAACGTACAGAACTCAGCATGCAGCTAAAACAACAAGTGTCCACGCTGTCCAGTACTACAGACTTTGTTATAGCAACCGCTTCGAATGTATCTTACTATGGGATGTCTTAGCCAGGAAAACATCACATAGTGTAATTCATTTCTCCCTGTAAAAAAACAGAAACATTTTACTGCCCCGTTTTATCTCTAGAACATAGATGCCTTGCAGAATTCATTTTCATTCATCAAATGCAAAGGGTGAAAGTATAAAAACATCTGTACTCGGCTTTATTGCATTCAACTGCCAGCAAATGTGACGTTTTAGCTTTGTTATTCCAGGGATTATGACATTTTTTCAAACATAAACACTGGGATAAAGGTTCAGAACACTAACTTTGCTGTTTGAAACGTGTCATGGAAAATTAACCAAGCGTAAGTGTTTGACATTGTCTGTTTGCATACTTTACCATCGCCCGCTTCCAGATAAATGAAGTGCAGACATAATTCCATTGAGCTGGAATTTCCGCCCGTCTGCTCTTTGTAACTATGACCACTTCTCTAAAAGTAGATAGTCACTTTGTCTCTTTAGGTTATGTGAGTGTTTCTGCCGGCCTGGGTCCGTACTCTTCCAAATTCTGCCAACATTATCAATGGATTTAATTGATAATCTTTGTATTTATGGTTTCGCACTTTTTAGAATTAAGCAAAAGACACTTTACAGAAAACACATCTTAGTACAGAATGATATGTAAATTATATGAATAAGCAAGTAACAATTGCACATTTAAAGTAAGGTGGAAGATCAATCTTGGTCTAAATGGTTCTGTTTCAGATAGATTCTTCAGATGATATAAAAGGGAATTAGAGTGTTCTTTAAAAAGCATTTGACTGACTGGTTCCTCTATGGCATCACTGTCTAAGAACCTTCTGTGAAGTGTATAAAGTGAATAGTTAAAAAACATTGACTCAACCTTTCTTTTTCAGAACTCAAGGGGTGGTGAATAGTTTGGTTAGATATTTGAAGCCAGGAGGAATCATGCTGTTCAGAGACTATGGAAGATACGATCTGTCACAACTAAGATTTAAGAAAGGTAATTCGGCTTAAAGGGAAGTAAGGGATTTCTGATCTGTTGTTATTCGTCATTGACAAGAAACCTTGCATTTGTATTTAAACGTGATTGTGTTACGCTCGTATAAACACGAACGCCCATCTTCTGTAGGTCAGTGTTTGTCTGATCATTTCTACACACGTCAGGATGGGACCTGTGTGTATTTCTTCACCAAAGGTAGAAGCGGTTTCAGAGATACCTTGTTCCTGTATGTAAGCATGTAAGCCATCAAGTTCTGTTCTGTTTCCACAGACGAGGTCCACACTTTGTTCTCCAGCGCTGGTTTAGAAGAGCTCCAGAATGTAGAAGACAGAAGACTGCAGGTGAACCGAGGGAAGAAGGTGACGATGCACAGAGTTTGGGTGCAGAGCAAATACCAGAAACCATATCAACATCTGGAAAGTGAACATCTGTGAACTTCTGTGTTTTAGTTGTGTACATCTGTGTGATGAGATTCAGAACACAACAAACACAAGTGTGATGTTTTAGTTGTGTACATCTGTATGATGAGATTCAGAACACAACAAACACAAGTGTGATGTTTTAGTTGTGTACATCTGTGTGATGAGATTCAGAACACAACAAACACAAGTGTGCTGTTTTAGTTGTGTACATCTGTGTGATGAGATTCAGAACACAACAAACACAAGTGTGATGTTTTAGTTGTGTACATCTGTGTGATGAGATTCAGAACACAACAAACACAAGTGTGCTGTTTTAGTTGTGTACATCTGTGTGATGAGATTCAGAACACAACAAACACAAGTGTGATGTTTTAGTTGTGTACATCTGTGTGATGAAGAACACAATAAACACAAGTGTGATGTTTTAGTTGTGTACATCTGTGTGATGGGATTCAGAACACAACAAACACAAGTGTGATGTTTTAGTTGTGTACATCTGTGTGATGGGATTCAGAACACAACAAACACAAGTGTGATGTTTTAGTTGTGTACATCTGTGTGATGAGATTCACAACACAATAAACACAAGTGTGATGTTTTAGTTGTGTACATCTGTGTGATGAGATTCACAACACAATAAACACAAGTGTGATGTTTTAGTTGTGTACATCTGTGTGATGAGATTCAGAACACAAACACAAGTGTGATGTTTTAGTTGTGTACATCTGTGTGATGAGATTCAGAACACAATAAACACAAGTGTGATATTTTAGTTGTGTACATCTGTGTGATGAGATTCAGAACACAACAAACACAAGTGTGATGTTTTAGTTGTGTACATCTGTGTGATGAGATTCAGAACACAATAAACACAAGTGTGATATTTTAGTTGTGTACATCTGTGTGATGAGATTCAGAACACAATAAACACTAGTGTGATGTTTTAGTTGTGTACATCTGTGTGATGGGATTCAGAACACAACAAACACAAGTGTGATGTTTTAGTTGTGTACATCTGTGTGATGAGATTCAGAACACAATAAACACAAGTGTGATATTTTAGTTGTGTACATCTGTGTGATGAGATTCAGAACACAATAAACACAAGTGTGATATTTTAGTTGTGTACATCTGTGTGATGAGATTCAGAACACAACAAACACAAGTGTGATGTTTTAGTTGTGTACATCTGTGTGATGAGATTCAGAACACAATAAACACAAGTGTGATGTTTTAGTTGTGTACATCTGTGTGATGGGATTCAGAACACAATAAACACAAGTGTGATATTTTAGTTGTGTACATCTGTGTGATGAGATTCAGAACACAATAAACACAAGTGTGATATTTTAGTTGTGTACATCTGTGTGATGAGATTCAGAACACAATAAACACAAGTGTGATGTTTTAGTTGTGTACATCTGTGTGATGGGATTCAGAACACAACAAACACAAGTGTGATGTTTTAGTTGTGTGCATCTGTGTGATGGGATTCAGAACACAACAAACACAAGTGTGATGTTTTAGTTGTGTACATCTGTGTGATGAGATTCACAACACAACAAACACAAGTGTGATGTTTTAGTTGTGTGCATCTGTGTGATGGGATTCAGAACACAACAAACACAAGTGTGATGTTTTAGTTGTGTACATCTGTGTGATGAGATTCAGAACACAATAAACACAAGTGTGATATTTTAGTTGTGTACATCTGTGTGATGGGATTCAGAACACAACAAACACAAGTGTGATGTTTTAGTTGTGTACATCTGTGTGATGAGATTCAGAACACAATAAACACAAGTGTGATGTTTTAGTTGTGTACATCTGTGTGATGAGATTCAGAACACAATAAACACAAGTGTGATGTTTTAGTTGTGTACATCTGTGTGATGGGATTCAGAACACAATAAACACAAGTGTGATGTTTTAGTTGTGTACATCTGTGTGATTCAGAACACAATAAACACAAGTGTGATGTTTTAGTTGTGTACATCTGTGTGATGAGATTCAGAACACAATAAACACAAGTGTGATGTTTTAGTTGTGTACATCTGTGTGATGAGATTCAGAACACAATAAACACAAGTGTGATGTTTTAGTTGTGTACATCTGTGTGATGAGATTCACAACACAAACACAAGTGTGATGTTTTAGTTGTGTACATCTGTGTGATGAGATTCAGAACACAATAAACACAAGTGTGATGTTTTAGTTGTGTACATCTGTGTGATGAGATTCAGAACACAATAAACACTAGTGTGATGTTTTAGTTGTGTACATCTGTGTGATGAAGAACACAATAAACACAAGTGTGATGTTTTAGTTGTGTACATCTGTGTGATGAGATTCAGAACACAATAAACACTAGTGTGATGTTTTAGTTGTGTACATCTGTGTGATGAGATTCAGAACACAACAAACACAAGTGTGATGTTTTAGTTGTGTACATCTGTGTGATTCAGAACACAATAAACACAAGTGTGATGTTTTAGTTGTGTACATCTGTGTGATGAGATTCAGAACACAACAAACACAAGTGTGATGTTTAAGTTGTGTACATCTGTGTGATGAGATTCACAACACAATAAACACAAGTGTGATGTTTTAGTTGTGTACATCTGTGTGATGAGATTCACAACACAACAAACACAAGTGTGATGTTTTAGTTGTGTACATCTGTGTGATGAGATTCACAACACAATAAACACAAGTGTGATGTTTTAGTTGTGTACATCTGTGTGATGAGATTCACAACACAACAAACACAAGTGTGATGTTTTAGTTGTGTACATCTGTGTGATGAGATTCAGAACACAAACACAAGTGTGATGTTTTAGTTGTGTACATCTGTGTGATGAGATTCAGAACACAAACACAAGTGTGATGTTTTAGTTGTGTACATCTGTGTGATGAGATTCAGAACACAAACACAAGTGTGATGTTTTAGTTGTGTACATCTGTGTGATTCAGAACACAATAAACACAAGTGTGATGTTTTAGTTGTGTACATCTGTGTGATGAGATTCAGAACACAATAAACACAAGTGTGATGTTTTAGTTGTGTACATCTGTGTGATGAGATTCAGAACACAACAAACACAAGTGTGATGTTTTAGTTGTGTACATCTGTGTGATGAGATTCACAACACAACAAAAACAAGTGTGATGTTTTAGTTGTGTACATCTGTGTGATGAGATTCACAACACAACAAACACAAGTGTGATGTTTTAGTTGTGTACATCTGTGTGATGAGATTCAGAACACAATAAACACAAGTGTGATGTTTTAGTTGTGTACATCTGTGTGATGAGATTCAGAACACAACAAACACAAGTGTGATGTTTAAGTTGTGTACATCTGTGTGATGAGATTCACAACACAATAAACACAAGTGTGATGTTTTAGTTGTGTACATCTGTGTGATGAGATTCACAACACAATAAACACAAGTGTGATGTTTTAGTTGTGTACATCTGTGTGATGAGATTCAGAACACAATAAACACAAGTGTGATGTTTTAGTTGTGTACATCTGTGTGATGGGATTCACAACACAATAAACACAAGTG
>CM065657.1:1596430-1598930 GCA_033220385.1 Triplophysa yarkandensis
CATAATAAACACTATGAGTAAGTTTGATGCACAAATTGTCATGAACTTTTGGAGCTTTATGTAAACTTTACACTGTCAGTTACCTTTATGCAAATTGCATACAAATGACAGGGGTTATAATGACATATATCTACATTTTCACAACAGAAAACTCAGAAACATATAAATGTACAATTTATTTAATATCCGACCGCAAATCGATTGTTCATAGCTTCCCTGGCATTACTAGAATAATTACTAGCTTTTGGTTTGTCTGGTTGTGATGAGGCTGGGTGAATTCTGGACATAAGATTTCCTAGAATCATGTATATCGAATTAGTATTCCACGGTCCAAAATGCATCAAGCAGGGCTTTACTATGTCTGAGTTTTGTGATGCCTGAAACAAGGTCTGTGATTAACAAAAGCGGGACATATTTCCATGTTTGATTCATGACAAACACAACAGTTATACATCCTAGTTTTAAAAGATTTCATGTTTCTTAAAAAGATAGGTGCTACATGGAAAATGTAGAAAATTACAGAACTTTTTGTTCACAATTACATTTAAATCCACAGTCCCAATTGGTGCTGCCATTTACAACTATTTCTTTTTACAACTAGCCAAAAAGCTTTTTGTTAACCCAACGTTCGATCAAGTACTTAACTCAATTAACTGAGTTATCTAGACTCGTATACCATTGTTGTATGGAAAAATATATAATACGCAGGACTAAAGAATAACAAATGGTAAAAAAATTATGTGGCCATAAGCTGTCCAACTGAATATAACATTGCCGTTTACCTGTCTGTTCATGTGATTTACTTTACTTGCAAATTTTTTTTATAATTGACAATATACATTTTGCTCTTCCGCAACAAAACTTCAAACCACTAGACCACCAGTGCTTTGTGCAAAAAAGGTTAACATACAAATGAAATATCATGTTTGATCATTGTAAAAGTCATTTTGCTTTTGTAGTAAATAACCAATGAACTTTTCAAATGTTAAATGCTCCATAATAACCTGATTCCAGTAAATTGATGTTTAAAATTAAGGAATTAGTTAACATTGAGAGAGAGAGAGAGAGAGAGAGAGAGAGAGAGAGAGAGAGAGAGAGAGAGAGAGAGAGAGAGAGAGAGAGAGAGAGAGAGAGAGAGAGAGAGAGAGAGAGAGAGAGAGAGAGAGAGAGAGAGAGAGAGAGAGAGAGAGAGAGAGAGAGAGAGAGACACAGAGAGAGAGAGACACAGAGAGAGAGAGAGAGAGAGAGAGAGAGAGAGAGAGACACAGAGAGAGACACAGAGAGAGAGAGAGAGAGAGAGAGAGAGAGAGAGACAGACAGAGAGACAGACAGAGAGACAGACAGAGAGACAGAGACAGACAGACGAGAGAGAGACCAGAGAGAGAGACCAGAGAGAGCGAGAGACCAGAGAGAGCGAGAGACAGAGAGAGCGAGAGACCAGAGAGAGCGAGAGACCAGAGAGAGCGAGAGACCAGAGAGAGCGAGAGACCAGAGATAGCGAGAGACCAGAGAGAGCGAGAGACCAGAGAGAGCGAGAGACCAGAGAGAGCGAGAGACCAGAGAGAGCGAGAGACCAGAGAGAGCGAGAGACCAGAGAGAGCGAGAGACCAGAGAGAGCGAGAGACCAGAGAGAGCGAGAGACCAGAGAGAGCGAGAGACCAGAGAGAGCGAGAGACCAGAGAGAGCGAGAGACCAGAGAGAGCGAGAGACCAGAGAGAGCGAGAGACCAGAGAGAGCGAGAGACCAGAGAGAGCGAGAGACCAGAGAGAGACCAGAGAGAGCGAGAGACCAGAGAGAGCGAGAGACCAGAGAGAGCGAGAGACCAGAGAGAGCGAGAGACCAGAGAGAGAGAGAGACCAGAGAGAGAGAGAGACCCAGAGAGAGAGAGAGACCAGTAAATTGATGTTTAAAAATTAAGGAATTAGTTAACATAAAGCCCTGCACTGATACAAAACAGGATTTGCCCATATAGAAATCAGAATTCTTCGGATTTTATGCAGTTCCCTAGTATGTGTAATTAGTCTTGGTCTGAAGTAAAGGAAGTAATGCTTCGGATAAATAATATTTGATGAAAGCATTGATAAGGAGCATAAGTTGGCCAGGGCGATATGGCAGAAACGTAATCTCTAGTGTTGTTCTATATACCATATATAATTCAAAGGTGCCAGTTTCAAATGTATGTTGTGAGAGTCTTTGAAATAGCTGTGCCGTGGCAAAACAATTTATCTATGCATTGCGATCCAGACATAGACGATCTGGATATATTCATGAATGTTAAAAAAATCTATTCTCTTCGTGGAACAAAAAAACACAGAGCGGACCTCTTAACAGCAGGACAGTTTACGCCCTCACGTATCCCGCATGGCTCCCCGCAAAAGCTATAAATGTAAAAAAATGGATTGAGGCTAACTAAAATACCATGGAAATGGGTTATATTTTTGCATTTAAGCTGGTTTTGGTATAGCAGGATGTCCTTTAGGTTGTTTTGCTCAACAACGGG